>VXBQ01016516.1:1071551-1178921 GCA_013400175.1 Phainopepla nitens | reverse complement strand
TTTTTTTACCATGAAGGTTTAGTAATATGAATCAATTCTCCTTAAGAATTTCTAATAGATCTATCTGTACCTAGGGGACCTATCCTGAAAATATTTCATCGAAAGACTGAATAGGGCTCTCACGTAGACACAAGTACTCATATGTTTGGATTTCAGCTTGGATATTTAATCAGAATATTTTGGTTTTTCAGGGTCATTACTTAAAAAGAAAAACATGGAAAAACGTGGCTCAAATCTGAAAAATTTAATATTTTAGTGACTTCAGAGGTCATGAAAGACCCACACAGGCAGTTCCTTGCACTGTATGTTCTTGCATTTGTCAGCTACTGTCAAAATCCTGAAATATTCATACGTTTATGCTCTGTTAATTATCACCCTTTAATTATTTATAGAAATCTCTATCAATTCAACTTAGTGATAGAAAGGAAAAAAATCTTCCTTGTGCTGTGCTTTTAGCCAAATTGAACAGATAAAAAAAGGTGTCAAGGGCAGAATAGAGAGGAATTAATTCTCATCAAGTCAGATGTTGAATGAAAGCTGAAAGGAGTACAAGGAAAGGGAGAATCAGACCACAGGAGAATCAGGCCATGGGCTAGCTTCTTCTGGTGAAAGCATTTGGTGGCAGAAATTTAACTTGGAAACAGCTTTTATTCCCCAGATGGTGGCTCAGGACTATTGCATTTCGCTGTCAACAACTGGTTTCACTGTCAACAATTTCAGTGTGCATGGGAAGGTCAAACCAAGATAGGAGAGTGAGTAGTTGTGTAACATGTTAAGAACCATTACACTGATCCTTCATATTCGTAAAGAATACCCCAGAACTAACCTCACCTGGCTCTGTATTTGCCAGATTGTGCAAGGAGGACAGCAATTCAATACATTATTTTCTTTACACTCTTTCTCCTCCTTCTCCCAGCTTGCTTTCACTATAGCAAAAACTTTGCTGCCAGAAGTCAAGTAAGGATCAATGGCATAAAAAGAAAAATGGCACAGAAGGAATCCAAGAAAGTGGCAGGTATAGAATCATTGTCCCCATGGTGATACCTTTACATCTTTCAGCAGTTTAGGAATTCACTGAGCTGGAGATTGCACTTGAGCCAACACTATTGCTTTAAAAACAGCAATCATTTTTTATTGCTTTAATCATTCATTCATTAAAACCCCATGGACAAAGTCAAGGGATGGTAGCAATGATTGCCTTTTGTGGGGATGCAGCAACCATGAGGAAGTGCACCTCAGTCCCCAGCAGAAAAGAAATACTACAGGTTAATATTGATCTCAGTGTTTTGCCAGTTCACAAATTCTATTACTGTTACAGGATATAACACAATGTTTAAGCAGCATATAAAACAATAGCAGGATACAACACATCATTATATACAAAATATTTGGAACAGTATGTGAAAGTGCTCAAATCCCATCCCTCCCACTATACACTCTGTTCCAGTCATCATCATAAAGATATTGACTGTAGTTTTTATAAGTGCATTAGCGTTTGTGCAATAATCTAGACCACATTTCCTTGCTAACACTGTGGGCAGGAGAAAAGTCTACAGAAGTCCCATACTGCCTTTATCAGGCCACACCAAACTGCTGAGAGACTAATTCACAAGATTTATCAACTCAAAAATGGATGCACTAAGTAAGTTTCTACAGATTAATTTAAATAAGCATTGTGTTAAAAACATCTTTCTTTTCTTGAAAATACCTCATGCCAATGTGATTCCAGATTGCTGAGTACTGACACTACCCATGTTAAAGAACACATTTTTAGCTTTTCTGCCCTCCTACCATGAAAGAGAGGATGATTTTGAGATAATCTTGTTGTTATACTTCAAATCCTTTCTTAATCCCTCCAAAGTCTTAGCACTTATGGTGGGCTGTGTGCTACTAGTAGACCAAGATTTCTAATGACCAAATCTCTGTATTTCAAATGTATCTGACCAGATCTTGCAACAAGCTTGTTATAGAGAGTTGGATAAATATGGTACTATCCTCCTTAGGAGAATTGGCTTATGACTATCTCTCTATTCAGTATCTCCAAATCTATCAATCATCTACTGTGATGACCAGAGGGCTGGAGCACCTCTCCTGTGAACACAAGGCTGAGAGAGTTGCGGATTTTCAGCCTGGAGAAGGCACTATGGAGATTTTTATAGCACGTTCCAGAAAAGAGAAACCTCTAGGGAGACCTGACAGCACCTTCCAGTACCTAAAGGGGACTACAAAGGGCTGGAGAGGAACTTTTGACAAGGACGTGTAGTGAGAAGACAAGGGGGAACAGATTTAAACTAAAAGAAGGGAGATTTAATTTAGCTATTAGGAAGAAATTCTTTATTCAGAGAGTAGATGGCACTATACAGGATTCCAGAAGTTGTGCCTGCCACATTCCTGGAAACGTTCAAGGACACACTGGTGGTGGTTTGAGAAATCTAGTTCAGTGGAAGGTTTCTCTGCTCACGGCAGGAGGTTCATAAAACAATGGTCTCTAAGGTCCTTCCCATTGCATGATTCTGTGTTTCTATTTGGTTTAGAGAAAAGAGTGGAAGACCCAAATTTTCATCTATATTTCCTGGATTTATGAGGTAATTTGGATCTTTAGAGCTATACTTTTGAAAGTACTCATATTTGATGAGATAACCACTTGTAATTAAATTGTTCGATAAAACAGAGGAGTTATAGCAAAAAGCCAGAACAAAAGTTGCCAGCTATGTGAGTCACAAGTAGGTCAGCTCCTAAACCTGATTTTTTTTTATTTGACTCAGTTTGGATAGGCAAAATAAGTTCTTTCCTTTAACCAGATGGGTTTTCTATGCTAATTCAAGCATTCCCTCAGAAAGATAGGGTTTCAAATTATTTACTTAAACAATTATAGAGGCATAGCTATATAGACTTTTTGATATGTAATTCAAATAAAGATACGTCTTTGTATCATCTCAATCTTTTCTTAACTGAGTGTACTGTTGGTGAGCTTTTTGCCTTTAGCCAGTGTATCTAACATTTCTGGATCAGTAATTTGTTAAAAGAAATAAATTATTCCTACAAAAAATACTGTTGTTTGGGTTTTGGTTTTTTTTACTTTCTTTCAATAGGAAAAAAAATTTTTGATTGAACTTGAATCAAGCACTGCAAAGCTGTTTTAGAGTCAAGATTCAGGTTCTTTTATCCTTATGTTCTAGCAGACTATTAAATTTTTCTTTTCCAGGGGCATGAGATAATAGTTCCCCTAGGAATTTGGCTATGTCCCAGAATAAAGGAGTAGAACTGTTCTTAATGATATTTATCTGTGCATAGGGTCTGTATTGATTTTTTTCCAATAAAATCTGGAATGAGACTTTCAAGTAAAGCTACATGCCTTCTTCAGAGTTCCTGATCCACTTGGTGGTTTTATCGAAAATTACCCCATGTGAGAATACTGACAGTGTAAGGATTAATTAAGTGCTCTAAAACAATTAAAAGTATTCATAAATGGAGAGAAAATTATTGTGGGAGAAAAAGAAAAAAGTATCTTCATAGGGCTTGTAGTTACCTACCTGCAGATGTTCTTCATTGCTCTCTGAAACCATACGTGTGTTTGGAACTCTGATGCCAATGCAAATCAAGTTGCCAACGCAAATCACACAGTCCCACAGTCCCAGCTGCAAGAATTCCTCTTGCAACCTCTGTCCTGTTTGTTTTTTCTTCTCTCAACATGACATGTGGATGTATTATACATTACCTTCTTCCTGAACGCAAACATGAAGCCTGACATCTTCCGTGGTCATTTCTTATTGATAAACCTTGTTACTTTTTGCCTTTATTGCTTATTAGACACTTAGTCTAAGATTAACAATTTTTATTTATCTCCACTTGCTAAGTCCTTGTTTATAAATCCTTTAGTCTCTTCTCTTCAAGTTAATGTTTGCTTTTATTCTAGTTAGCAACCTTGTATTCTGTATTTCTTTTAGCTAAAATTCTTTCCTGTGGGTCACTACATCAATTTCCTATTGAAAGTGCAGAGTACTTATATATTACCTTGTCTTGAAAATCTATAAACTTATCAAAGACATATATCAAATTAGTGTCATGTGATTCCTCAAATTCTTCCTGTTTATTCATCTCAATGGGATTAAGAGAATAACAGGTTTTAGATTTTTAAAAAGAACATACAAACATGTTTTCTGTTTCTCTAGAAAAGGCCCTTATATTTACACCCCAATTTGCCTCAGAAAAATGTTACACAAGGATTTGGGCCTCAGAAGTAAGACAGTCTAGTATTTTTTATGACTACTGGTAATAAGGGTATACAGGGAAATCTAGGAAAAAGTCCTGTGTTACTGGATCAGCTTCCTCCAAAGGTATCTACTCTGTCCATGGTAAGACAGGTATGGAAGCTAATGTTCTAGCAAACCTAACTGTACCATGTTTGGGGCCATGACTGTGTTGAGAATCTTCATCACGAGGTGGTCTTGACATGAGTCTTTCTACCCCTGACTTCTCAACCCAGCTGCTTCTCAGATTATCCAAACAATGCATTTGTCCTCACTTGCCTTTGGAAATCAAGGCCCTTACTTCCAGCATATTTTTTTTTCCTTTCAATGAAGTTAGATGAATTTACAATCCCATCACTAACACTGCAGGGTGTACCTGATCTATAATCCCATCATTGACGGTAAATAATATTATCTTCTCATGTTTTGCTTTGTATTGCCGTAGCAATCTCGCTAGTTAAAAAATACCTTTAATAATGTGATCATATGTGCTTGTCAAAGGCTCATCAATGTGTAAACAACCATTTTTATGGATGTGGCAACAAATGTGTCTGATTTTCTTTTATATTGACAAAAATACTTCCCCCGGTCATTCCTTAAACAGTCAGGGAACTGCACTTAAATAATATTCATTTATTCACCTCTTCTCTAAATTTTCTATATCCTTGCTTCTTTTGAAGGACTGTAAGTAAAATTCGTATTCTCTGATGGAAATCCAAATGCCACATATTATTCAACAGTTGGTTATTGCTTTAAAATAACATTACAAAAAGTTTAGAGAAGGCAGAAAAAGAAAGAACAAAAAATCCTCTCATGATGCAGTTTAATCTGCAAGTGACAGGTAAATAGGCAAAAAGTGAAGATATGATTTGATCAAGATTCAGAGATGATTTATTACTTCTCTTGTGATAAAAGCCAGAGGCTTTCAGCATGTATGAATACTCCATTGTGCTGGATGCTTTACATAGCATACTAAATTTCTGGCCCCTTCACTATTCTACATTAAGAATTTTTTAGAAGATAATGTAAGGATCATCCAGATTCTTACTCCTTCTGCCAGCAACAAGTATCTTAAAACATTACTGACTACTTCAATTTTAAGACTCCTCTTATTAACAAAAAACTGACATCTAATAAAACAAAAGACAAAAGGTAGATACCGACCAAGGAAAGGATGAGAATAAATAAAAGAGTCATATACACAAGGCACTGGTGTTATCTTAGCGCACTTCAGATAATTTAGACACCCAAATTTGAACTTGAAAGCCACGTCTTTTTTCACAGCAAATGACAAGAAATCGGCATACCTAGACTGAGTCACATAAGTAATTTCAATAATTTCAACACATCAGTGTGATGTGTATTACTCCATGCAAGTGTCCATACTTTTTCACAAAGCAAGCCTAAAATGGCTAGCTGAGATTAGGGGTATGTCCAAGAAATCATTACGCATGATGCAGCCCAGCTTTCTCGGAGATGGCTGAAAACCTGCCTGCCAATGGAAAGTAGTGAATTCATTCCTTATTTTCACTTTGCCGGTGTGTGCAGCTGTTACCCTCCTTTTTAAACGGTTGAACAAAACCCCAAAAGTTTTCTCATTTCTACACTTTTGATTCTCTCCCACATCCCACTGGGGGCAGAGAGGGTAGTGAGCATGTGGTTGTGTGTGGCTGAGCTGCCCATGAGGGCTAAACCATGACAAAACACATACAACTTCAATAATGAAGCAGTTATTTATTGGCTGACACACTAACAATGGCTAAAATGTAAGGAGTTCCTAGCCTAAGCTTTGGTTCACCATCCAAGTTACCTGAATATTCTTCGATGGCCAGGCAGGCATGAATCAGGCGAAGGGGTGGCCTCTAGTTCTCACTGATTTGTATTTTCTCACGTTTCTGAGTTTCCATCTTCCACCAACTTTGTCAGCTCCTTGTGTTTTGCTTTGGGATCTCATATTTTGCAATGTTGATGTTTTCTGTCTTGAATTCTGCAATCTTCATCTCAACAACAACTTCTGTCTCTAATTTAACTTTATTGTCTTCCATGGGTCAGCTCTAGAGCCTTTCTCACAGCTCCTTTTCACAGCTTAGCTATTTCCTCTGAAGTCTGAGCCAAAGTTGCACAGCTGCACCACATCAGACCGCAGCCTTGGATCCTCAGACCACAGAAACAAAGGCATAGAAAGAAGTAAAAGGTTACTGTGGGTTTGCAAACTGAAGAATAAAGCGCATTTCTATAAGAATATTGAAGGGGAAAATTTACAGGGTCTATGTAGATGTACGTGTGGTGTTTCTCCTATCTGAACATAAATTTGGTGACAGTGAGAATTAGAAAACTGGGAAATGTAATTTGTTGAGGATAACAAATAATAGCTTACATAGTTTGAGCTGGGAGAAAAATCACATGATGCTACCTTCCACAATGGTAAGAGATAATAGGAGAAAAGAAGGAAAGATACAGGGAAGGATTTGAAAATTATGAACAAAAGGAGATTTTGTTTTCTATGACAGTGAAAAGGAAATGACAGAAAAACAGATGAAAGAATATATGATCTGGGAAGAATATGACCTTTGTTTCAATGTAATGAAAGTAAGAGGGATTAATGAAAATCCTGTTGCGGTGGTGGAAAAGCATGTGCGTATACATAAGAGGCTTTGCCTACAAAAAAAAACATAAGTCTTAGAGGCACCATGGAAAAAAGTCATCAGCATTGAGAGAGAGGCCTTTCCAAAAAGAAGGCCACATACCAGAGTCATTGGCAGTGGAAATAATATTTTAAGAGTGAGTGTGCCACTGACAAAGAGTAAATAATGGACAAATTCAGTAAGGTAAACAATATCCAGATACTTGTGCTGTTTTTATACCAGGACAGAACATTTGTGAAGAGACACTGTCATGACAGCCTGAAAACAAGCACTTTTCTTCAGGATTCATTGAAACCATAATATTGATATATGATAAGAGTTGTATTTTGCCTTTATGCAGAAAAATACTTATGAACGTGCCTAACCTCAAACATGATCTTATATATCTCTTGGCACTATAGTCAGCAATCTGCAGGAACTTGTCTTGTGATCCAGATCTGGAATTAAATGTCTCTGAGGTGACAATTCCTTGTTAACTTAAAGAGAATATACTGGGAGGATAGTAGCAGGAATAAGCAAAAAAATGTAGAAGGAATGGACAAAATCAGGGCTTCCAACCCAGGAAAAAAATTAATATCCTCTATCCATTCTCCAGGTAATAATTCTGCATCATACTTCATTACTGTCTGATTAGTATTCTTTTATCATGCTTTATGAGAGAGACTAATGTAATTATAGTTTAGCTGCATTAGTAAAAAACAAAAAAAAGGAAAATGATAAGATTCAATTAAAAATTATGCTAATTTGATCGGATGGAAAATTGCTTATATAGCGTACAAACTTATTACTAAGATATATTGGCTGTCCTTAGGAAAAGTTTCACAGTGCCTATGAGTATTTATTTTACGGTAGTTCATTCCACAACAAGGAACAGTCAAGGGAAAAGATTTCTCTTGTAAAAGATAACACCTCTCTCAATTTACTATCAAATTCAATGGAACCAGTTCTAAGAAAGAACCTGGGCTGGCAGTTTGGATATGTTATCCTGCCATGACACACAGATACTGCAGCTCACTACGGACAAGCTGGTTTGCCTTTTAAGAGTAGGTACTCTAACATCCACAAGGACAAGCCTTATTTCTTGGCAACTGTAATGAGGCCATGATGAGCGCAGAGCTAATTTGGCTCTACTACATCTCTTTCCTTAGGCCTTGGAAGATTTAGAAGCTTTTCCTTGTGGCAGGTTCAGGCACCACTCTGGTTTGTTGTGCTTGGGGGAATATGCATACTCTTTAGTTGTGTTGCAGTTTTAAGGTTGCTTTTCCTGTTTATAAGTGAATTCATGTAGACCAACCTAGTCTGTGATTTTGATCATTCAGACTTACATAGTGATGTGGTAAATATTTCTAAAACAACTGCACACTCCAACACACGCATAATATAGACACAATGAATATCATAAGGTACTTACGACTAATAAGAAGCAAGATGGCATGAAAAATTATTACATTATGTTCTTATTTAATTACTCAGTGTTCTATAATTCATACTTTACATAAAATTATTTTAAATATGCTTTTGTAGAAACTTTTTTTCAATTGATTCATAGCTTATGCCTGGGTGCCAGAATGCCTTAAATATTTTACCTAGGATGTATTTTAGCCTGGAAAAGAAATAGAATAGTATGAATCAAGCAAAATATAGTTTTTCAAAAATCGAATTTTAACATTTCCTACTCTAAGCTACTGCCTACCATTTCTGGGAGATGAAAAACAAAGGAATTCTCCATGCAACAAAAAGAGTCTGTCATTTCTTCTCTCAATGAGAAAACTCAAATTAAGGCTTGCCACAACAATGTCATACCATCAAGTGAAAGTACAGAGGATGGACTAGCAGTGTCTTGTGTGAGTTTCCACTTTGCGCAATACACTGAAGTATTAACACCAAAAAAGTAAAGCCATGCAGACTTACAAACTAACCACTGCAAGCCACCTGAAAACAAAACTTGACGTAATCTCTGTCAGCAAATCAGGAGAGTATGGATTGGATCAAGTGGCACTAAAATCCATTCCAAAAGACCTGGAAGTCCAAGGGCTATGGCGCTTCTCCTGTGACAGTGAGATCTTGCTTTAAAGATCATCTGTAAATCAGAAAGAAAGGAGATTTGAGCTTAGGTTTCCACGAAACTGCCTTAATTTCTAGGCCACATTCCAAATTTTGGTTTATAAAACCTGACTTTTCACATGAAACCATTTGCAGAGTGCAAGCAAATTTGAGCAAAGTCTTCAAAGAACTAAAACACCTTTAATTGACAAAGGGATTCATTTATATGAAAAAGTCCAGTACTAGTCCAACTCAGCAGAATATATCTCATTTAACACAAGATATCTGAGAACTCAATGCTTAATCTAAAGCAATCCCCCTCTAGGGCTACTGGTGAAAGCATTAATTTTAGAGGGCAATTTTTCCTGTCCAGCTCACACACCCATTATACAACCCTGTGAATATACCTTGAACTTTTTTCAAATAGCAGAGTCACTCAGACATGTCTCCTGTTGGTGACTGACAACAGGGAAAACAAATATCACACAATGATTCTTATCACTGCCTGCTTTTAATACTAGAGCCACTAGTGTATTTGTCATTCAGGCTCCTTCTCCACCTGCAGAGCTACAATTCTTTGACTCCTAGGAATACAAAGGAACATGATAATCAGAACCAGAAACAACTGAGCCTGAGCCATCTTCACATCAGGAGGTAAAAGCTGAGGTGACAGACCTGAAAGAGAGTGGAAGCAGCCATCTGCAAACCTGTCCTGATCTTTCAGGGGATATTACTGATTGCCTAGAGTTCCCCAGGTCATCAATTCTTGCTGCTTATCCATGAGATTGCCACCAATGACACCGTCAGGTACGACCTTGAGAATATCAAGAGTGACCACTGACATCTGGAGTTGAGAGCAAGGCATTTCCAGTTTTTCTGGATTGCTGTACATTCTTTCTGTCACATACCTGATCTGTTAGGAGGACGAATAAGTCCCTTCAACATTCTCATCTGAATCTGGCAAATATTTCTTGCGGTTTCTGATAGATTGGAAGAGAAAGGCTATTTCTGACAAATAGTTGAAATTTGCACTGCAATTGGCTGTTCTGGTGGAATATCGGGTGGGGCAATTATCTCAGATTTAAATAGATTTTGAAGATCTCTCTACTACAGGTCAGTCCAAAAATTCAAATAAGAACCTTTTAAAACACTTGCTATACTTTTCCTCCAACTGCTAAGTTGGTATATTTGTTTCAAAGATGGAGGACAGTGGGCACAATGATTTTTACATGATCAGCAGGATTAAAATTTGTCTATATGCTCTTTTCTATCAAATTAAGTGCAAAAATATAAGGTTACTGTATACTATTCCCATCAACATAATTCTGAATAGGAAGGATTTCACTCATTATTTGTAGATTGCTGCTTTACAATTATATCTTAATTGACTTGATCACCAACTTGAACACTTAATATTACAGTATCATTAGCTCATTTATTATTCATCTAAATCAAACAATTACAGCAATTAAATTGGTTGCCTTTTAAACACTTGGTTCAGTGATCTTTAATTAGACATCTATGAGCTGAATTACATGGAAAAGGTGTTAAATGTTACAACAGTAGTGAAGGGGTTTATTTGTCATATTATAGGGGACTGATTTAGATAAATGTCATATGTATTAAAACATGCTGCCTCCTTGATACTTTCTGGTTACCTAGTGATTCAGGGACTACATTCTAAATAGCATGGTAAGAAGATTCATCTTTTTAAAAACCCATTATAGGCTGAATCTAAAAGGACCATAAACATAATGAAGCAATTCAAATCCAGAGTTTGACTTGCAATATAGTGAATGCTTGGTGGGTTTTTTCCTGTCATTCATTTCCACAGAAGGGAAAATCCTGTTTTCATATTTACAGGCTAGAGTTGCATCTTTAGACCCTGCCTGCATCCTCCCAGCTCTTAGTTTCCATGCATACTATTCTTCTGTTCAAAGACATTAAATTTCTAGTGTGCTGGGCAAGACTTTTTGCTTTAAATACATAGAAAGAAACACAGGGTTTAGTAGGAACCTTTCTGTTTCCACAAATACACCAGCTCAGTATTTCCTCTGACTCATAAGGCCAAATTCAAGGTTCAGAGAATGAAGCAGGAAACATAATTATGCTACTGTGTAAATTCGTGATTTGTTTAAATTTGTCTTAAACTCTGAGTACAGCTATAAATCCCAAATCTCTTCAAGAAAATAGCAGAACTGCAAAACACTGAGGGAAGAATGACCAAAGATCTGTACCTTTGTTTTCTCCCATATGATGATGAACTGAGTCACTAAGGATCTCCAGTCTGGAAAAGAGATGATCCAGAGGAGATATACTACAGATCTATAAAATCCTGAAAAGCATAAAGAGGATGAATAAAAATTCATTATTCATTTTGCCTTCTAATACAAGAAGAATAGTAAAAGATATTAGTCAAAGTTAGTTGAAGCAAGGTGCAAAACCAAATAACCAAGCAAGACAGAAGTCAGGATGCATCACAGACTTCCTACTTTGTCCAAACAGATTGCTTCAAGGAGGACAGGGACATAAGGCATCCAAAACATATTGCAGTGTTACTCAGCAAAAATGCTTTTGTTTTCTTGTTGGGTTTTTGTTTTTGTTTTGTCTTTTTCCTTTTTTTGTTTAGATTGTATGTGAAAACAGATTTTGTGGATTTTTTTTTTTTAATTTGTCCATTTAAAGCATTTAGTTTTCTACACCGCATAACAATGGATCCCTCCTCCAGCTGCTTCTCCAGTTTCCTCCCAAGCCTTTATTTTTTTCATTTTATTCATTGACAGGGGGTTCCATATGTCTAATGCCCTTTCATGAATAACGATTTCCTCTGGTTTTGCATCTTGCTTCAACTAACGAGTCAGATGAAGGACAAAGAAAAAATCCCTTTCTGCTGAAAGGTTATCTAGTACAAAAAAAAATTATTAAGAATATTCCCATTCCTTAATCAGAATCTATGTTTCATGATATTTTGCTGCAAACTCAGCATTTCTTAAGTTCTTAAATGCTGAATAACATGATAGTCAAGAGATATATGGTCAACCACAGTCTAAGATACAGTTTCGGTTTTTGATTTACATGGTATCTTGAACAGTGTACATAATCTACTCTTTCAACTCTCCTTATATGGAGTAGGGATAATATTTCACTATTTCTCATGGATATGAGAGAACAAAAATCCTTAATGAATAAGAATTCTCCAGGTCTTTTGCTGATGATCACACAAATGCTTAGCAGGACAACACAGTATTCGGGCTGTGCTCTCTTAATGAAGCCATTAACTATGCAAAAAAAGTCAATGATGAACTTTAAGGAATGAATAGAACTAACAGTAGTAAATTTAAGAAAATCTTTGATAACATTCTCAAACTGCAAAATGAAAAGTATCAAATCATTAACAGCAGAGTTAATTAGAAGTGGTGCAATAATACAGGGAACGTGATAGGTGAGATCAGTATATGGAGTCTAGTGATATAAAGGTTCTCAAAATCAGGTTGATCTTTCTACTATTGAATGATAAATGGAAAAAACCTGCTTCATTAAATTTCTTAATTAAGACTTATCCAGTAGTACAACAAAAACTGATAGATCACAAGACTGATATCTAAGACTAGGAACATTTCCAAGAACCTCAGCATAATTCAAGCTGTATCTCAACTAATGACACATTTCCCTTAACACCTTGTAACCTTCTTTTATGACTTGGAATGGTATTTACTACTGATATCCCTGCAGTATTGTTTCAGAAAAGTCTTTCTGAGATAATATTGCAACATAATTTCCCATAACGTGCTTTTTTCCATTGAGTCTATAATTTCTTTTGTATACGGATGGTCAAAGCAAATTTCAAAATTCCATTTATTTATTTGCATTTTGCACTGCAGCCTTTCCACCATGACTTACACAGTATGCTACAGATGAAAAGGGCCTGTGAACCAAACCCTGGCCTGAAGGGCAAGCAGTACTAATTATCTTCCATTTACTTGTGTGAACCTTGTTTAAGATGGGGTTTTTTTGCAGATGAGGGAAGTAAATATCTTTTACTGACTCTCCTCCATTTAACAGTGGAGAAATATCTTCTTAACCTCATTGCTATTTACTTTTAAATAAAGTTATTTCATCAAAAAAAAATAAAAAAGAAAGACTTTTTATGAGCACATTCACTGCAATAAGAGTGCCAACACAAAGTTAGTGAAGTATATGCAAGACAAGGTTTACAAAATCTATCTAAAATGAAGAAGATTCTTGTAATAGGCTTTTTAAGGAGTCAACTGTGTACTTTTAAAACCATTGGTTAATTAACTTAAAAGAAGTGAGTAAAGTCATACAGCAGGAAGATTTTCATTCCTTCAACATGATTTCTTCCATATTGAAACTTCCAATTTTTTTTCCTTTCCCTCAGAGAAATTTCGGCATAATTCAAATGTATGTGTGATTTTACTCAGGTAGTCCACTATCATTCAAACAGTCATGTGAAGAGTTCTTCAACATATTAAAAAAAATATTGAAAGTCTTGAATGCATCAACTTTCCTCTATCCTTATATTTAGACATTTTTTCCAGTTATAAAAAGTTTCTTCAAGCAACATGACACATAAAACTTCTGTATATTAATTCAAGAAAATACTAAAATATCAACAGATTATGTGTTCTTAAAATTTTCTGTCAGAACCCATACTTGTAACCACTCACTTCTGAACTACCCTGCTAATGTTTCTACCAAAGAATAATTCTCACCTTCTGGCCGACATAGATATTGAAATTTCCCTGCAGAAGTGTCTTTCTCTCTCTCCCCGAAGCTCCCTACTAAGATATGGATAATTCCATCCTAGTTTTAGGTATCTTTTTATATATCTATTGTCACCTGGAAGGAATAGAAACCTAGAAACCTTTCTTTACCTAGAATATCTCAATAGAGTACTTGCTTGGGCATTTGCTTATATTTACTTGGTTTTCTCTAAATCTCAGCTGCAGCTATAACCATGTAAAGGTATAAACTTCCTGAAATAGTTTCTCTATGCAGCAAGAATTTCTGCGAATGGAGATAATTGTAACATTTCATTTTTCAGTCATCAATGTAAGGATTGGTAGGGATGAGCTGATAAGAGCACTAGTGTGCTCCTATTTGAAACCAAAATGAGCATGTGGGCTTATTTCTAGCGCACAGCATTTTGATGATGATCCTGCCATCATTCTGAGCGACTTTTCATTCTATCTAGGACCAACAGCTGTGTTTATTCACTTGCCTTCAGCTGTTCAGGGGTCACAGTGACAGAATGGTATTTCCATCTTTAAATATTGATGCAGAGTTAAGCTACAAAAGTAAAGGTCTCAAGTCCCTGCTTCCTTGCAGGGGAGGATGCAAACTTTTGGGAAGCTCTGGAGATGAAGGATAACTTTGAAGCTATCATTAAAGGATTTGGCCTGAAAAAGCATAACCTGAAGCTAGGCAATGAGCAGAATCCAAGCTCTATTCCCAAGAAACTAAGAAAGTGGTGTGCAGTAGTCCAGTGGTGTTCCTGCCACCTGTCCATAGTATGAACCAGCAGCGACAACTTCTTTGTGTAATGTGATGTCCCTCATCAAAGGACAATCAAGCTGTCAGTGCTAATGCAGAAGCAAAGACTTCAAAAATCTGCTTAATCTCAATGCTCATTCATTGTGCCAACATATGGGTGGATACCGCAGGATTCCCTGATACATTTAACATTACTTGATCACCATCACCCCATGCCTTTTAAAAGCAGTCTTCAGTCCCCCACAGGGAGTTAATACTTTGTTTCTGGTCTCATTATCTAGTCATGTGTATTTTTTATTTCCTACTAGGATTCATGGGAAATATTTATGCTTCAGTTGCTGTATTTTCATGTTCAGTGAATAAAAGCTAGTGTCCTTTGAGTGACCTCATGTCCTCTCTACCCTGCCAACCAGTGATAAAAACAGCTACCACCCTGCTGGACTTGTAGAACAACTGAATGAGATGTTTGCTTCTAGGAGGCTACTTCTCTTTCATTGACTTTTCCACCCCCCTTCATTTGACAGCTTCCACTTTCATACTGGCAGAATAGCACTGGGCTGGTCTCTTCCCTCTGTCAGAAAAATAGTAATCCCTTTCCAGGGGTGCACAGACATATGACTTCACTGGTGGATAATACAAATGTATAACTCGAAGTTTCCCCTCTCCTTACTTGCAATTCTATTTTCTGCACCTCCTGAACCCTCGTAGTGGTGAAATGGCTTTCAGTGTTATAATAGTACAAAAAAGAGGCAAAACAGAACCACTAAGCTACCCATTCCAAACTGCTTTCTCTAAGGAATGGCTGAAGTCCTGTCCTCCAACTGATTGCAACACAGAACACCTCTGAACTGGCAGTGCAGGACACCTCTCGCTGCTTACAGCCACTGCTAGAGAGACTGGTGCACATAGATTCGTTCCATGCATGCACATAATTTGAAAAATGACTGGCTGAAGGGCTCCTCATTCCT
The DNA here is from genome assembly GCA_013400175.1 of Phainopepla nitens. Classification (NCBI taxonomy): domain Eukaryota; kingdom Metazoa; phylum Chordata; class Aves; order Passeriformes; family Bombycillidae; genus Phainopepla; species Phainopepla nitens. Next base: position 1,163,501 of record VXBQ01016516.1, on the reverse strand, counting down.
GTGTGGAAGAAGTCACAGTTGCTATCTTTAGGCTGACTGCCAACGTCTGTCTCTGCAAGAGCAAAATGGATCATCCTCTAACCCACTGCAGAGTTTTGTGGTATGTAAAAATTGACAAAGGACAAGAGTAGCATCTTTATTTTTCTCTGAGGACACCTGAACCAGATATCACTCAATATCTTTGTGTGATCCAACAAAGTAGAGGGAAAAATCAAAAGGAAAAATATATTGCCAACTCTTCACTTTTTGAAATTTGAAAATGGAGCGGGAATGAGAAGGGCATTAGAGTTTAAGTCTATCTTAAGAACATGTAGACATGGTCTTTGTCATAGCCATGAATCTGGCTAAGAAAGAGCAAAGAAAGATCCTGAAGTGGTGCCAGTGACCAAAAAAATATAACTTGGAAAAACTCTCAATATTGTGAAGAATATTTAATTAGAGTAGCTTTTCCCCCAGTCCCCTTCCCTCTTCATCCCACAGCTTTGTGTAGTGACAGTTGCACCAGCCTCAGAGATACTTCCTACACAATCCACCAGCTGTGGGAGCATCGTTGCCTTCCACATGGCATTAGTAGAGAAGCTTCTGTACTTTCATTTCAGAATTTCTTTCCCAGTGGAAAGCAATGTTTTCTCCCAAGGTTTTAAAATCTCCATGATTCCTCAACAGTGGCTAGGAAAAGAACAAACAAAAACAAGATAGATGAATAAATATAAATTAACAGAGCAGCTACAAAGTGATATTAAAGAATAATTGCAATAAAATTCAAAGTTGACCTCAGGTATCTTCTTCCAGAATCTTTCTAATATCTTCCACATTGCATCACAGAAAAATCTCACAACACCAACCACCCAAGAGGAGGGAAAAAAAAGCCACAGCTACCCTACCTACCTGCTAGCCAATCCATGTAACAAAAGTCCCTGTATCCTTTGAGGACAGTCAGTGCAAAGTAATAACCTTCTTTATTGTTCCAGTAGACAGGCCTTTTAGAATACAGCCTAGGACTTGGTTCTAAAACTTCTTTGTTAGGTTTATTTTGCTGGCAAGTTTCTCACAATAGTTATCTTTTGCAAGCCAAGGGATTCTGTTAGCACAAGATATAAATGGCCATAAGCCAGCCTGTCAAGGTAGCAATTTTTGGAAGATTTTGTTGACAAAGCTTTCAGAGTGTGTTAGAGATTACTCAAATAGCTTTTGGCTGTCTAGTTACAATTAAAGCTCTCCACTGTCTATTTTTTCAATAATAAGCTGATCAATAGGGTTTTGCTTACTCAAATATCTGAAGATATCTGAGGAGAGAGCCTCATCTGTATAGTAAGAAAAATCTACTGGACAGTTCAAAAGAAACTACTGTGCCTGACCATCTTTGGAAGTTCATGCCCTCATTTCATTCTCTAACCCTCCATTTCCCCTCCCAGGTTTATTTCATTTTTTATTCTGGAGAGCTCTTTGTGATGGACCAACAGTGTGACCAAATAATGCCTAGTAAAACAAATTTCTTGTCTTGTGGAAGTCCCACTACACTATTTTAATATACCAAGCAATAACTATGGCATTTGTTTTTAACAATGGAAATTCTAGTTCTACTTCCCATATTTCCCATGATAAAGGTTGTATGTTTGTAAGTACTTCAGTGATTTTTCACCAAAAACTGAAAAATAATATCTAGACTCCTACCTAACATACGTGTTTTTGAAAAGTTATCTTAATTTCGTTAATTCATCTTCATTGCCAAATTTTGAAACACAGTACCAGAATTTCTTTCATTCTTCATTCTATGCACTCTTGGAAAAAACTGTTTGTGCACTAAATCCTATTCCATAGTTTGTTAGAGGAGTTTTACAGGTCCTTTTGAAAGTGTGACCTTTAATTCTGCTCTGCTTTGGAGAGAAATGTCAAGTTTTATTATTCATTTTTTTAGTTAGCATAAAGTGCAATACACTGACAAGGAAAGATACACTTTGCACAAAAAATTAAATTTCCAAGTAAAACATGGAGACTTTTGCCTAAATGGAGGGGCTATTAAACTTTAAAGAACAACAACAACTCATCCACTGACTGAAAGACACAGACCGTCTCATGCAATACTGCAGTGAGCACTAAATCACATATGCCATAGGTGTAGATGTTTTTTCTTTAGCTTTAACCTATCTCTACCAAAATAACCTTTCTAGCACTTTCAGTTTGCAGAGATGGGTTAATGGTTGCCTACTTGGTTGCACATGCTAAATGCTAAATAAAATCACCACTAGAGATACAGAGTGAGGGATAAATATTGGAATAATGTCCATTACAGACACAGTGTGTTCATAAATGGCAAAAATAACTGCCAAGAACTGAAGATCAAAATTACTGGTTTGGGCAAAATAGATGGTACTTTTAGGCTTTTGAAACTCTTAAAAGTAACTGCAGAAGGAATTCAATAAAGGGTAGTTGATGAGACATATGCCTGACATAGAAAAACTCCCTCAAGTCAGAGGGAATCCATAGAAGTCTAATGCCCTGAAGCATAAAGCTATATTCCTTATAAAATTTTATTAGAGCAGCTTCCTATGCCAAAATAGACACAGTAAAAAGATAAAGTAAAAAATAAAATATGTTCTAATACATGACTTCATTACACTGAAGGGGTGTTTACTGAGAGGTACTGTTGCTCTTCTCCATAATCTCGTTGGCCACAGCACGCCTTCAACACGTTAAAGAGACACAGGAATTATATGGCAGGATTGGAACCCTCACTTTATCAGTTTGTGCAATGTGCATTTTGAGAGAGATAACTTCTGTCTAGAAATATTCCTGAATGCTTGTGTGCCACAATGAAAGGCAAGCAAGAATCCCCAGCAGCCGTTATCCCTCCTTCTGTGGAGGACCCTGCAGCACAAATGCAGGGAGACTGAACAGTAACCCATGTGCACATATCCACGTGACCATATAATAAATGCTCATTTATTCCAAAGTGTCTGATATAGTATTCACTGCATATATTTGGTTGGCCCTGAGGGCCTAAAAACATGGTACAGGCACAAATCTTGGCCTGTCATTATTTCACACCATGGAGACAAAAAAATGGATACTGCAGAAACTCTCTAAATATGCTGAGGAGAAAACAGCTCAACATATCAAACAAAGGTGCATGGCTGTAACCTCGATTTTTTTTTATGCTTGGTTCCACTCCAGCATGAGTTTTCTCCAGGGCACAGGACTGGATTTGTGTATAGTTGCTCAAAGCTGTTACATGCAGGCTGTTGTTTCAGTACTTCTTCCCATGGGTTGCTCTGTGCATGCAGTGATTATTTTACCCTTGCTGTAGCTTAATTATTTTGGTAGGATATTTCCTCAAGCTTGTGAAGAGTATCAGCCAGGACATCAGGATTTCTCTATATTTGTCTGCAGGCATAATTATATTTTGACCACAATTAAAGGATAAAGGAAAAGTATATTATTCATATTCTTTTTGGTTTGGTTTAGTTTGGTTTGGTTTGTTTGTTTGTTTTCCTTTTTTGTTTTGTGGGTTTTTTTCAGAGAGTGAGTCAGAAGGAATGCTGCCTTTTATTTCTCATTTTTTCCATGTTATTTTCTTAAGAGAATTATTTTATGGCTGCAGAGATTTTGGGAAATGAGAAACTTATTTTATACATGGCACTCATCACAAGTCTTTCATCCTGTCTCCAGTATTTGTCTTTTTGTCCATCTCTTTGACTTTAGGGAGGTACCACAGTCTTACAGATTGCATCACAGAAATTAAATAATAACACCAATTATATTAATACTACTAATAATAGTTCATATTCTGACAGTCTGAATTTTTTTACCATAGGAAGAGTCAGTGTAATGATCCAGAAACACTGAATTCAAAATGATTCAGATTTGAGCAACTTTTAGTGGGTTCAAGGCTAGATTTCAAAGAAACTATTGTTGAAGTCATGGCAAAAATTATCTGGTTACAAAATACCAAAAACTAAAAGCTGGGACCTACATGCAGACCTGAAAAACAACAGTTAAGTTTATCTTTCAGATGCATTTAAATTCAAGACAGCTATTGGACGCAGGGTCAGGAAAACCTAAATTACAAGAGAAAAAGGAAAAAAAATCTCAGCAGAACTAGACATTTCATCTTGGCTATGTCTAGTCTGCCATTAAAATGCTTTGCTGCTATGTGAGAACACTCAAGTTCTCATTGAAAACAACCAATTTTTGAAGAAACGCATTTTGTGAAGCTCCTACAGTGAATTCCTCCAGACCACTTGATTTATCCTTTATGCCTTTGTGTCACTTGGCTCAACTGATTCTGGTATTATTGGTTATGAAAATAATCAAACATAATATTTCTTTGATGATCAATGCCAGGAATAGCCATAGAGTAGACATGTGAATGCAGGTAATCCCACTGTCCTTCTCTTTTCTTTAATTTTCTAAGAAAAGCTTGAAAACATGTCCTGAACATACCTTGTTAATTCAGATGAGAAAGAAACTAGAGAGAAAGAATAAAATTCTGTAACACACCTGAAAAAAATTTTTTGCATTGCAATTTCTATAGCATTCTCAAAACTGGGGTGTGCAGGAGGGAAGGTAACTGTTGGTTTTTAGATGGCCAGGAATACTACAGCTCGAAAAGAAGGTTAAAATCACCTAATAAAATTCATGGTAAGTTTGGCACCAGGCAAATGGGGCACAAACTAGTCAGTAATATATTCAGGTTAAGAACTTAAAGATACATTCTGAAGATATATACCCATAAAAAAAATATATACTCAGAAGAAGAGATATATTCAGAAAAAAAATGAAGCACTGGACCTTTCTTGTCAGAGTATTAGAAGCTAGAAATCAACACGCTTTTGAGGTAGGATGCAGTAAGCTTTTAAATGAAATTCTGCAGCGTGGCTGCCTGGGATAACAGCAAGCTGGCTCATGAACAGACCTTTTCAGTCTTCTACCTGTGACCTCATGCTGGCCCCTACCATTCCATGATTACATCATCTTTTTTGGCTACATGGGGGTCATCACAAAAGGTTTTAGAGTTTTATTAAAAACGGAGAGCAGAATTTGTACATAGAGAATAGGAATTGTTGCATGTTCCTGCATCTATTCAGATGCTTGTATGTGGGCAGACTAGATTACCATACTGCAACTTCTACAGCATTTGTCTTACTGAATTTCTTTATTTTTAAACAGTGTTTATATCTACAGTATATTTATTCTAGAATTGTTCAGTTGATTCATGGGCAGGGGGAAGAAGAGTTAATATTGTCAAAGTTTACTTTGACATTTTTATCAGTTGTCTTTAAAGGACAGGAAATTTTCTTCTCTTCCACTAGCAGAGACCTTTGGTTTCATATTTCCAACAAGAAGAAGTGAGCATTAGGTTCTCCAGGTTTGTGCAAGCACATGGGTTAAGTCTGACCTTGTGTGCAAAAGGTTCTGTAGATGTGGACCACATTCAGCCAGATCTGGTGCCTCTGAATATCCTCTGGGTGAGAATTTTATGCAAAAAAGGCAGATATGGTAGTATGAATATATATATAGGCAGAGAATTCATCACATCTAAATTTAAGCATCTACAAGGGAAAGAGGTGCAAAAGTTTCCTGCATTCAGTAAGGATAAACTTTGCATTAAGTAGCAGAGCAAGGAATTTCTATGCATCCATCATTATAATTTAGAGATAGGTTACATGCACTCTTACAGATGTCAAAATACATTTGCTTCACACTGGCCTTGAATTGCAATAGGACTGTGCAATAGTTAAAAGAATTATGGAATGATTAAAAGCTAGTAATATAAACACTAACCAGGTAAAGGAGGTTGAAGGGAGAATTTCTTTGTCTATAGTTCTTTTTAATTTGCCCCATATAGAGCGAGTATTCTCTACTGGAGAGACGTATATTCAGATCTTACACTGCATCCTGATTAATGCCACCATTCCTCCAATTAAGTGAAAAATACACAAAAGGATCTAAAAAAAGTAGGGAGTAGAAGGAATGCATTGCTGTCCAATGCTTGCTCCTGAAAGGAAACTCATGAATCATATCCAGAACAAAATCACTGTGTCCAAGCAAGTCCCACCCCATCACAATATTTTTCACCTACAGAACACCAGTCCCAGAGCCTCACATCAAATCTCCATTGTCTTAAATTGCCCAGGTCCCAGGCTTTCTGGCTTAGAGATTCCCATATTTCCCAAATCCAACACAGAGCCCCAGTAGTCCTATCTTATTTAGTCCCAAGATCTCCATCACCAGCTCCAGCACTTCCCGTCTAACACTCAGACCCCCATCTAACTCTAATACTCTCAGAGCCCTCTGCTCCCTCAGCCTTGACCTAAATCCCTTCCTGTACTGAACTCCTGCCCTCTCACCCCCAGCTCTGCTCCCCACCAGCCCCAGCCTTGCTCTCTCCTGGGGTTCTGGGGACCCAGGCCAAGTGCAGCAGCTGCCAGCACTTCAGATCCAGCACTGTGTGAACATCTCCTCCTTCCTTCTCCCGCTGCCTGCCTCCACTCACTGCTGTCCTGCCACTCCCTGTTGCAGCCTGCCAAGCTCTCTGCAAAGCTTCTGCTGGAAATTCCCAAAACACAGGCACGGGCTGCACTTGTTCAAAATCTGCTTAGATGGTGCTCCGAGGACAGAAAAGGAGGACATATCAGGGAAACCCAGGCAGCTGATAGCTCTACTCCTGCAGGGAGGCAGCTCTGTTTAGTGGCAATAAGTACTCTTGTTTTAATAATAGAACACAGCACTGAGATTTAATTAGCACTTATAGCAACATATGTCATATAGCAATAGCTTTCAGTAGGCACTTGTGAGAATTGTCAGGACTGCAGACTTGGTGCCAGGGCAGTTGTCTGCTCCTGCTTCCAGTGATGTAAGCCCCATGTAACTTTCATTTTTGATCTTGTTTTTCACTGAGAAAAAGAAAGAAACATCTGGGATGACTGTTTATCTATTGAAACCCTACCGTCTGTCAGTTTGTTATCTCTTCCTGTTTTAGGTAACACCTTCTTGCTTTCCACACCAGTCTTGGCTGTTCAATGATGAGTAAGCAGTAATACTGTTGCTAATAAATCACAACTCCTGAATTAAGATTTTATGGATGTCGGTATCAAACTGTGTTCTGCCTTGCAGCAGAATATGGCGTCACATCATTTTTTCATTTGTTCAGATGTATTCACTATCAGAAAATGTAATTAAATTGAAATATGCCATCTGTGAAACTCCAGATTGGTTTTAAACATCAGTAACACGGATGGTGTGGAGCTTATCTGTGCTGCACCATTGATAAGAAAATACTGGGCAAACAACAAATCAGGTGTGATATCCATTGAATCCTTGAATGGTTTTTGGGTTGGAAGGGACCTTAAAGATCATCCAGTTCCAACCCAAGAACCACAGGCCAGGGACATCTTCCACAAGAAAGCAGCTTTGTTCTGAATGAGCCACAGGAAAAGTAGTCAGGGCATATTCATTTCTCAAGGTGCATTTCGAACCCACATCTTCTCTGCTGGGCTACAGTGTACAAAGAAAACCTTCACCCAATTATGAGTCCTACTTCAGAAGTCACTTCAGACCCCTGTGAGTGCCCTACCAGTCACAGAGAACTCAGTATGTGAAGGACAGAAAAAAGAGTGAAAAGACTTTTGTGTAGCTCATTGAAGTCTGATTCTTATGTCCATGGGTGACTATCAGACAGAGAAAACCAGACTTCTTTTTGCTGAAATGTGATCAAGTGTGCAGCAAAGTTCTGTCTTCAAACTGGTTGTGTTGATCTTCACGTCTTTTATTTTTTATTTCACACAGAAAACTGCAAAACATGTTTAACTTTTATTACTTCTTGGATCCAAGATTCTGATTCAGATCCTACAACTAATTCCATTTTTCTTACTTGGCTTGTACAAAGCTGTGGAAGAAACCTTGGAATTTCTATTACAAACGTATCTTCAGAAAAAAGAAAACTCTTTTGAAATGTTTTAGAAAGCCACCCTTTTTGTTTTATATCAAACTGTCGTTCTGAACAGAGCAAAGTTTCCTTTTTTCCTATTTTCATCTAATTCTAAGACTTGTAAACAGACAGGATCATTGTGTGCACTTCACTTGCAAGATTTTGTTCCCTTCAGAGCACACTCATAAAAGGGGAACTTTTTCCTCCCCTTTTAATTTAATTAAAAGCCAAGATATGTTCTAAGCTTTGAGCAGATACAGGGAGAAGATGAATGATCAAGGATATGTTAGCACAGCTGTGGGTGGCAGGGTTACAGCCCTTTCCTCAGTGAACAGAAGTGCAGGCAACATGTTAGAAAGCAGTCCCATGATTCTCACAAAATAGGTTTATTAAAACTAGACAGGAAGGGCAAGATAAATAAGAGTTTGAAGGCAACAAGAGCCTAAAGTATTTCAGTCTCCAGAGGTGAGTGGACTTGAATGGCCCAAATCATGCAGACAAAGGAGAAGGTTGTGATGCCCAACTAACAGCATTAAGGGAAAAATACATTACATGGGTTCCTTCATCATCTCATGCACCTTTCAAGGTATTCCTCTCTCAGTAGTAATTTATCTCAGAGTTTTCTAGAGCAATCCCAAACTAGACTGACTCATTCATATCCATTTAACTCTCTTCAGCAAACTGTGCACAATCTTAGAGGTTCTTCAGAAGTTGCCAAATTTTTCTTTATTTATTTATCTATTTATTTACTTCATATTTACACATTGGCTTTTTCTTAAAAGGATAATGAATCCAGCCTGAGCTCCAAAAAAACTTGTACCTTCCTACAGGTAGAATATTTAAGTGTCTTCTTCTTTCCTTTGACACTCTAGTTCCATCACCTTCTGTCAAACTGTACAACTCTCTGCAAAACTGCATTTCTGTTGAGGTAGTCACACAGCCTAATTTTGGGGATCCCCCTTCAGGCAGTTAAGGTAGGATCCAGGATTTACTGTGTAGTGAAGAGAGACAGAAAAGCAATCCAGACCTTGTCCAGACTCATGTCAGGATATGTTCTCAGTTTCTAGTTCTGTTGCAGCATATTTTTCCTATCAGGTCTGACCTTCCTCCTTGAATTTTCTCTTTATAGGAACCAAGGCACCAAAGAGGAGAAATGAAATAGAACAGGATATTCTTGTATCATCATTTTGGCATTTAGGTCCATCCACGGTGCACATGGTGTTAGAGAACATTGTCAGATTTCACAATATAAACTTCCTCTCTAAAATTCCTGCGGAAGAGTCTGGTGTCTGCTTCCTAAAATTGTTTATCATGACAGAAACTAAATTATCAATATTATGCAAAGTTTTGTGGTAGGTCTGTGTCTTACTATTTATCTTTTCTAATGGAAATATTCATTAACAGCAAAACAAATATTCATTATTTTTATACTTTTCGTAGTCAAAGTAAACATTGGTATTTATGCACAGAACTCGCAATTTAATTCACATCCTTTGGGCATTTGTTCAGATCATTAGAAAATATTCACCAGACAGAAGTTCTGCACTTACTACATCTCTTAGTGTCTTACAACCGCTTTGAACAGGTGCTGTGTTCAGCAGCTGTGCTATGTAAATTAGTTTACAAGCATTTCAATTCGATTCATCACTGACATATCTGCTAAGCCAGGCTTTTTCAGCTAATCTGCCATTATCCTCCATAATTTACCTCAATCCTGTTCTTAGCATAGATTTTACCCCTGCTGCACATCAAGTTGAACTCTACAAACCATCTTGACTCACTGCAGGGGTACACATGAATCAGTTTCCAGACTGACAGCTGCTTGTCTAAAATTCTATCTAAAATAGGCCTGAGCTAAGAGACCTCACTCAAACTATACAATCTCTACTTTGAAGTTGATGTTGATTTGTCAAGATTAAGTGCAAAAGGTATGCTGCTTTTCAGTGGGCTATGACTTACAAAGCACATTCCAGGTTTAAACATCAGACTACAAAGGTATACCACTTCCAAGTCAGATCTCTTCTTCAGGAATGGTTCCCAAAAGGAGTAGATTGCTCTCCTTAATGGAGATGACAGTAAAAATGTTAAAAGTCAGACGAAACTTGTACGTTCTCTCAGCTGCTGAAATGTTTAAAAAACAGTGTCTAAGTGTTTGTGAAAATTTATTTCCAAGGATGCAGACAAATCTATCTTGGGGAACTGTTTTCAGCACCTTTAAAGACAGCTGCAAACCTATAGAACTGTGTGACAGCAGAGCCCTGGGCAGAGATGCAAGCATCCTTCATTTCTCAGAGCATTTATCTTCTTTAGAAGTCTCCTCCAGGTCCCCAAATGGTCACAGTTTAATCAGTTTATTAAACACATCCATGCAGCTTGAAGTCAATCTCTTTTTCCAGTCACCTCAGCAGCAACCGTGAGGTTTCAGTTTTCTACAAAGCCTCTGGGGTATCCATGGTGTGCTATACATGGCTGTCATTCCAACTCCTTTTCTGTCAGCACCACCTTCACACTGGGAGTGCTATTTATGGAGCTTCCTGGATTTTTTATGGGGACCCACACCTCTGTTTTGGCAGCAGAGTTACACCCTGAAAATTAGCACTATCACAGCTGTCTTTACCAATTCAGTATATAATTTGCACAGGTGTTTTCTTTGAAACAACTTGCCTTAAATATCAGATTGCAGCCTATTTGGGTGTACTAAAAACTGAATATATCACCATTTATGATTTTGAAAGGGAAATTGTTCTCCCCTCCCTTTTATTCTTTCTTTTTTTTAATCTGAAATCTATGTTCAACAGGAAAAAGAAAGCATGCAAACATTGCTTCCATGCTCTTTCCTTACCCATGGAATAATCGTTATTGATAGAAACAAGAACTGATTCAGAGCAGGGTTACAGGGAGACGTTTACTGTGTGCCTAATTCTCGAGGTCTTTAAAAATCTTCACATCTACAAAGCTACATAATTTTCAAACTCTGACTAAAAGGAAATCTGTCCAGCGGGAATAACCTTGTATGGACAGCTAGATTCCAAAGTTCAATTTAATAGCATAAATGTAGGATTCTCTTCTACTTTTTAATTCATAAACATACTAGTGCATCCTCTAAGGAACATTTTATAGAGCAATTCACTGTTTGAAAGCGAAAATTGAAGTTGCAGGGGAACCTTCAGGATCTCAAATGCCGCTTGGTGCTTTGGTTGGAAAAGTGTTAAAGTTCTAAGATCTGAAAATCATCACCCTTGTTTTTAGATGTCAACAATGTTTGACTTCATATCTGAGTGGTTAAATGAGAGCAAAACACACTTTTAGAGCATCAGAGCAAAAGTCCTCTGATTTGTCTTAGGTATCTACCTTCAAGTGAAATGACTTGTGTCCTATAAATTACTCCTTTTTCTCATGTGGTTCATTAAGGTGGATTATAACGCCAAGTCAGATATGATGCTGGCACTGTAATCTTCTAAATTAAGTGAAATTAAGCTAAACTATCACGTCTTGAATTGCAATGCAGAGAGGAGGCAGAGAAAGAACAAAATTTCATCTATGCTCTGGGAGATGACTCATGTGTCAACATTGAATATCAGAAAGGAAGAAAAGAGGATACATTAGCTCTCTTTTCTTCCTAATTGCATTTTTTTTTTTAAATTCAAAATTTTCTGTTTCTTTTTAGCATCACTTCTGTGCTAATTTCTGATCTGGAAATAATTTGGTAATTATCCATTTTGTTATTGAGTACTAAAAGTTAAAACTGTTTTATATATTGCATGTCGTATTTCTGATCTTTTAAATGTAAAGTTTAAGATTTCTGGTGTGAAAAAAACCCTGACTATAACCTCAGTGACTAAAAATATTCTATGGTGTTTTCTAGACATTTGTTACCTAGGTAAATGACAAACCATATTCAAAGTGAGCCAGAAGGCTCTAATGATAATCTAGAGGATTTTTTGCCTTGGTGCTGCCCAGGAGGCTGTGGATTTTCACAGCCATGAAGGCACACTGCCGACTCATTCTCAACTTGTTCATCAGGATGCCCAGATCTTCCCTGATAAAGCTGCTTTCCAGTTGTCTGGTGCCAGCCTGTTGGTGTCTAGGATTATTCCTCCTTGAGTGCCAGACTTGGAATTTTCCATTGTTAGATTTCATGATTTCTTTAGTCAAAGTCTACACCTAGTCCAGGTCCTCTGATAGGCAGTACAACTACCTGATGCATCACTCACTCTTCCCAGTTTTGAAAGACTTGAAAGCCAATTGAGAGCACACTGTGCATTACCTTTTAAGTCTTCAACGAAGATGGTGCACCAGTACAGAGCCTTGAGGTGTATTGCTAGTGACTGACCTACAGGTGAACTTTGTGCAACTGGTCATAACATTTTAAGCCCAGCAGATCAGCCACTTTTCAGTCCAATCTTCTGCCTACTTATTTAATCTGTTTTTCATTACATTTTCAATGAGGATGTTGTGGGAGAAAGTTTTCAAAGCCTTATTAAAGTCAAGCTAGAATAGCTGGGTAGCTGGTCTCACCTCATCTACCCAGGTTCTCCTCACAGAAGGCTGTCAGGTTGCTCAGGAATTATTTCCTCTTCATAAATATGTGCTGATTAGTCCCAATCACCTTCTTGTTCTCCATGCTTTTGGAAATCTCTACAGCTTACAGAGAAAAGAATAGGAGAGGAAGATTCTGATCAGTTTTGTCCCTGGTATCCAGTGACAAAATACACAAGAATGGTTCAAAGTTGCTCCAGGAGAGGTTCAGGCTTGGCATGAGGAAGTATCTCTTTATCCAGAGGCTGATCAAATAGTGTAACAGGCATCCCAGAGAACTGAATTATGCCCCAAGACTGTCAGTGTTTACAAGGAGCCCAGAAAATGCATTTAATAATTTGCTTTAACTTGGATTGCCATGAATTGTTCAAGCAGTTGGACTAGATGATGATTGTAGGTCCCTTCTAACTGAAATATTCTATTCTATTCTATTCTATTCTATTCTATTCTATTCTATTCTATTCTATTCTATTCTATTCTATTCTATTCTATTCTATTCTATTCTATTCTATTCTATTCTATTCTATCCCATTCCATTTTCTTCCAGGATTAATTGAACCATCACCTTCCCAGGGATGTAGGTGAGGCTGACCAGCCTGTATTTCCCTGGATCATGCTTTTTGCGTTTCTTGAAAATAGAAGGGACATTTATTTTCTTCCAGTCTTACACTGAAACATTCAAATGATGGGCTTATCTTTAGTGACTAAAGCGCCAGCATGTGTTCCAAGAGAAATCCCTGGCACAGACATGGAGTGGACAGAGACATCACTACAGTCTCAAGCCATCTGCAGTAATTGTGTGTCAGGGTCCCATTACTATTACTGCTCATCATAAAACATATGGTGAGAGAAAGTCAGGGCAGGGAGATTAAAGTTCAGCAGAAAAGGTCTGCAAGGTTAATGCAGGGAGCCAAAAACTGGCATGTCACCCAGTTCTGCTAATTACTAACCCTGTTAAGATGCTTAGCAAATGGAGGTCTAGCTTTAGTCATCTGTTTTAACTGAAAACAAACAAAAACTGCACAGACCTCTTCTGAATCAAAGCTCATAACAGTCACTGATGCTTTCACAGGGAAATATCAATGAACCTGTAAAGGGAATGCTAATCCTGCTATCCTCTCTTTCATGCTGTTTGTTCTCTTTGCTTTTTTCACTCTCGTCCAGCAGAAAATTTGGTCCCTGAATCAATAACATACTCCCACAATCATGAAAATCTTCATTTATAGCCCAAATGCACCCTACATTATCCTAATTAATTAATTATTTTCTGCAACTATTACAGTGATGACATCTTAGAATGATAAAAATCCTTGTCGAAGCATTTCTGGCCATCGAAAGCAATTCCAGAAGAACGGAGAACATTTCTCTGGGAAGGTTAAACTATACAAATTGTAAAAATTTTCAGGGTTAACACCTTAAACAAGCCCCTCCCTCTTAACATGATTTGCAGAGATTTAACACTTAAATTTATACAAAAACCTATGAATTTCAAATCTGCTGAATATCTGTTTTTCCCTTTTTATATCCAGTGCTAATCCTCTGAAAAGACTCTGAAGAGTGTTTCCATAGTAAGTCCTTTAAATCAAAAAGAAATAGTGGAACATATCTCCCCAAACATCTGGAGGCCGATATAGCTGACAATGTAAAGCAATCTGGTAATATGTTGTTTAACACCACCAGGAAATTAAACTCCAAATAAACCACTCCCCTTCCCCCTGCCCCTTCTGGTAAGAGAGGGACAAAGGTCAAGACTGTGGGTTGAGATAACAATTTACTAAAGGCAGAAAGCAATTGCAAAAGAAACACACAGTAATAGCAGCAATGTTAAAAAAACCCAAAAGTATACAAAAAGAGAAGGTGATTTATACACAGAAGGTGTTCACCACTTCAGTTTAGCTCCACGTGGCTGCCAGGACACAGACAAGATGGCAGCCATTCTTGCACCCAGTGCCACATGACTTTCCACAAACAAAGACAATATGGCAGCTGTTCCCACAAACAGCTTTCACCCTCCCCAGGCCCAAGACACTGGAAAACAATGATGGACAAATCCCCAAAAGCTAGATCCTCCGCTTCGGTCTGCACTGCTGCTTCAGCTGCTGGACTATTCCATGCAACTGCTACCAGCACCGCTGCTTCTGGCTGCTCCACCGTGCTCCACCCAGCTCTGCTTGGGTTCCTTCAGCTCAGCTCCTTTTGACTCAGCTCTTCCTGGTTCAGCTTGGTTCCTTTCAGCTCACATTGGACTTGGCTGGGCTCGGGGTTACCTCCACCACTCAGTTCCATGTGGCTCTTCCCACACTGGTGCTGTTTTCAGCACCACATCTTGGAGCCATGATTCAGAGGAGCAGGCAGAGCACAAGCAGAGGTGCAGAGGATGCAGTCCACAAGGCTGATCACAACAATCTTCCCAGCCCTGCAGAGACAGAGGCAAAATGATCCACTTCTAGGGTGTGCTCACCTTTTCTTCCCCCTGGGACCCTGCTGCCAGCAAAGATATGGGTGGTATAGAGCAGCGACCTGGGCACACTCCCATGGCTCTCCGTGCCGCTGCATCTCTGCAACCAGAGTACACATGAAGGGTACTCAGGTATCAAACTCTTCTGCATGGGGTTGGCAGAAATGACACCAGAGCTAGGAGAGACCTGTGCCCTACTAGACTGACAGTGCAAGGCAAAGAAGAGTACACTTGTTCCTCTCAAATGTCAATAGGGCTGTGGGTGAGTTCAGCCCCAATTGTCCAGATATGAAAATGACACTGATTGTTTATAGTCTTCTGTGTTGCAGACACAGCCCACTCCAGAGGACAATTTATCTTGTTCTGTAACAAGTTAAAGGGGTGGAAAGAACCACATGTAAGGAATTTCTTTAGAAAATTGGACCACTAGACTGTATAATTACTGTTCAGCCAACTAAATATTGCCAACATTAATGCCACTCAGGACTTGATTCAGTTTCCCTAAGAAAAGTGTTTTTTACTGTTTGAATAATCCCAAGGAATCTTGCATTAGTCTCCACCTGTTTCTTTAGAAGGACATGATCTGTCTCAGGCCTCATTTTCCATTCACATGCAGCACTCTGATATGTCTCAGATTCTCACAAATGGCACTGGTGCCTGTCCTTAAGCAAGGCTGGTCATGTTCAGTAGTGTAATGGAAAAGCAATGCTCACCATTAGTGTATACAGAATTATTCACCCAAGCACCAGAAGTCAGCATGATAAATGGAGACAGAAGATATTGCAGAAATTTGAAAGGGACTCATGCCCTGGGACTCCCACATCTAATCGGCTCTCACAGATCAGAAAATTATGCAGGACATATTGAGTACTATCCAAGGAGTCAGAAATCAGACCCAGAAAGCAGACCCTGAAAGCAGACCCAGAATTCAGAAGTCATGACTTCTCAACTTGTTAAAATATGCATCATTATTTGACATGGACCAGGTGCACTACTCATTAAAGATATATGTGGAGAAGTTTTCTATTGATTTCAGCTATTGGCCTGACTAAATATGAGCTATTCCTTTAAATATAAATAGTTGTGTTGTACCTTCAAAAGTCCATAAGGCAGCCTGGGAAATATTCCATGCTTTGTGATGATTGCTCTGTCTTTTTGCTGTTTTTCTCTTGTTTTGGAGCTCAATATCAGAGATTTTCTCTTAAAAGAGTTAAGAGCCTTTCTTAGTAATTGAATTATGCCATGATAATCTACCCCCTTGAGCCATTATAAAAACTGACTTAATATTGTTGTCCTAATGACANGTGCTAATCCTCTGAAAAGACTCTGAAGAGTGTTTCCATAGTAAGTCCTTTAAATCAAAAAGAAATAGTGGAACATATCTCCCCAAACATCTGGAGGCCGATATAGCTGACAATGTAAAGCAATCTGGTAATATGTTGTTTAACACCACCAGGAAATTAAACTCCAAATAAACCACTCCCCTTCCCCCTGCCCCTTCTGGTAAGAGAGGGACAAAGGTCAAGACTGTGGGTTGAGATAACAATTTACTAAAGGCAGAAAGCAATTGCAAAAGAAACACACAGTAATAGCAGCAATGTTAAAAAAACCCAAAAGTATACAAAAAGAGAAGGTGATTTATACACAGAAGGTGTTCACCACTTCAGTTTAGCTCCACGTGGCTGCCAGGACACAGACAAGATGGCAGCCATTCTTGCACCCAGTGCCACATGACTTTCCACAAACAAAGACAATATGGCAGCTGTTCCCACAAACAGCTTTCACCCTCCCCAGGCCCAAGACACTGGAAAACAATGATGGACAAATCCCCAAAAGCTAGATCCTCCGCTTCGGTCTGCACTGCTGCTTCAGCTGCTGGACTATTCCATGCAACTGCTACCAGCACCGCTGCTTCTGGCTGCTCCACCGTGCTCCACCCAGCTCTGCTTGGGTTCCTTCAGCTCAGCTCCTTTTGACTCAGCTCTTCCTGGTTCAGCTTGGTTCCTTTCAGCTCACATTGGACTTGGCTGGGCTCGGGGTTACCTCCACCACTCAGTTCCATGTGGCTCTTCCCACACTGGTGCTGTTTTCAGCACCACATCTTGGAGCCATGATTCAGAGGAGCAGGCAGAGCACAAGCAGAGGTGCAGAGGATGCAGTCCACAAGGCTGATCACAACAATCTTCCCAGCCCTGCAGAGACAGAGGCAAAATGATCCACTTCTAGGGTGTGCTCACCTTTTCTTCCCCCTGGGACCCTGCTGCCAGCAAAGATATGGGTGGTATAGAGCAGCGACCTGGGCACACTCCCATGGCTCTCCGTGCCGCTGCATCTCTGCAACCAGAGTACACATGAAGGGTACTCAGGTATCAAACTCTTCTGCATGGGGTTGGCAGAAATGACACCAGAGCTAGGAGAGACCTGTGCCCTACTAGACTGACAGTGCAAGGCAAAGAAGAGTACACTTGTTCCTCTCAAATGTCAATAGGGCTGTGGGTGAGTTCAGCCCCAATTGTCCAGATATGAAAATGACACTGATTGTTTATAGTCTTCTGTGTTGCAGACACAGCCCACTCCAGAGGACAATTTATCTTGTTCTGTAACAAGTTAAAGGGGTGGAAAGAACCACATGTAAGGAATTTCTTTAGAAAATTGGACCACTAGACTGTATAATTACTGTTCAGCCAACTAAATATTGCCAACATTAATGCCACTCAGGACTTGATTCAGTTTCCCTAAGAAAAGTGTTTTTTACTGTTTGAATAATCCCAAGGAATCTTGCATTAGTCTCCACCTGTTTCTTTAGAAGGACATGATCTGTCTCAGGCCTCATTTTCCATTCACATGCAGCACTCTGATATGTCTCAGATTCTCACAAATGGCACTGGTGCCTGTCCTTAAGCAAGGCTGGTCATGTTCAGTAGTGTAATGGAAAAGCAATGCTCACCATTAGTGTATACAGAATTATTCACCCAAGCACCAGAAGTCAGCATGATAAATGGAGACAGAAGATATTGCAGAAATTTGAAAGGGACTCATGCCCTGGGACTCCCACATCTAATCGGCTCTCACAGATCAGAAAATTATGCAGGACATATTGAGTACTATCCAAGGAGTCAGAAATCAGACCCAGAAAGCAGACCCTGAAAGCAGACCCAGAATTCAGAAGTCATGACTTCTCAACTTGTTAAAATATGCATCATTATTTGACATGGACCAGGTGCACTACTCATTAAAGATATATGTGGAGAAGTTTTCTATTGATTTCAGCTATTGGCCTGACTAAATATGAGCTATTCCTTTAAATATAAATAGTTGTGTTGTACCTTCAAAAGTCCATAAGGCAGCCTGGGAAATATTCCATGCTTTGTGATGATTGCTCTGTCTTTTTGCTGTTTTTCTCTTGTTTTGGAGCTCAATATCAGAGATTTTCTCTTAAAAGAGTTAAGAGCCTTTCTTAGTAATTGAATTATGCCATGATAATCTACCCCCTTGAGCCATTATAAAAACTGACTTAATATTGTTGTCCTAATGACATTTGACTATGATGCAGCTGTCTGAATCATATTACTATAACCACCTTTTAATAGCCAGAAAAAAAATACTAAGTATTCCTCTACTATTCCAAATACTATGATGAAAAAAATACCTCTGAAAAAAAACCACAAAAAATCCAAACCTAAAAAAGGAAGAAAAGTGCACAGAAAGAAAAAAAATGCACAACTTTTTCTTAAAAAATTTGAATTGCAGTATCCTTTCAACACCATTTTTTTTTTTCTTGAGAAAGTTTTTGAACAGTGCAGTGGAATGGCGCTGTTCAAAAATTCTCTTCTCCTAATTGAATCCAAATCCAGGTCATTGGGGAGGAAAATCACCAGTAGCATCCAAGTCATAATGGGAGTATGCATTCCCAAATTAATATAAAACAAGTCTGAGTAGTAAGAGAAACAACATGAAGAGATTTGTATCAAACTCCTGACTAGCAAAAATAAGCCAAATTGTAAACAGGTGTATCCACTTTGTATATGCTGAGCTGAGACAAGTTTTCAGGAGATACCTGCACTTGTCCCTGAGGGCAGTATCAAGGATATCTTCATGACTAGAGTGAAAGTTGCACACACAAACAACCCAAGCATCCAGTCAGTCTGCTGTCACAGCTCACATCCCTGAAATGGTTTGTCTCTGTGTTTTTAGCCTGTACAAAAGAAATCACACATTACAGCATACTCCAAGAGGCTGGCTGGCTGTCAGCACTCCGCAGAAAGCCCATGTGGACAGGATGAGAGTGGAAGGTGTAATGTACCATCTGCACAATCATCTGGAGATCACCCTTCCTCAGAGTGCAGGAGTGACACCAGGGCCTCATTCTTCTACCACTGACATGTAAGTAAATTTCATAGACTCGTAGAAGCCTAGACCAGATTGGGTTAGAAGGCACGTTAAAGATCATCTAGTTCCAGTCCCCCATTTCTGTGGGCAGTGCACTAGACCAGGTTGCTCAAAGCCCCACCCAACCTGGCCTTGAACATTTCCAGGGAAGGGACATGCTCAGCTTCCCTGGGCAACATGTTCAAATGCCTTACCACCCTCTGAGTAAAGAATATCTTCCTAATGGCTGATATAAATATGTTCTCTTTCAGTTTAAAGGCATTCCTCTTGTACTGTCACTACATGCTCTGGGAATGAGGCCTACGGCTATGAGATGTGATATACGTGGTAGAGGGATTTCCATTAAATATGGTGTGCTGCAGGGCTGATAGGTTACATGTTTCTGTTCCATCCTCATGCAAGACCTACAGTCTTCATAATAATCTCTCCCTATGCAACTCTTAATGTCTCTAACTTACACAAAAAGTGACTGCAGCAACTCTCAATGTCTCTAACTTACATACAAAGTGACTGCAGCAACAGGTTATTTGACTACAGTCTTGCCTCCACTTCTCTCAAAAGTATAAATTGGCACTGAAATCCTCCATGGCAGAGGATGAAAATAGAACCCTGCAGACAAGTTGATGGGCTTTCTTCTCCCTCTTCTCCAAAGAAGAGATGTCTCTTTGGTAAAAGTAATTCCATCAGAGTATACCTGGAAATAGCTGTACACAGCACTATACACTCACATTTTCTAGGTCTAGTGTATTTATCACTGGAAATCTGACAAAAATCTGTAGCCTGTTTCTTCAATATATCACAGGATTTGTCAATCTGTGATCATGAAAGTTCTTAATGAACTCTCTCTAAATTATAGTGGCAAATCTGTAAATCACACTATTCATCTGGGATCCTGAATGTGACCAGAATTATAGTGTAACCACGCTGTTGATACATCTGATATCTTACTGAGCATGACCAGACTTATGGTGCCAAACTGGTTATAATCAGAAATTAAACTGAGCTGTACCTAGCCCCTTTCCTCTATGAGAATAAGCTAGAAAGCAATGGGGTCTATTTTCTGCCAAATTTCTGTACTTTTAATGCAACACATGCCCAGGTAAAAAGTCTCTCTCTAGCTTCCCTGCAACACCCATTAGGCCCTGGAAGGCTGCTATAAGGTCTCCACAGGGCATTTTCTTCTCCAGGTTGAGCAACATAAACTCTCCCAGATGTTAAAGTACTAGAATGGCCTGTCCAGGGAGGTGGTGGAGTCACCGTCCCTGGATGTGTTAAAAAAAAGACTGGCTGTGGCACTCAGTGCCATGGTTTAGTTGAGGAGTTAGGGCATGGGTTAGACTCAATGAGCTTGAAGGTCTCTTCCAACCTAGTGATTCTGTGGTTCTGTGATTCTGTGATTCTCTTCATAGAACGGGTGCTCCAGCCCTCTGATCACCTTGGTCACCTTTTTCTGGACACACACTAATAAGTCCACATAGTTCTTACCTTAGAGGCTGTAGAGCTGAGCATAGCACTTCAGGTGAAGTCTCACCAGAGTGGAGCTGGGCAGGGGGAGAAATCCCCTTCTTTGCTCTGCTGGCCATTCCCCTTTTGCTGCAGCCCAGGACATGGTTGGTTTTGTGGGCTGCATTGCTGAGTCGTGTTGAGCTTCTTGCAAACCTACAACTCCAAGTCATCCTCAGGACTGCTCTCAAGCCACTGTCTGCCCAGCCTGTGTTTTTGCTTGGGATTGATCCGACCCATGTGCAGGACCTTGAACTTGGCCTTGTTGAACTTCATGAGTTCTGTACAGGCCCACCTCTCAAACCTGTGCAGGTCCCCCTGAATGACATCCCTTCCCTCCAACATCTTAACCTGACCACATAACTTGGTGTCATTGGAAAACTGGCTGAGGGCACACTTGATCCCACTGTCTGTGTTGCCAACAAGATGTTAAAAAGTGGAAGTCCCAATACTGACCACTAAAGAAGGCCAGTTGTCACTGATCTCTGCTTGGATATCAAGCCTTTGACCACAATTCTGGAGTGTGACCATCCTGCCAGTTCATTATCCACTGCGTGGCTCACCTATCGAAGCTATCCCTCTTCCATTTAGAGAGAGGGATGTCATGAAGGACAGTGTCAAAACTTCAAAAACGTTATCAAACTCACTATCCATCTCCCCCCCCATGAAGATATCATTAATGGAAGCAGAATCAGGGTCCTGTTGTAGGCTAGAGAGGAAGGTGCTCAGCACTTGGATGATAACTTACCTTTTCCTGCTAGAGGCTACAATGTAGCAGCAAAGAAATAAAAGCTAGCTGACAAAAGTATTTACCAAGCCTATTAATAAATATGTAGTTTAACCAGGCAAGGTGTCTAGAAAATACATCTACAATGTAAGGCATATATACATAGTAACCCCTTATTTCTAGAAATCCTTTTTCTTTGAAGGCAGTTTCCAGAATACCATCTTTCATTGGAGCCAAAATAGCCCCAAATTTCTTTGTTTCTACGCTGGTCTGTATTTGACAGGCAATAACTAATATGGGATCACAGGACGCCATGATATTATAAACAAGGAGACACTAATAGAAAATAACTCTGATGTTCAAACAAGAATAGCAGTATTTTAGGAACATAGTTTCATTTCCTGTGCATAATATAGTCAAATTTAGAATTCCTTTCTTCTGTATTCAGATCCATTTTTAATTTCTCTGTGATACCAATAGAGGAAGAAAATGTAATTTTTAAAATCTTACTTAAAAAAACCCAATAAAAATAGTAAAAAACCCAAAGGTTTTGATTCTGTTTGTTTTTCCATGTCACATGCCTTTTCAATGAAGTCACCTTATGGCAATGATGCTGCCTTTATAGCACAAATGTGCACAGTGTTCCAGGTTATGCCAATAGAAACAGGGCGACTTTAAGCAATCAACAGACCAATCAATAAATATTTTAATGTAACTAGGAAAGTACACTTTCAAAGCAAACTGTATATAGAGTAGCACATTTCCATAAATACCTTTGCCCTGAACATAATTCTCAGAATGTATCTTTAATCAGATCAAAAAAAACCCACCCACCAAAATATCTTCCTGTCCTTTATTTTGCGGCTACTGTGGCAGGTGCATCCCACAGGGCATTCCAGAGACTCACTAAAATTAAAGAGATAGGCATGTATAAATATAAAAATTTGGCTTGAAGTTAAAGCAATGACTTCTACTTCCTCTCTGTTCCTCAAGACAGAGTAGCATTTTCATATTACTGTTCATCCCACCTCTCAAGAGTCATCTGTCACTTCTTTTCAGGAAAGGTTCTCTCATTGCACCCACAAGCAACATCAAAGGAATAGCAGATAACCACTTAAGGGCAGGTGCCTTATTTCTGAATAATCTAAGCTCAGTGGCAAGATTCTCTAGTTATTAGTCAAAATAATTTTTTCTAGGGAACTCAGTAATTACTTTCAAGTTTCCTCTTTTTAAGTATATAAAGAGAAGTAATTCTTCCCCCCTCAAATATGTATATGTCGGACAGTAAATACATAATTGATGCAATCTTCCCCCTCCAGGTTGATATTCAAAACCATCCTCAATTTTCTGAACCACTTAGTTGCATCAAATAGCTTTCCAGATCTCTTTATACTCTCCACAGTTCATTCAGAATTATTTTTGCACACGGGACCAGTCTCAAAATTTTAAAGAACATTAAGTATCCCTCTAATAACCTAGAATATTCTTTTCTCCCTTAGTTAGCTGCTCCATTGTTTCACAAAATATTTTAAAACTTGAAACTATGGAAGTTAATTCCCCATGTAAAGGCACTTCATTGATCATAAAGACCTTGGCAAATGACAACTACAAAATCCTTCTTACCTGTGCTAATCCATAATGCCAAACCTGAATGTTGGCTGCTTTATTCCACATTTTGCTACATGGGGAAAAAAAAAAAAACAAAACAACTTTTTTTTTTTTTTTGCAACTACATTATAACTGCAACTACATTAAGGGGTTTGGTGCCCTGGCCAAAGATCACACCTCATCACATGGCTATTTCTAAACATGGCTATTTCTAATAGCTATACAAGTAGGAGGTTGCAACACAGGCACATACATGAAGAGACAAAAGATAAAGGACAATTTTTTAGTAGAAGACCTATCGTTTAGATGGTGAGCATCCTTAGTTTCCATTAATAAAGAGATCTGGCCAATTTATACAATGCATTAGTTTTAGCAAAGTGTATTTGCTTAACTTAAGCACATGGTAAAATCCCACTGCGAAGAGTAAGAATTAAAAAGGTACTTAAAAAATTGTGGTGAAGACTGGATCACTCATGTGCTTTAAGGCTTTATTGTACCAAAACTTTTGACCACCACAGAACTCCCAATTTCATCTATCACATTTCTGGATTCAACATTGAAACTGTCTGGCTAGATATCCACACAGGGTAACACAGCATATTAGTACCTTGTCCAGAGAGTAGGTTACACTAATTTTGTTTCAAAGGGCACTCCTTGTACTTCTTTCAAAAGTTTTATCACAATAGCTTGTGATACTGACTCCAGGAAATTAAAACCTATCAATTTCCTGTCTAGTTAAATGAAAACCATCACATACACACACACACACACACACATGCACACACACACACATATTGGTTTATCCATATGCAAATGCTA
This sequence comes from Phainopepla nitens, assembly GCA_013400175.1. Taxonomy (NCBI): domain Eukaryota; kingdom Metazoa; phylum Chordata; class Aves; order Passeriformes; family Bombycillidae; genus Phainopepla; species Phainopepla nitens. The sequence continues at coordinate 1,139,528 of VXBQ01016516.1, read as the reverse complement.
CAATTAGGGATTATGGCTCTGGAAAGTTAACAGCTTAATCAGTGTATCAGAAGGCTAAAGACATCTCCCACTGGTTTTCTCAAAAATGCATTTTGAAGATATTACCATTTTATTACCAGACTGATAAATAAACCTTATCTTCTGAGCTCATATGAAAATTTAGGAGGGGGTAAGTACAGGAGCAGGAGAATTAATATAATTTTTTAATACACCGGAGGAATCAGGGACTGTGCCACGGCTCCCCTTGAAATAATTGTACTTGTTCTTTTCCCCATTTTTGTCATTTCCAGGTTCCTGTCTGTTTTTAACATCTTCTTCAGCCTCAATAAATTTTTTGAAACAAGACTCCGTCATACATTCACTGAGTCACAGCTGAAAAATGAAAGTAATCCCTCAGTGGGATAAAAAACACTCAAACTGGAGAAGAGGAAAAGAATGTATTGTTTTTTAAAATTGATGGTGATACACTTTAACAGTTTTTTTCCAATCTTGTTTTGTTTGGAAACTGTCAGAGAATGTTCACTGAATGCTTTATAAGCAAAACAACTCTTTCCTAAGGCAATACAAACAGTACTTTAAAAAAGAGTTACTTTCCTAACACTGATTAAAAGAATTTGTGAACTCAGGGGAATCATTAGTTGAGATCAAGCTCTTAAGCCATTTTTACACCTTGGGAAGTATAAATTATTTGTTGTGCTGATTGCCTGAGCCACCTCCTGACCAGGACAGACATGCAAGGTCAGACAGAAACAGTGTTATCTGCTTATGGAGGCAAACACAGGGCTCCGGCATGAGCATCTGTTGTACACACTTTTCCTGTTCGTGTTAATTCCTTGCAGTCCCTCAGAATATCTGAATCAACCTCTCTTTATATGAACTCACACTATTGTATATTTTTCTTTGCATTTATTGGAATTTTGACAAGACACATGTGAACCACACAGATAGCTGTGACAATTTCATCTTTGAAAACCTGGTGTAGAACTTTTTGAACTGAAGGAAGTCAATGACAAAACAGACTTGAGAATTTGTCTGAGGAGAATGTTGAGGAACTCCTTCAAACATGTCAGGCGAGGCCGGACCTTGGCACACAGCACAGTCCCTCTCAGCGTGGCATGATTTTTGCTCAATACTCAGATTAGCTTCAATGGAAAATCTGTTTAAGCAGATGTTTGGTAGCATGATGTCACGGCTTAATCCCAGCTGGCAACAGGGCCTAACAAAGCTGCTCACTCACTTACCCCCTGCCCATCCCAGTGGAATAGGGGAGAGAATTGAAAGGTAAAAATGAGAAAATTCATTGGATTCAGATAAAAACAGTTTAATGGATAAAGCAAAAGCCACACACACACACACACAAGCTGAGCAGAATAAAGAATTCTTTCCTGTTGGTAGGCACGTGTTCAGACATCTCTAGGGCAGCAGGGCTTCAGTGACTTGGGAAGAGAAACACCATCACTCTGAATGTCCCCCTTTTGTTCTTCTTCTTCTCGCTTTATATACATGATGCCATGTGGTATGAAAAATCTCTTGGACCAGTTGGAGTCAGTTGTCCCAGTTTTGTCTCCTCCCAGCCCCTGGTGCATCCCCACCCTCCTTGCCGGGGTGGTGTGAGGAGCAGAAAAGGCCCTGGCTCTGTGTAAGTCTTGCTAAGCAGAAACTAAAGCATCCCTGTGTTATCAACATTGTTTCCTGCACAAATGCAAAACACAGACCTGCACCAACTACTACAAAGGACAGTAACACTACCCCAGCCAAAACCAGCACAGGTCAACTCTTAGTACTAGATTTAATCAGTAGTACTTTATTGTCAAACCAGAGATGGTTTGATGATTTGTATTGTAAAGTTGAGCCTGTGGAAACATAACCATCTGTCTTTTTTCTCCTACACTTCTACTCTCTCTTGCCATTGTTTGCAGATTTATTTTTTAGCATATTATCCATAGGTAACAGTAAGCTGGTCTTTTTCATACCTGCTCTTCTGTTTTATTCACTGTAAATACTAGGTGTTCTTTGTTTCATCCTTCAGTGCTCCTCACATATTTAGCTGGTCCTTTCTCGAGTTGTTCCCTCTCACTTACAACACTGCCCCAGTTTACTTTGCATCCTTTTCCTAACACAGGAAAAAATATTTTAAAATACAGTTATTTTTAAAAAGAGTAATTTCTCTAAGTTCTCAATATACAGATCATTAAGGTATCACTGTCCAAAACTCATGAAGTAAAACAGTCAGTAGTAACGTATACTGTGTGAAAGGATAGAATCTCCCATTGTACACCCTTTGTAGCATTGCCAAGAAATGAAACAAAAAAAAAAATTACTATATGTCATTATAGTAATTTATTATAAAATAAAGGGTAGATTTTCATAACAGTACTCCCAACAAGGATCAAATACAACAAAATTCAGCAGGATAGTTAGTTTTAAAACTTATAACAATATTTTGTATCTTTCATTAAAGTACCACAACCTATTAGGAAACTCCCAGTCACTCTAGATGTCTTCTTGTCTCTCTCTTCAATTGTGTAGTTATTGCTGCATAATAAACCCATTCCCACTGGAGGTCCTAATGTAACTATGTCTCCTTAATGAGGCCAGCTCTGAAAATTCAGCTTCAATGGGTCAGATACATTTATTTACTTTTTGCACACACTAAAGATCTTTTGTCACAAACCTTTTGCTCAAGTACAGCCAAAATTACATTCCTGGTATTTCTGTCCTAGATTTGAGCCAAGACTGAGAAGATATTTGAATTCTCATCTTAGAAGTAATTAATCTCATGTAATTCGAAAGATGAGATTCAACAGTGGTATACACAGTTGACTTCAGATGTATAAATCATTTTTATTCTACATGTAAGTTCCAACTGCCATTGGTATAGAGACCTACAATTGATCAGATTGATCAATCACTTTCTAGACTCCATTGATTGTATTGACGAGAGATGCAAAACAACTGCCTAAACATATGTTTGTAGCACTATTTAACCCTCCACAGAGACTTACCAACATCTGTACAATGCTGGCAGCTATGACACAAGATCTATAGGAGCCATCTGTCATTGTGGAGTAAAACACAGGGGCCAGCTGATACCCTTAGATATTCTGTGTGTATTCACAGACAACTGAAGATTCCACTAATCATACACACTGGAGAGTTTAGACAAGTGTACATCCAAACATATGTAACATTTAGGTTTAGGTTTCTTAATCTGATGCTGGAAGCCGACTTTTTTGTCCCCAACTCAGAATGAGATGGTGTTTTGTATTGCTCAGATTGCTAACCTACATGAGACAGAGGTGGGAGTGCTGGGGCTGAGGTCACATTACCACTAGCTCAAGGTTTGCATTGGGCATTCAAGCTCACTGTTGCAAAATATTGGCAATATATCCTGATTTTTTCCAGATCTTTTTATTCTGGCCTCAGTATTGAATTGCTCAGCGCTGTTCTGGTCATAGCAGAGCTTAAGAAAAACCACAGATGGTTTTGCCAGCATAGGCAAAAATGAACTTGCAAACTTAAGGATAAAGGTAAAATATTTGATATGCATCTCTTCCTGATTACCTCCCCTCACAATTCACTGCTGGAATGGCCCTCCAACAGTAGGAAGAGCAAGCCTGAGAAGGCACTGGTGTACTGGGTACACAGGTGGCAGAGCCGCAACCATCTTTTATCTCACCTAGGAGGCTCGGTTGGTTTTTCAGCCTTCAGAGGAAATGTCATGTGGAGGTGCCACCAATTTAACTCCTACACATCCTTCTTCCCTAAGAAAATGATTGAACTATCTACACTAAAATCTGGAACAGTGACAAGCATTGCACTGTGCATGAGTACCACTACTCAATCTTCAAAATCTTCCTCGTGAACCTCTTTATAGCCCTCTAAAAATGTTTTCTTCTCTCTAAAAAATCTTGAATTTTTTGCATATATTTTGCAAAAATATTAGTTAAGGATGAGGGAGAGGGAATCTTTTATCTATTCAAATTCCAACCCTTTTACATTTATTGAACATTTATTTATATGAATAACTTGTGTCACTCTTTAACCCTTGTCTCTTTACTCAGAAATGTTTTCAAAGAACATGAGTTCTTCTGAAGCAGTTTCTCACTTTGAACTCAAGCCTATTCTTTATCATATTAAACATTTTTGAAATGGTGCATAATCCTCCAACTTTTATGAAAATTTCCAGCACGTTTTCTGGATATATCACACAAGCTTAGGAGCTCCTTAGCATCTGGAGCTAATCTCACAGACATCTGATGTCTGGAGTCTGTCTGAAGCATGGACACAAAAACATGTTCCCTGATGGAGAATCTGTTTGACCCTTTTGATTGTCTGCTCTATATCCTCAGTCTTCAGCACAGTGCTTTTAGCATAACAGGTGCACTGCAGCTTCTATAAAACAAACTTGAGCCTCAGTCTGAGGGAAAGGAAAAACTTTAGGGATAGTAAGTCTGGGTATTATGTGCTTTGTCCTGGGAAGTGATTTTACCACATGTTATATCAATTTAATATTGAGCATGAGCCACCAAGGAACTCTGAACATCCCAACTGTATTAAAGGGGAAGAACTATATAGGGAGCAGATATTATTTTGGCCTGTCCAAGATTTGCATGGGACTGCAGTGTATCAAAATTCAATGAGTTGTTCTCTCAAGGTGTTATCTGAAAAATACTAAGCTGACATTCTGAAAACTCACCAGGTTCATAGCATTTTTTTGTCATTATTATTCACATTGCAGTTGTACCTAGAAGACTCTGTGAGTTATATTTATTATTTGTATTAGTTGTACATCAGAATCAGACCTTCATAACAATCCATTCTGCCACGTCAAGAACTACTCAGTTTTAGTTTAAATGTTCTTCCATTTTAAGATAAAAGATTGATTTCAACATTCATCTCAGTGTTGCTTTCAGCATTCATGTCAGTATTGCCTTGAGAATGTCCTACTGTGACTTTGGAAATCCCATCCTTTAAATATTTTAGTGTATGTTTTTTTATTTATAAAATACTGATGCAAAGAAATAATGTTGAAAAACAGGCCTTTGTACTATTGAAATGTGAACACAAAGATACTCACTGACCTGACGAATTTGAACTTCCAATATAAAAGAGAGGAGTTGGATACAAGTAGACCAGCAAGGCTGGTGACTGAGCAGGATTTCTTATTAAGCTGTCCAAGTTGCACTAAACGACTGCGATTCTTCCAAATAAAAGGCTTATAACACCTCTGCTTGATCTTGCTTTAATTCATTCTCATAATTTTAAGCTGTGATCAATAAACATTTTTATTATGTTTCCTTTATAATATTTTAGGAGTCTGAAAAACTTATTTCTTTCTTCTGTTCTTGTTTCCAACCTTTTGTAACAGACTACTCATACAGGTCTGTTTTGTTTCCATGTTTATTAGATAACTAATGTTTATGAACAACATTGTTTTTCTCTGAAAGGTCACTGTCTCCCTCACTACCTTATCCCACTTCATTGGTTTGCACAGCAAGGGGCCGGGGGGGGCTTCTATGAGAAGCTGCTGGAAGCTTCCCACATTAATAGAACCAATGCCAGCCAGCTCCGAGAGAGACCCGCTGGACAAGTTCAAGCCCAACAGTGATGTAGTAGTGCATCTGGGATAAAGTATATAAAAAGGGTAAAAAAGAACATGCACAACTGCAGCCAGCCTGTGTATGTGACAGCAACAGCCCTGCAGACACCAAAGGCAGTGCAGAAGAAGGGGCAAGAGGTGCTCCAGATGCCGGGCAGAGATTCTCCTCCAGCCCCTGGTGCAGCCCCTGGTGAGGCAGCTGTGCCCCTGCAGCCCGTGGAGGAGCAGAGATCCATCTGCAGCCCCTGGGGGATCCCAGTCAGAGCAGAGAGATGTCTGAAGGAGGCTGTGGCCCCACAGAAAGCCTGCTTTGGAGCAGGTTTCTGGCATCTGCAGCACCATGGAGAGAGGAGCTCATGCTGGAGCAGGTTTGCTGGCAGGCTTTTGAAGCCCTGAGGGACTCATGCCGGAGCCACCCATTCCTGAAAGACAGCAACCTGTGGGAAGGTCCTATGCTGGAGCAGTTCATGAGCAATTGCAGCCTGTGAGAAGGACTCAGATTGGAAAAGTTTGTGGAGGACTGTCTACTATGGGAAGAACCCCACTGGAACAGGGGAAGAGTATGAGGAGTCATCCCTCTGTGGAAAGAGCAACAGAGACTTGATGTCCTGCCACAGCTCTCATTTCTTGTCCCCCTGCACTCTGGGAAGTTAATCCAGAAAAGAAAGAGAGGAAGAGGATTTGAGGGCTGGGTTTTATTTCTCATCACATTCTGATTTGAATGGTAATAAATTAATTTTCCCCAAATTGAGTTTGTTTTGCCCATGACGGTAATTGGCAAGTGATCTCACCCTGTCCTTCTGTCAACCCACAAGACTTTCACTATATTTTCTCTCCTTTGTCCAGTCAAGGAGAAAAAATGATAGAGCAGCTTTGATGGGCATCTGGCATTCAACCAGGGCCAGCTCACCACATTAGTAAGTCAGAAGTGCCCTCCATGCTTAATAAGTTTACCAAAGTTATTCTTTTGTTTACATTCCTACACTTTCTACTGATTTTTTTTTTTTTTTTTTTGTCTATGGCTATTTCGTGGTCTAGTTGTTCTTTCTTCTTATAGGGTAGTCTGGTGCATAACTGTGTTTATTTTCTGAACAAGCTTCTACCTTCTAACAGCCGCTGTCTATTCATTCCCAAGACTGATCAGTTAAACTGTGCAGCACTGTGTTGCACATAATAAGGACTTGAGTGACACGTCTCTAAAAACAAACAAACAAACAACCCTCTGAATCACTTATAAAAAAATCTTATTATACACAATACAAAATTGACTTATTTTCTCTTAGAACTCAGAAACAATCACTTTATGTGAATTTCCCTTTATTTTTTTCCTTCCAGTTGAAAAAAGCAAATAAAGAGAGCAGAGGAAGCAAACTTCAATCAACACAAATCCTTTCATTCGGAAACCAGCACCTCTGACTAGCATCCAGACTTATGCAATAATATTCTGCTAAAATAATTTTTTAAAAATCATTACAAAGTTCATTTTTAGCTTTTCCTCATGTACTTTTTTCGTGTTTGAGGAGAACATGACATGCATGTGGGCCTCAGAGGAGACATATTGCCAAGTGTTATGTTAACAACTCCTTAACAGCAGAGCCATAGTCTGTCTGCCCTGTAGGACTAAGACAAAATTGTGTGGACCTGAGCCAGTCCCTGCATGCTGACATGCAGGACAGAGTTTAGTCTTTGTGCCTATCTTATTTAACTTCATAGATATTAGCCATGACATTTCCAGTTCTCAGAGCTCCCTCCTCTCTCAACAGACAGAAACTCAGTAAGTGGTCAAAATCCAAAACAAAATTATTTTAATGATCTATTCTTGTAATGATCTCTTCCTGATACTTTTATAATGATCACTTCATCCATCAAGATAAAAAATCAGTTTCTAAGTAGAAATATTGAATAACTAAAAATTAGACAGTTTGCTGTTTTCTAACTTCCTGTGGAAGTCTGAATTCTGATGGACCCTGCTAACAAAACTGTGTTTCAAGAAACTTCTTTCTTCAAAATATTAACAATAGAAAGGAAGTATATTCACTTAAACTTTAGTAACCCATCTTAGGGATAAAATACCAGCAGCCCCTTAATAACATTTATAGCACAATTTTATCAGTCTTAGTCATACACAGATCTTTTAGCAAGGGATCCAGAATAAAAGTGATATAACAGTTCATGTTATATCCTTTAAAGTATTCAAAATTATTACACTTTTTGTGTCTCATTAGGTTTCTACCTCTCTTCCCATTTAAGTTGTCCATAAACCCATAATATCATACTCTCCTAGTGTGCATGCCTGCTGTTATTATATAAATTCTCCAAAGCTCCTAGTATTTGCATATGCAAATTGCAGCCATGGTGATTTTTTTTTGTTGATGGACATAATCATGCTGTTAATAGCCACAGAAATCTTGATATGTATCTGTGGTTTTATCTATTGCCTCCAGTATACCAGGAGTGTCCAGCCATATTCATTAGATTCAATTAGTCACATTCTGCCCTGTGGGAATCTGTCAGTAGAAAATAGGCACAGTAATGCTCAGAAAATTGCCAAAATAAACACATTCTAAAAAGCATTAGATGACTGAAACTACAGTAGACTAAAATCCATCAGTACCCATGTACTTTACCAATCATTCTACAAAATTCAATAGAAATATATAAGCATAGAGAAATAAATAAAATTCAAATAAATGAAACTTACAAAAAAAATAAAATATCAAAGAAATGTAGTGGGGCCTAACAGTGGCATTTAATCCATTACTCTACTTTAAAACTGGAGTGCTGACCCTTAGAATTTCATTGGATGGGTTTCAGTTTATTTCCTTTTGAAAATACAGAGTTAATATTTTTGCTAGTCTTTGTTTATTTATAGTTAGCATTTCTAGATGATTTCAGAATTTTTATCCTTCCTCATCTCTATGCCTTTCAATATTTCCATTCTTCTAATTTTAACTGATCCACATTTGCCATTGCAACTTCTCTGTCCAAATTTTTCAGCCTGTGATTGATTTTGAAGAGTGAACTTTTATGATTATTGATTACTTGGGTTAAATTCTATTAAGGAATGGCAGCATATTTCTGCCCTGGTTTCTTTCAGACTGTTTTTCCAATTATTAATTTGAATTTTAGTATTGTTTTCTGTCATACTTGGAGTTCCTATAAGTATGATGATATCTATGGATTTAATAAACATGGTCTTGATTTGATTATATAGTTTATGTAATTAAAATTCATCATGAAGGGAATTGTTCCTCCAGACGGATGGAGAACAAATGCTAAGTTTACCTGGTTATGTGCCACTCTACATTCTTCCCCACTGTAATTTTACTTTTGATATGTCTTCCCAGTTTGCTTTCAGGAATGCAGTGTAAAGCAATATAAAAAGCCTTAGAGAAAACAAAATATATTATTATTAATATTTCTTCTTTGCCCCTATCACCCATTATTCCTTCATAAAAGAAAATTAGATTGATTTGAAAAGTTAACTCCTTGGCAAAATCATCCATGCTGCTAGTCTCCTTGTAATCTTCCAAGTCCTAACTCTTTGTTTTAGAAATTTTCCAGGATTTGAAGTTAAGTTGACTTGTCTATAAATTCACACTTTATTTTTTCCCCTTTATACAGGTATAAGTTAAGAGTACTCGTTTCCAAACCAGCAATACCTTTTGTGTCCTCCACAAGTTCTCAAAGACAACTACTTCTGTATGAACTTTGGCCCATACAGAGGTGAGGAACAGAAGGCTTAGACAAACACAAAAACTGAAAATACCAAAATATGGTCAAACAAGATCTGTTTCTGTTCTAGGCTGAGCTGTTATCCATTGCTTCCAATAAGTTTTCCCATTCTCATAAGTCAGTTTTATAATGAATAGTGAAAAAAAAAAGAAAAACAAAATCATCCTTTAACTCTTCACTTTGGTTATACAATTTAGATAGGTATTCCTTTACACTGAATAAATTTCCAACACTTTTCTATGAGTCCTCTCTTTATAATCCAGTCAATGAATGATTTCTTATTACCTTCAGTTTCTCTTTCTAGCTACAGTTCATTCTGTATTGTCCATGCTGATTGTGTTCCTCCCTTCTCCAGATGATCTGTGTGTGTGCACAACCAGGTTGCGCTTGTCTCTCTTTTATCTACACTATTGTGAATGAATAAATACATCATAATTTAGCCAAAAGTTTTTGATATCTTTTATAGCCTTTATCTTGACTGAAATATTGTGCGATTTCTTGATAACTGCAACATTTTTTTAACTTTTATGAGATCTTCCATACAATTTAAGTATATCTATCAAAATCTCCTGTGTTTAGAAGTTATTAGTGGCACAGAGAGAGAAAGGCAGAGAGAAAGAGAGCAAACCATAGGAAACTCACTGGAAGTATCCTTGAGGGATCCCTCTGCTTGCACTAAAGCCCATTTGCAGATAAGAGCACAGTCCTAACCTACCTATCCAGCTGAGTCAAGTCTACACAGTTCCAGGGATTCCTGCTGCTGCAGTAACCACTTTGGAGCTGTGGCTCCCCAAAGCTCTTGGCATCAACAAATGAAAACAGCTACAGCCTGCTGAAAACAGCATGTTCGGTTTTGCATTCAGTGTGTAAACTGTAAGCTGGTTTCAACCATATTTTGTTACCCTTTGAAATGTTTCCTCAATAGTAGGTTGCACCATCTGTTGCACTGTTTGCCTGCATGTTTTGCTTGTTAAACTGCTCCCCCAGCAGCACACAAAAGAGGAAGAACAGTGGTGATGCCTTTCAGGAAGGTGTCCCTGTCCTCCGCCTACCTCCTCTCACTACAGTGTTGCAGTGCACACAACAGATGCTTTCCTAGTCCTACCTCGTGCCTATTTATTTTAGGACCTAAGCCAACGTCCACTATAAAATCTATGAGACTTGAAAATTTGCTATCTCATTTCTTGTGAAGCTTATAGGTATGTTTTATGTTCTAAGGGCACAGAACCACACATGCCAAAGCAAAATATTAAGACGAATCATCATTTTGCCAAAGCAAAATATTAAGATGAAGATTCACCAGGGAATGTGAGCTCTGCCACAGCAAATCCAGAACACCCTTGTAAACATGGAAGAAGCATTGATTAGAAGTCAATAAACCTGATTTTTGTTGTTTGCCTACCAGCAAACACTACTTAAATGGTCCTAGTATGAGCTCTGTCTCCTGGTTAAGTGTTGGCATATTATCATGACAGGAAGACTACCATGTCTTGGTTCATGTAATGAAGCAGGGCTTTCCTTCAGTTGCTTTTTATTCTTAGTATCTAAGCAGCAGGGAAAAAATTTAACAGCTTTTCTTTTCTCCTTCTTTCCTAGTGTGTTTATTAAACCTGAACAAATAACATGCAATGACTTTACGTGAAATATTTTCTGAAATATGTTGACAAAGCCTTGCACTCTTCTATATAATCCCAAATTATTCTCTTCATGAACTGAATGAGTGATGGGAGGAAGGGGAAACCCAGTGAATAATGCATACAGAACTACAGAATGCTCTGAGTAAATTATGCAACCCGAATATAATCAGGCAGTTCTGCTCTGAATAACATGACATAGCTTTCTTGTGATTATAAGTCACCTCAGCAACAGGAACCAATGAGGAGCTATGCTCACTGAATGGAAAATGTTTTTCAGGACGAAAATCTGTCTTGAGCAATCAGGGCCTCAGTCCCAACTCCATCAAGGAACTTCATCCTGTAGGAATACAAGGCCTGAATATCCCTTACAGAGAAATGAACACTTCTTGTGCCAGCTTCTGCTCAAGGGTCACACCCATCACAGACAGCCAAAAGATTGGTGTGATACATTCATATGATTCTCTAATTTCTCCCTACATCTGCTATTTTAGAAAAGTATTGATGGAGACTTGTTTTTTCTTGAATTGCTCTACAAATATTGTCAGAAAGACAAACATAACTATTTACCTACTACCTAACCATGATAGCAAATCAATTTAAAAAACTCAGCAAGGTCATGGCTTGATGACAACATCTAAAACATTTCTTACAAAACAGAATGGCATCTGATAGATGAAGGAGAGATGGCTACACATAACTAGCCACTCCAAGCTTTCGTTGTAACAGACAGAGAAAATCAGGTATCTCTAGAGTGAAATTGGGCTCGTTCTGGGTAGGAATTTGAAACAAATCAGATTAATAATACTCTAAAAGACCTGTTACTATCCATTGGCTGGAAATGGAAGCTAAGATGACTTGTCTCTGTTGCACAGGCTAAACATGTATACTTAACCTGGAGTGAGTTCAATCCCACCCACAACCCTGGCTGCGCACAGAGGCAGGTGCAGGTTCCATAACAGGGCTATGTCATACAGTGTGGGAGCACACCAGCTGGTACTAATGATCCCTAAGCTTCCCTGGGAAATCTGTCCCAATATTTCTGTGTCCAATACAGTGAACCAGACACCAAAAGAAGATCTGGCCTCTTGGAGTTTATTTCCTCCTCTACAATCTTTTCCAGGTGGCTGAGCCCTGATCAAATATTTATAGAATTAAATATTTCTCTTCTCTGTGGGAGGGAAAAAGTAAAAGTACAGATCCTAATTTGTTTTTGCAGAGGGCTGGAAATAACAACAAGCAGGTCATTAAAACTAATCCTCTTTTTCGTTGCTTTTTAATTTTTTTTATTTTTTCATTCCTTGCAGATGTGAATAAACTTTCCAAGGACAAACGTGAACCCATAAGTTTCTTTCTCATAGGAATATTAACAGGTGAGTATGGCTGTTTCAGGAAATCTGCACAGCCTCTTCTACCAGAAACGCTTCTTGTTTTTTTTATCCATAGAATTTGGTAGCTCCCAGGTGTCCTCATCAGCGAGCATGCCCTCACACAGTAAGATCTGCATCAATCCAGACACAAAAAAAGGCTCTAATTTGAAAATGTTGATGTTCTAAGGCAAGAGGCAAAACCCGACAACTTCTTTTCAGAAAGTGAAGCTATTTGAGATGCATGCCTGTATAATTACATTGTAGTTACAGGTATTTTAATCAGTAAAATTGTATTAGGAAATATTCGTGGGCACAGGAACTCATTTTACTTACAGTGAAACCTTTTCAGGCATGTTTTTGTTCTATGTCAAAGGAGTTAACCAAAAGTAATTTTTGGACAGGATTCAGGTGGGCACTTGTATATTGCCACCCACTTATGGAGAAGAACAGTATGCATGGTGCAGATGTGGGCTGTTCCACATTAGTATCAAAAAGCTTTCCTGGATATATTTTCTTTACTAGAAATGACATAGTCTTATATGTGTTCTTCGTCAATGCACTGAAAAACTAAAATACAGGGAGGTTTTTTGTTTGTTAGGGGTTTTTGTGGTTTTGGGGTTTTTTTTACTTTTAAGAGGGGAAGAGCCTTGGCCACAGTTAGTTTAGGAAATTTCTTTCTTTTTTAAGTGACTGTATGTATTACATAGCACTCAAAAATCCCCAGCTTTCAAACTGACAAGGAGATGAGACACAGACGTGTTGAAGCCTGTTTTGCCAACTGCAAGCCCTCCTGTTACATGCCACTTCCTCAGCAATGCGACTTTCCTCAAGATGAAGCACTACAGATTTCACCACTACAACATTAGGATCAAAAAATCCTCCGAGGAATATTTTGATTCTCAGAAACCTGCAATTCACTTTTTTCTAGCAGCTCAATATAAGGAAAAAGTGATTTCATAATCTTTGGGATAAGGTGGGTTTTTTTCTTCTTACTTGTTTGGAGTTTTTCAGCACAGCCTGCCATGGAACTTGACATAAATCTAAAAAGCCTGCTCCTACCAGCATATGAGGACAAAGTGCTATATTGTGACTATCTTCTCTAGTAGTCCCAATTTAGTCATCCTTACTGTCATATTGTCTAGGTGATGGAGGAATTCAGTTCACTGCCACCTACCACTGCCAGACACTTTGAAGAAATTCTGTGAAAAGATGTTATAACAGTATGTAAATTAGGTAGAAAACACTACTGCTCTCTCATAACATCTAGAGCATGTTGTATATTTTCTAGGTCTTTAACTGGAAGTTTGGGAGTTTAGAAAAGTGGAGAATATTGAAAATATTCTATGATCTTCAGAGGAAAGAGAAACAAAAATAAAGCTGAAGTGTGAGTTAAGTGTAGGCAGGACCCAACACTTAGGTATTCATTCCTTCTACGCAACCTGTTGAAATAAGAGAAACTAAAGTATACTTTTAAAGTTCTTTTGAGCAACAAACAACAAATGATTGAAGAGCTAATATCAGCAGAACTTATATTATCAATTAGTAGCTTATTCTAATACTATTGTAACAACAACAACAACAAAACCACTAAACCAGAGTATTCTAAGTCAGAATGCAGACAAGAAAATGATCCTGCACCTTTTCACAGTTGTGCAGGATGCCATTAGCAGTCTGTTCCCACCAAGTCCTTTTTATGTCCACAAAGGAGGTTCAGGTAAAGGATGTCTGCTTAGAAAAATACTGACATTGGTGCTGGGAGAGTGGAGAATAAAGACAGAGGATAGTAGAAAATTGTGTTGGATTCATCTCATCTATCATAGTTCTACTGTGATGAGTCCATCTAAACTAGTTGTCCTCTGGTAATAAAAAGTGGAAAGGGTCAGACACTTTTCTTGAAAATAACTTAAATGATGGGATTAATGTGCACTGTGTATTAGTGTTGACCAAGGCCTTGTATTTTTGTGGTTTTGATGTGCCAGGCTAACGAATTCACATAGTCTGAAAAATGAAGTTTTCTTTAGCTTCTATTTGGTTAGAGGTAGGGTTCTTCTAAGTCTAGTTATCCTTCTTTCCCTGGGTATATGTCTTGGAGGTTCCTTTAAGGGGATTGGATATGTTATTATCATTATTATATTTGGTAGTTTGGTTATGGGTTATTGGAGTTGTTTCCTTTTTGGTGGAACTTCTTTTTTGAGTTTTGTGGTTTTCTAATTTAAGTATCTGTTGTGCTAGAGCAGTAGTAGATTTTCTATCCCATCTTTTTATGGTTTCTTAAATTACATAGGAAGAATTATAGCTTAGTTCATGGGGTGTACCTTTTTCCCTATTTGGGGAATATTTATGTTTGGTATTAGAACTTTTGATTTGTATTGTTGAGATTTGGAGAAGGTCTTTTTTAATCTCTTCTTTGAGTTTCTTGTGATTTTCTTCTATCATATTTTTTAATTTCTGTAGATGTGTCTTTATAGTTGCTATTTTGGTATGTATTGGGCTACGCACAACACCTGCATACATTTGGAGCTTATTTGCTGTATTTTACCCATGTAAAATTTGGGTTCCATTTTCCATCATGTCATGTCACATGACCCCCACCATACTGACCAACACAATCTGAAGAAAATGACAACAGGAAGCTGTACTAAGCAGCAAATTGCCACGATATTTGCTGCTATCAGGTAACAGCACAGTTTAAAACATATGAAAGAGAAGAATGAGGTGCCATGGTGTTCAGAGGAAGCCTTGTGATGCTTTTACTATACAGCAACCAACATCTCAGGAACCACAACACAGCATGGAGGATGGGAGTAATCAAAACCAATCCATGTGTTTGCAAATGCAGATCATAGGATCTCAGGGGATTTTCAGAGGAATAATGCTTAACAAAATTGAAAGGCTATTATTCCAGTTTTTAATGTTTTTAAATCATAAGCTTGAAAAACACATACAACTCAACAAGCATTGGCAGGTGCCATGTGTGATTTCTGTTTAGATTTCACACTGTGCTTTAACTGTCACCTAATGAAATAATGTATCTGTTAAAAGCTCACTGATTTTATTTACCTTTCTGACAAGTGAGAATTCAGTGCTCCTTGCCACCCTGTAGTACAGTATTTGCATAAAATATTTTCTGGAATCTCATTTATTTTGGTTTATGATAGTTCTGAAATGATTGCATTTATGTTGATAGTAGCAAGAAGAGATCAGTCACATTAAAAAGTCCAAACTTCTGCTAAAAATGAGACAACATTCATTACCATCCAAGTAGTTTTATTTCAACTTGAATCATCTTCCCAAGGCAACCCACACAAATGTCCCAAAGATCTTGGGGTAAGTAAAGCCAACAAACATCAGGGCATAAGAATTATAATAGCCTCTATTTTAAGTCCCTAATAGAATCTGAGCATATTAAAAAAAAAGTAATTTAATTAAGGATTGTAGCATTTGTGTTGCATCATAATTGTTAGTAAGCAGCTGGCTACTCCCTAGGGGATGGAGGCTGGAAGCTGTGGGATAACGATGGTGGAGGAAGTGCTGAGCCATCCCAAAGATGTCCAGGGGCCAGGTGGGCCAAGGGGAGAAGGAATTATTCTGGGGTCAGTCCTGGTAGGCGCCAGAGGCTGTGCAGCACTGAGGAGAAGCGCAGTGAAAGATTAGAATCAGCTCCAGAGAGGGACACCAGTGTCAGACACAGCCCTCAGGTGGCCTGGCAAGGGCACCAGGACAGGAATGTTGTCCCATGTCTGGCAAAGCAGGGCTGTAGGGAGTTGAGACCAATGTCCTACAGTGTCACCAGGACAGGGAATTACAGCCCTGGAAGGCTGGAATGGGGCCTTGGGCCATGGGAAGGAGGGGAGGCCCTGCGTTAGGCACGGCCATTAGAGCCTGACAGGGCCCTCAAGGCCCTGGCAGTACCTAAGTAGCATAGTGCTATTTTTATTTATGAAAGATTGGTAATGTCAAATGTGTCAAGTATAGATTCTATATATGTGGGAAATGCTAAAGAAAGATTTTTTTTTTCTGGCAGATGTCTGAGTAATACATTTCTCCTCTTTGGTACTGATTATATATTATCCAGGGCATTGGATATTCCAAACCTGTCGAGATTTAAAGGCTAATGTTTTCTAACTGGGGAGTGACGAGGGAAGTTCATCTAGAGCAATGTCATTTATAAAATTGAGCTTTGAATGTTAAATTCCCAGGTTAAATATAAAATAGATTACCTTTTTTTTTTCCCTACTCTCAGCCTTAAGCTGACAAATTCAGAAATTTCGAAGTCAGAATTGGCACTGTTTTCTTAAAGTATTTCTAAATAATTGTCAGTGACACCTCTTTTCTGCAAGTTTTCTTTGCTTTCTGCACCCAATCTGGCACCATGAGTGCCATGCAAGCACCCAACGTACAGATATATAGGGAAGAGCAGACTGTAAAAGTGGATTTGCAGGACACAAGATTGTTGCTGTTCCTCAGTGTACTTAGACTCAACTGCAGCCATGGGTGAAGGTCAGAGGATCTGATCTGTAAAACCTGGGCAAGCAGCACTTCCGTGTTTAACCAGAATAAATTTTTCTGCAGATGTTCACCCTCTGCGTAGATATGGGGAAGAGGATAGTGTTATTAAAGCTTCTGGTATTAATATCATTGCGACAAGAAGCACTAAGTGGTATTTCAGAATGGTTTCTTCTTAGATAGCAAAGATGATCCTTTACCCATAACTTTGAATATTTAGTAGCATACAGAGGAAGTAAATTTTGCTGGTTTAAAACTTGCAGAAGATGCTAGAGATTCTTGCCTTTGAATGATCACTACAGTGGGGATTTGATTCATGCTTTGTGGGTCTCCACTGAGTGTGGGATTAGAACACAGCTGTGATATGCTTCTGAGCAGAAACTGTTGAACACCTGAATACAGAATTGTTCTTCAAATCCAGCCTCACTGATGCATGGAACACAAGTGTTTTTGCTCACACTAACCTATTTATGTCTGTCTCACACAGCACCTCACCAGATTTGAATGTGCACAGAGGTTTCACACAGAAGGAGATTCTCCTTTGAAATAAGTCAAATGACAAATTTAACTCTGCCTGAGGAACCCCTTGCCACACTGAAGATTGCTGAAGCCCCACCTCTTCAGGAACCAAAGACTCTTTCTTGTCCTTCACCTGATGTGATGATAATTATATACCTGTCATCCTAGCTACTTCTTTTAGCATGCAACATTCACATTTTCTGCAACAACCTACCACTTAGTTCTCTTCCACTTTTTAAATAGTGCTGACTGGTAGTTTTTAATTAAGCCTTGACAGTTGAAATTTGCATTCCAAAAGCCAGATTAAGGTGCTGGCATTGGATTTTCTAATATTTTGGAATGGGTTTGGATTGTCTATTATTTTATCATGCAGAGCATTGTATTTGCACACAACCCTGCATGCATGCATGCATGCTTACCAGGACCTTCCAGGTTCTAGAGACACTGAGCAAGGTTTAAGGCTACTTCCCTAAGAGCATTCTAAATTGGCATTTCATGCTTTAATGTTTAGTTAATGGAGTATAAACAAGCATGCTGAGTGACTTCTGTAGCTCTAAGAGGAACATTGTTCTTGTCTGGTTTGTTGCTCATTTGTACATGCCAGCTCACAAAATTGCTATGAGTAGATGGACAAATACTAAGAGAAGTTTTATCAGTTTCGAGATTTAGGGAAGAAATGATCCAGGGAAAGACCCAAAGAATGGATCACTGCATCATTTAAAGAGCTAGAGTATATTTTTCAGTTTTCTGTAAGAGACTCTCAGTCCCACTAGAAGTTCTTGACTTGACATGAATTTAGCTAAACAAATTTTCCCTACATATCCATCGATTTCAATAGATTTTGTGCTTGACAGTGGTATAAGTCAAGTCATTTCTGATTAGGTTCTACAAGTTAAAGTTTTAAATCCGCTCCAATTAATGCTTCTTTTGATGAAATGAGGCATATGTTGTGCTTCAAACTGAGCCTCCAGCTATTTAAGGGTTTTCCATGCAATTCCACTGATCATTAGTCACTGCAGGTATCTGAAGAACCAAACACGTTTTTGCTGCCTTTATGAGCAGTAATAGCAGAAAATTGCAATTATGATAGAATAACAAAAATGCAGCTTACAAAGTCAGCTCTTCTATCTTAGCATGAACTGTGAAGTTAAAGAGTATATACCTGATCGAATTCCTGGGCTGATAGTTACTTTGAGAAAATGTAGATAACAAGTTCATTTATTGTATTTCTGATTTATTTTTTTTTTAATTTTATGACCTATGGACTCACCTTCTTTTTAATTAGTTATTTCTTATGGGTCCAGTGTGACATCTGAAGCACAACAACAGTATGGCTGTGAGATAACAGATGAGGTCACACATACAAACCAAGAAGCAGCTACTGGCCACCTGTAAAAGAAATACCACAGACAGCCTAGAAAAAAATTGCACTCTTTATATCACAAGCCTTATTTATATTCTTTTTTTCATAGTATCTTTGGATCAAAATCCAGTATAATTTCTACTGTACTGCTTTCACAGCACTAAACAATGTTGATTGGATCTTTTTCTTTTAAAAATTAAAAGAACAGTAGTCTAGTTTACGTCTGGTCACTTCAAGATGATTTCATCACAGTAAAAAATGATGTAAATAAAATAATTTTTAAAAACAGTTTTTAATTTAGATGTTGCTGTCAGGCACCAGAGCAGAAATTTCCTTGCTGCCATTTGTGAAGACTATGGTGATGCAAGTCATCCCCTTGTAGTACATGGAGGACCATGCTGGAGCATATATTCATGCTGTGGCGCATGGAAGGCCCCGTGCTGGAGCAGGGAGGTGTGTCCTGATTTCACCTTGGAACAGGCTCCTGGTAGGAGCTGCTGTCTGTGGAGAGGAGACCATGCAGGAGCAGGTTTTCTGGCAAGGCCTGTGACCCCACGGGGCGCTCACATGGGAACAATCTGTTTCTGAAGGACTATGCCCAGTGGAAAGGATCCATGCTGGAGCAGTTCATGGAAGACTGTGTCTCACGGGAAGGACCCCATGATGGGGCAGAGAAGGAGTGTGAGGAGGAAGGAGGAGAGATGAGGTGTGATGAACTTAACTAAACCTCCATTCTCTTTGCACTGCTTGAAGGGGAGCAGATGGAAGACTCAAGAGTAAAATTAAGCCTGGGAAGAAGAACGTTGGGGGAAGATGTTTATAATATTGTTTGTTTTTATTTCTCGTTATTCAAGTCTGTAATTAATGGGCAATCAAATGAATTAATTTCCCTGAACTGAGTTAGTTTCACTTGTGATGGTAATTGTTGAGCAACTCTCCTGTCTTTATCTTGACCCATAAAGATTTCATCATATTTTTTGCCTCCATGCAGCTCATGTGGAGAATTTAAAATTATTATTCTTCTGACCTAATAATTCTGAGCATTGTCTTTGAGAAAGATTAAGTAAATATTCTGCAATCCAGCTATCCTTCTATGTTTATGATTCCTTTTGTCTTCATTAGGACACACAGCATGAAGGAAAAACAGTCTATATGAAGGTGTCCTAGAGACCAGACTGCCCTGGGTGCCATTGCAGTCCCATTACCAGGTGCTGACTGAGTACTCAGAACAGATGACTGAGTTACAAAAATGTGTCCAGCTTAGTAACAGTTCATCTAAAGACAATTTGACTTTGATTTAGAAACCTAGAAGTCAGATTTAACTCTCAGATAACCTCTGCTCTGTCTGGATAAGATGGCCTTCCTAATCCACAAGAGTGAAAACTTCTGTCCAAAGCAGAAGAAAAATTTGAAATTAAAAAAGGGGATAAAAAAAACAAGTGTTTAATATGCAGGCAGCATAGACAGTGCAGAAGGCTGCAGTAAACCAGGATGAATTAGCCTCCCCTAGCTTATTAAAAAAAAAAAGAAATGGCGCCTTTCAGACAAATCTTTTTGTGTAACAGAACTTGTCTTTGCAATGAAAATGGTGCCAAAAGCTTTCTCTTGGAGAAGCCTAGAGTTTGCCAGGCCTTAAGCAACAATTTTCTTTGGACTATCTGATTCACTGTGTTCCTGGGTAACAGCAGAACTACTGACAACAGAACAGGAAGGTAAGCATAGCAAGATGATCATACGCTTTCTGACAGGGCACCCATGCCTCAACCATTCAGCAAAATGAGAAAGGGCTAAACACCATATCAGGAAGGAGCCTGGTTTGACTTTAGGGGAGAAGACCAGATCTTGCCTCGTCTTCTCCCCTAAGCCTTTGACAGTCAGACACCATTTCCTTCCTGAACGGGTAAGATTTGACTGCTAGCTATAACATCCCAGCTGGATAATCTTTTAGTTCTTCTCAAACCAAGACCTAACACATATAAGGTAGGCATTGTGAAATTAGGGTCTCTTCAATAAGTTATCTTGGTTGGAGAAAGCAAGGGCCTTTAAAAGGTAAGTCTTAACAAAGGTACTTGTCATTGGTGTTTTCTACACTTTATGACCTTAGACTCCTCTGGGTTTATCTATGTTTGGGTTTATGCATGAGACTCAACTCTGCATGCCCATAGCCCCTTCTATTCTTCTACTCTTTCCCTTCATGTTAAATATATCATTGCCCATCTAGGCTGCTGAGTCTAGGGGTCATTAAGAACAAGATGAGAACTACATTTGATGGGAAGAACATCAAGATTCCTCCTTGCAAATAACCAGAACTGTCAGATGGAACTGAGCTGTCAGTTGGAATTGTTGCCTAAGATTTAAGAAGATAAAAGTTAGAGATGTATCTTCTGTGAAGATATTTTTCTTTTTTAATAATATATACCTGCCTTTCTGAGTCAAGAGTGAAGTGCTGAGAGTCCTGGGTGCTGCCACCATTTGGAGTCATTGGGACAATCAGCATCTAACAGCTATGACTGGAACGAACTTCTGAAGACTTGCTGAGAACCTTTGATGGAAGTAAAACCTCTGAAAAACTTTATTGCTGTTGACAACTGATAGGAAAGAGCTAAAGAAGACTGCTGAGGACAACTGAGCTGGTAAGATTTTGATCCCTCAGGGCCTTAAATCCCTAGACACTAAAGAGTAAAGATCATAAGGAGCTGTGTGGGGAATAAAAAAAAGTAAAATATTCAGGATGAGATTAGTAAAACCAGAGAGGCTTAAATGTATTTGCCTGGAGAGGAAAGGACTAAGTGAAGGGTGGATATTTAGATTAAGAAGATCATAGGGACTAACCAGTTTTTTCTCTTAACAATGTTACATATCAGAAAGACAATAGGACAGGTGATAGAAGTGAAAGGGCAGTCCATGTGAGGAAACATAGAGCATAAGAACTATATGCAGCTTACAGCATCCTTCTAGAATTTACTCCCTCATGAAATCTTAAAGGCACCACCAGATTTTAGGAAGTGAGATAAGTCATTGCTTAATAATGATATGCAATATCAAGAAATTTAATATAATAAAATAGATAACAAAAGGTCATATTGCAAGACATAAACAACTCAGCCATGAAGGTCATTTTAAGGAATGTTTTTCTGTCCCTACACCTGGTGTATTATTCCATAATAGCTTAGATATTTTCCTAGAGAACCTTTCTTTTTCTAAAGCCAAAAGTTCACCATTGTCAGAAACGTAATATGGATCTAGACAGACCAATGGCTTAACCTGGCATGACAGTTTTTAGGAACCACTGCCTGATCTCTGTGAAGAAAAGCACACAGCAGGAAGGCTTAGAGCTGGCTTCTCAGATAAAACCTGCACTATGGTGGAGAAAAACAGAGATAGGTACAAGTGGGTGTAACTTCACTGAAGTCTATTTCCAGGTGCTGAGGATCTAACCTGTTATATTTCAAATACCGTCGTGGGTTTTTATTGCCCATGTATTCTTTACCTGTCGAATATACATAATGGTGGGATAATTTATTTTGTAAATGTGACAATCAATGTCTTCTCCACACTTTGTAGAGGTTTAAAAGCAGGGGCTGGAGGCACCAGCATCACTGTCAGATTTCCCACCAAGTCAGTCAGAGATGGCAGCATTCTCTACTGACATAGCTCAGCTTTTAGATTCATCCTCCACATGCAGTATTGAAAATGCATGTAGCATCCTCAGCAGGTGTCATATCACTGCTCAGGCCCAGGTTACAATTAAAGCTCCTTATTTATCTGGGAAAGGTGAAAATAATAACTAAAAATAAAACCCTATACAAAAACTCATCTTACAAATTTCTAGTAGATTGGAAAACTTTTGGCAAACCATATTAACAAAAAAATGCTTTTCCCATCAGTAAAGTTGCTTCTGGGAGTTCTAGAGACTGCATAAGTACTAATACAGTTAAAAATGAGGTAATTAACTTAACGGAAGAGCTTTGCTTCTCAGAATCAGCTAATAAAAACTACTGTAGTCTTTCATGAAAATACCATATATGTATTGGTCTAGGACTAAAAATTCTGGGGTACCTTGAAGAAGATTAATTGAAAATACAGACAATTGAGTTTAATAGGGAAAAAAAAAACACTAAATTAAAATATTTTAAAACTTTCATCAAAGAAAAACCCCCATTCACTTAGATTTACCATTGTTATTGTCTGCTTAAGTTAACCACAGGCATATTTCTTTCACAGCTTTTTCTCCATTCTCTCTTATTTGACTTTTTTTTCTTAGAAAGGCAAGAGAGTAATTAAAAATAATTTCCTCCCACTTATTTTAACAACTTGACATTGGTTTTGTTTTATTTTGGTTTTCAATATGAAATTAAGGAAAATGCAAAATTATTTGTCATGGTTTAAAGGACTAAAAAGTGAAAACAAAAATGCAATAATTTTTATAAAGTTTTTTCTATTTGGTTTGTGGTTTTGGCATGGAAGAAATATTTTGATAAAGATTTGCGTGTCAGTTCTTCACAATACTTTCTGAGAAAAACCATCTTTCCCAGAGGCCCGAGTATCTGAAAATTAGGGATAATTCCAATCCTTAATTCCTTTGAGCAAGACACAATAAGCATACTCCCTAAATCACAATGTAGGAACAATCATCTTGGAATCAAAAGGAGATGTGGATTAGAATGAGGATGAGATCGATTTACCAGCATAGTGACTAGTGAGTATTGATCTCACTAGTTATTCTGAAGAGTTGCATCAATAATGGATGAGGTTTCATTCATTCTTGGAGTGAGTTTACTACCAGTATTGACAGGTATAGCTCAGGGTCTTGTAGTCCAGGCCCACCATCTTGCAGTTGAGGCAAACAAATGCTATGGCTGATTTGAAAGTGATTTTTGAGAGAACAAGATAATGAGCCAGAAAGAAATTCGGTTCACCCAGGGGAAACCACCGTCTCTTGTCCACTTCTACTGACCTAGGGAAGGAAACTGATTTCTCCCATGAATGACTCTTCCACTGTTTTCTTACAGACTGAAAGAACACTATTTCTAATCCTCAGTGGAAAGGGAGATCTTCTTAAATGAAATAACTGTGAATAGTAGCCTTTGGCTAATTCCCAGTGCACTCATTTTGCTTTGCTGCAGGATGGCCACAACTGCACCTCATCTAAACCTTTATATTCTCTGGCAGAAATTCCCAGACAGGCATGAGAAGGGCTGCCAAGAGAATATCGAATTCATTGCCAGTTTAAACATAGACTTTATAAGTTCCCTGATGCTTTCTCATCACCCACAAACAAGTCAAAACTGAAATAAATTGAAGAACTGAAAGCAAGGTATAATGTCAAGATCTACAACAGGATATTTCATTGCTAACTTTCAAAATGCTTCTAAAGAGAGTCAGCATTATCAGCACCATTTTACGTATTGAGAAACAGAGGTATGAGGATGTGATTTGCACAAATCCAGCTCATTCAGAAAGCAGTCTCGCATTTCCTGAGTCTTACCCACTTATGCTGAAATTAATTTATAAAACTCCAGAAATATTCAGATTTGGAGTCCCAAACTGTGAATTAATAGCAGGAGGCTAGAAAAAATAGTTGAAAATTAATAGCACTGAAAAAAACTTCCTAATATATAAAAAAGCCAATTTGTCAGAAAGGAAAGGTCAAGATGCTTCCTCAACCACTAAGTTAAGATATTAGGTTCACATCAGTATACTGGAGCCATTGACTACCTGCTGCATAGGACAGTAAATTAGGCAAGCTTCACAGATTTATAGCATAAACAAGGCTATACACTCAGTAGGGATCTCCATTCACCTCCAGTCCCCCCCCCCCCAAAAAATGGGCATGCTGACAAGGACAGACAGCTGTGGAGAGTGCCTGGAAGTTTAGCTTTGATTCACTCTGCCAGAAGATCACCTGCAGTGACAAGCAAGAGTCCAAATCACCCAGAAAACACCACAAAGAATTAGTGGGAATGGGCACTAACTTAGTCCAGTCATTGTCTTCTCTAATCCAAACCATGAAGCAAATTTTTCTCCACCATGAAGCAAATTTTGAGGGGTTTTTTTCTGCCTCCCATTGCTGTCTATGTATTCAGCTGGTGATTATTAACTGCCCTTTGAAAACAGAGAGACATGAGCAGTGCATAAACAGGTTGATGCTCAGAACAGCTGATCCTTTCTTACAGTAAGTCTAAGCTAATAAACCATTCTGGATAATGGGACTTGCTCACCTACATTTTAAAAAGACCTACTATTTCCCTTGCACATTTCACTGTGAATTCAGTGTTACCACTCTTAAACACGTAGGTAGCAGGGCTGAAAATGCCACTGGCGTCCTGATGGACACCATGCTAAGAAGTAATCAGGAGTAAGCCTTGATAGATGTGAAAGGCCACACTGGAATATATTACTATGAGGGTGGCCACTAGACTGAGGACAGTGATGATTTTTCTTTTATTCAGCACTTGCTATGCTATATCCAGAATACTCCATGCAGTTTTCAGCTCTTCAGTCCAAAAAAGATGTTTGCACCTTGGAGGTGGTTCAGGAGAGGGCACTGAGATGGTGAGGATAGAAATGCATGCCCTGTGCAGAGAGGCTTGGGGAGCTGGGCTAGGTAAGCCTGCAGCTGAGAAGGCTTTGAGGGAACCTACTGTTTGGAAGAGCTTGGCCAGAAAATTCATTCCCGGTAGGTTTTCAGAATTGACTGAACAAAATTCTCAACAACCTGGCCTTCATTGGGCAGATGTTTGACTAAAAGATATCCTAAAGTCTCTTCTAACTTGCAGAAATTGTATTCTTCCATAAAACAAAATGATGCTCTAATAGAGGAGGCTCTATGTGTATGATAGCTGGACTCAGTGGTCAGTTCTGCCACAGCTTTCTTGTGCAGACAAGTTATTTAACCAGAGATACTGAATGACATTTGATCATCCAACTCTTCTTACTTTCCTCCCTTCTGGAGGAGTCAGGTAAGCATGTAAGAATTAGAAACCTATGTATATTTGTGGTACTATTTGTTCCATTCTGTAGAGTTCTAAAGTTGAAATGGCAAACTGCTCCAAAAGATCATGGTGATGGTAAATTGATTGATACTTTTACTACAGTGATGGAAAAAGCCATCTTGGCAACAACAGTAAAGTTCAGTACGTGTTATGCGTCAGGGTTGCTGGTAAATGAATGAATGATTCAGCCTATAATGAAAATATAAAGAAAAGCCCTAGACCTTCAATGTGTCCCCATCACAGGTCATAGACCATCAAGGAAATAAAATACCCACTAAATTTTCCATATTTTGGGTCAATACCCACCCAGCTCTGTTTCAAGATGAAGAGGAATTAGCAGCTATTGCTTGTTATCAGGAAGGCGTGACAAAACTGATTTCAAGGAAAAAGAAAGCAATCCCTGAATTACAGTTAAACCAGACAAGCCTTGAAAGCTGAGAAGTTGAGACATCAAATCTGTTTGTTTGACTGAGAGAAAAACAGGTGATAAAGCAATGAAGTTAAGACCCAAATGTGAAATATGCTCAGAATTTTGAATTGTAGGTTGAACCCAAATTCCTAGTGGACAGTGTAGCAATTGCTGTATTTAGTTCTGAGTGTTGCCTTTGCTATTTTTAGTTATCTAGCCCAATTTTGCAGTGTGCACCTCTCAGTTCACCACCAAGAGCTAAGCCTTGGCATCTTGGGACAGAGCAGGCCGCAGAGAATACATAAAACATCATCTTCTCTGCAACCCCTCAAAATGTCCCAGTGCTCTTCCCTGTCATCTTGTCTGGTTTGAAATAGACTGGGAAAACCTGGTGTGCTTTCTCATTGCCAAGAGAGCCTGATGTCTGAGTTGTTTGTACCTAACACACTGGACTCCCTCTGAATATTTATAGATCTTAAAGAGGATCCAATGTTTTATGCCAGAAATATGCTTCAGACAAAATAATCCTGGTCATGGATCACATAGCTGGTGCCTGATATTTATGTTTGATTAGGTTTTGGGGATTTTTTAAACAAATTGTACAATTGCAGTTCTAATAGGGAAATGACTGATTAATAGTCTTGGCAAAATGAGAAGCCTTTGCAACAGTTACAAACAGGGCAGGGGTTGCTAAAAGACCAAGAGAGGATTCCAGTATAGCCTCTTCTTTTTAGTTAGGGCAAGGTTGCCCTCATTTATTCCTGAAAGTTCCTTGGCATAGATTAAGTTGTCCACCATATTTACATAATTTTCCTAACTGGATATTTCTGACCATGTGTCAAAAGGCAACTACCTTTGTTTTTATTTCTATCCTTATTTCTCAGTAATGCTTTTCCTATAGTGTTAAGTCCTTCCCTGGCTATTCACCAGTGCTAGAGTGATCACTTCCATACATGGAAAAGCTTAACTACAGAAGAGTCAGTAGCACATTCTCATTTTCAACCTTTTTTTGTATGCCTTCAGATAAACCAAAACTTATTTTTCCTATGCCTAGAGTTAAAAGTTGAAGCATCGTCATCTCTTCTTAATAGCAAAATTTAAGTGGTAGGCGCTTCTGAAAGGGAGGCCAGATGTTTTTGAACACATCTGTGAAGAATCAGCATTTGTCTGTGAATTCTGCATGCACAACAATTTATTCCACAAAGCTATCTCAGCTGAATTTCCTAGAAGAGTAGCCTGTAAAATAGATGAACTCATATATCTTCTTAGGTGTGATGTCTTCTTTTGGCAGGAGAAGCAGACTCTCTAACAGCAAGGTAAGATACTGCTTGAACTCAAGTCTGGCTATTTTTCATTCTGATCCTAGTTACAGTAGGAAAAGCCTTCATGGTATTTTTTTAAGAGCCATGATAAAATAAAGGAGACTATATTTTTACTTAAGTCAGCCTGTGCAGTCTTAATTATGTTTAATTTTAACTTTTAATTTATAGGGTTCTTTTATTTATAAACAATAATATATAACACTGCAGGAGTTAAGAAAGAAAGAAAAAAAATAACCACAAACAAAATACGGGAGCGTGTGGCTGTCATTTGGTCCGGAAGATATCTGAGGTTTTTTCCAGTGCAAGTAACTTCAAATGTTAAAAATGGGTTATTTTCCATACTATGGGGAAAAGTGAAAAACATAATTGCAGGACCTTGAACCAAGCTTTAGATAGCAAGACTCACCCTGCAGACCGTATCACTTCAAATGAAAACCTGCACTCTCTCTGTGCTTTACGATTTGAGAGCCAAGCTGACTATCAAGCAGCACGGGCAACTATGTCTTGAATTAAACGTCTTTCACGCTTTGCGTCATAAGACTTTTTATTCTAGCTGCCAGGTTTTAACGCTAAAGGCTTAAATTTTCATGCTGAGATTCTGCCACAGGTTAAATAATTTTGAATTTTTAACTAAAATAGGCAAGCTATATCCAACTGAAAAGTATATTTTCCCCATAATCAAAAGAATAAAAAAGTGTATTTATCCTGTGACCACTTCACACATTTCTGGAGCTTTGACTTAATGCATCAAAACCTAACATTTTGCAGGGAAGGAAAGGAAAGCCCCAATATCAGAGACATACCCGTGGTTTATTCTACTTAAAATGTGAAGCAAGAAACTAGCAAGCAAACTGCCCTAGGTATCTGCCTCCAAAAGAATTCCAGACTGGGTTTTGATTCAGTTTGACAGAAGCATTCTCAACACGCTGTAACTCCCCTGACCAGCTTCCCACTGCTTCCAGCTTCTTCCTGCCTTTAGGTTTTCCACATACCAGGCAAGGCCTTCCTTTGGGAGTCCAACAGGAACTTTTCAAACAGCCATTTCTCTCCTCAGGGGTGTTTTCTAGGGAAATTAAGAAGCTATATATGCAATGTAAGTACTAAAAGTTTTAGGACCCTTAAAAGTAAGGAGATTGTAGAATTAGTACTGGTTTTGCAAATCGTCATTCAACCCCAATGTGTAAATGTATCATGGTAAGAGGGATTATTTAGTCATGGTTTCCTGGAATTTTATTCATCTCACTTCTGCATCAAATACAGATCAAAAGAGGAAATATACTTCTTTAATGAACAGGAAGGGACTGGCACCACCATGGACAATTCATCCCATACCATAAAAAACATCAAAGGTATTTATTTGAGTAAATAGGAAATTAGACACTTCTGAAGAGCATTGACTCTGAGAAGGAAGAGGTCCAGTCCTTTCAGCACCATTCAACCTGATGGGACTGAACTCATGTTGCTCAATAAATCATAATGTCTTTTAATGCTAAGAGATATCCCTGAATAAAATGTTGGTATTCATCCTATAGAATTTGGCATACCTACACAACCCTGATCAACTCAGAAAAACAGAAAGGGAGACAACTTTTGAAGGCTTACAGAAGGGATTATATTCTCCTTTCTCTCCAGAGAAGGCATTTTTCACAGGACCACAGGATGGGTAATGTTGGAAGGGACCATTGGAGATAATCTAGTCCTACCTGCCTGCTCCAGCAGGGCCCCCTAGAGCAGGTTATTCATATTTGTCCAGATGGCTTTTGAATGTCTCTAGGACAGAAGACTCCACAGCCTCTCTGGACAGCCTGTTCCAGTGCTCAGTGACCCACACAGTAAAGTTCTTCCCCATGTTCAGGTAGAACTTCCTGTGTTCCAGTTTGCACCCATTGTTTCTTGTCCTATTGCTTGGCACCACTGAGAAGAGCCTGTATTCATTCTCTTGGCACTCCATTTAGATAATTATATACCAATGTATGTACTTCTATGTCATGTATGTAAGAACTCCTCTCAATTTTTAGTCCAGGCTAAAGAGCCCTGCTCCTTCGGCCCTTCCACAATAGAGATTCTCCAGTCCTTTAATCGTCTTTGAAGGCCACTTTTCATCTCAGTGGGTAGCTGAAGTTAGAAATTTCAGAATAAGTAGGGAGAATCTTTATAGTAGCTTATAAGATTAAATAAAGTGAGATAAATTACTTTTTGAGACCTCAGGTCAGTTCAGGGCCTAATCTTATACATTGAGAGGATTTAGGCATACTCTAAGCTACCTCCAGCCACTACTGGTTAGGTATACTGACTCCCTGATAGTGGGATGTTAAGCATACTGATTTCCTCATAAGTCAAGGAATCTATTATTTTTCTACATCTCTGTTCTTAAACTCTTCTTCCCGTATTTTTCATAGAGGTGTAATAAGTGGAAAATCTTTCTGAAAGATTTTCTAGAATTTCATTGCAATCCCTTTGTGCTGTTGAAGCAGTAATGCCTCAAGCTCTTCAGGAACATGCAGGAAATGTTAATCTAGATACAAATGTCTGCATATCTCAATAGAAAGTCATCTCAAAGCTACAGTACCGAACACCTGCAAACAAACATGATTTATTTTGAAACCTTAATCCTAGCATACAGAATGGAAATATCTAGTGAAGGACTGCAGAATCTGGAGAGTCTGAGATGTCAGTACCAACCAGCTGGTGGAGGATGGAAAATAAAGTATACTGAGCCTGAACTTGACAGGTGAGTTAAAATACTCTTCTATTTTTCTTATGACCAATGAAAATTCCAAATCCCTTTTCTGGAATCTTTATCTCGTAGAGCTTTTCACAGCTACAGTATTTTTTTTTTCTCTGGGATAAATAAAATTGAGCAGACAAAAGGACCATTTCAAAGTCTGTTTCTCTGTGTGTGTGCTGGGTGAAGTAAAGAGATCAGGTCAAATATTTCCTATGTCTTAGAAGTTTGAGATATTGATATACCGCCTTACTTAGTACAACCATCTCAGCTTCCTACACTAAGTAAGTTGCAGGAAGGCTTTCATCTTCTGTCTCTACTGCATGAAAGAGAAGCATATGTTCATTTGTTTAAATATATGGATTTCACAGGTTATATTTATGCATTTCTGGCAGTTCTGTTAATAGGCATACCATATCTCTACATTTTGCTTCTCTGTGCTTTTCTATGCTGAAGGAAAAAAAGTATTAAAAAAGGCTTTTCTTTGAAAAGAAGAATTTTTTAAAAGTATCTGTTATGTCATAAACAAATGCCAATGTTCTGTAGTCATTCCATGGAATCTAAACAAAGTCATTTATTTTGTCACTGTGTTAAGTGCAAATAAACCCATATTTTAATAGTGTTGCTTTTCTTTCACACAAAGAAAGACACACAACTTCACAAAAAAATCTTGTCCAGTGCGATAAAATGTTGTCATAGTCCATTTCCATACCAGTAAATTAAATAGGACCTGTGCCTAAATGCCAGCTTTTGCACATAATTATTCCCAAATAATCCAGGTTAAAACATAAATTTTTAGCACAGTGTATTCCACAGTTTTGTCTAAGATGTCTTTCCCAAATAATTATAGAATCACAGAATGGCTTGGGTTGGAAGGGATCTTAAAGATAATTTAACTCCATTCTCCCTGCCATGGCCAGGGACATCACCACTAGACCAGGTTGCTCAAAGCCCCATCTGACCTGGCCTTGAATATGCCTGGGGATGGGGCATCCACTGCATCTCTGGAAAACCTCTGCCTGTGCCTCACCACCCACACAGCAAAGAATCTTCCTAAAACCTAATCTAAACTTCTCCTCTCTTAGTTAAAGACCATTCCACCTTGTCCTATCACTATCTGTATATGTACAAAGATACAAGATCTCACCAAAGCCTTCTCTTCTCCAGGCTGAACAACTCCAACTCAACCTTTTCCCCTTGTAGAGGTCCCCCTAATCATCTTTGTGTCTCTCCTCTGGACTCAGTCCAACAGGTCCATGTCATTTTTGTGCTGAGGACCCCAGAGATGGGCGCAGTACTGCAGGTGGGGTCTCATGAAGCCAGAGTAGAGGGGGAGAATCACCTCCCTCAACCTGCTGGATGCACCTCTTTAGAGCTAACTCTTTTCTGGCCTCCCTCCAATACACCTTGCTATCAGCCAGTCTAGCAATACAAAAGGTATAATATCTATTTTGACTCTCAGCAAGCCCTTTTTTCTAATGAGTCTGGCAATTAGGAGATAGCATAGAAATACTGGGCGTAGTCCCAAATATACTGCATGCTCAGTGGAGGGATGCTGTGAAAAATGCCTGGTTACTTGTCATTTTGGGGTGAAAATGTCATTTTCAACAATGGGAATCGGACAATAAGTCAGTGTCTTGTTCTGGGATTCCCTGTACCCTTGAAAATTTATATGCCATACTCTGGGTTTAATGTCCTCCAATCAGCAAACCTGCCTGCACGCATTAACTGTGGTCAGAGTGCATGTTCCAGGGCTTTGGAATCCTGTGTACCCAAACATAACCGTACACTGGTATTCCAGCTAGCACAATGGAGCAGGCAGGCCTGTCCTTTGGAGCACTGGAGCCAGCATAGTGACTAGGAGCCAGGGCTTGCCAAGCTTGGATGTAGACTGGAAACTGCTTTTTCAGTGCAGCAGAGTCTTTGGACCAGGTTTTTGTCAGCAACAAAGAGCTCCTCATCTTAGCTCTTTCAATTATTTATTTTGAAGGAACAACATGAACCTCACTGCTATGAGTTTAATCTAATTGCAACTTTGTTTGCTTTGAAAGGAAAATTCAATGAAGGAAATTGTATTCCATACATATGAAACACTGAGAGAATAATGTATTAGCAGGGAGGGAATTTTAGTACTCTATAGCTTTGGCAACAGAACATAAAAAGAGCTGAGTCTCAAAAGGAGCTGAGAAATATTCTTAAGGGAAAATGTTTTTTCAAGACCCCTGTCTCTCTTGGCATAAAAGCAGTATATTCTAATTACTGAAAGTATGTAAGTACACTCATACTTCAATATCAGGACTGAAAGGGGCTAAAAAAACTCCAGTGGAAAGTGCACCGGATTTCTTCCAGGTGCTGCAGAGCATAAGTGTTCCATTTTGTTACCAGATTTACTTCATGACTTTGCTTCTGGTTTCACTCTTAATTTGTGAAAAAAACAATATCTGCTCATCTCTGACAGTCAAAAATATCCCATAGAGCAAATACTCCATAGAGCAAAGAAAACGTATTTGTTTCTCTGACGGATCTATTCATCAGTTTTTCATGCATCTTGGTATATTTTTCTCCCTCCTATTCTTCCTGATTTGTTTTTTAATTCTCCCTCAAACTAGCCTTAGAAATTTGATCATAAAAGTCATATAAGATTTTAATGATGCCTGACAAAGTGCTAAAAATTTCCGCGAGGTGCAGGCAAAGGGGTAGTGCCCTTTCAGAATAAATGTGGGGAGCAGAAGTGCTTCAGTAGTAACATTTTTCAGAACTAGCTGTGAATTTTTAAAGTATTCCACATATTAACTGTTCTTTATAGAAATGAAATAAATACTTCTAAAAAATAGGCCTATAGAAGAGGTCCACGATAAGGAGAGGAGATACTGAGGTTTTGTGCCTTCACCACATTTAACTATTTTATTCTCATGCCAGACTTTTCAGTTGAACTCCCCACAGGAAAGGTGACATTGAGAACCACTGAATGAACTCAGAATTTTTCCTGTGCAGCCCAATTCCAGAACACCTGTGCTAAATCACTCTGTGCTGATTCACTGTGATCATTCAAAAAGCTCAAGAGCCCTCAATATGTCTCGTTCCTCATCTATAGTGAGGTGGTGATGGTGAGCAAGTGGCTTCACAATGAAACATGAAAGATTGCCTGTTCAAGATCCTCCTAAAAGGGCTTTTATTCTATTTCATTTTCATGGCAGCATTTGCCAAGAGCACCTGGGATACTCCACTTGTCTCTCATATATAATTTATTTTTGCGTCAATTTTTTAACACCCTTGAAAGAAGACAAGAGCTGCTACTGGCATAATCATACGTCATAGTTCCAAGTCAGTCTGAATATCGATGGTCTTCCCACACCAGAATAAATGCATCTTTTTCCCAGTGCTGCTTTCTAAAGTAACTTCCTCTGGATTTGCACTCATATTCTGGAGCTCTGAGCTGCCATGTATGAGGACTAATGTCTTATTTCAGCTAGCTGATCTGTAAAGGTCTGTTTTCAAACTGAGAATGTGAACTTCAAACTGAAGTGGAGTTCACTTATGCCTCACAACACACTTGTACCATGTCCTAAAGCAAATACATATAAATTTTATATAGCTCATGATGGAAAGAACATGGCCTCTACATAGAATAGTGGGTTTCAAATTTTTTCCTGTACTATGAGAAACCTTCATATTGCAAATAGTAAATTTGTGTTGTCTGCCAGTTGTCTTCCTCTATTTTTTAATATCTCCATTGCAATTACTCCACGCCTCCCTCAAATAAGAAATTGAAAACCACCATTTCATTGTACTTCAAATCTTTTTGTCTTCACTCCAGAAGAAAACATAGGTTTGTAACAAGAAATATCCCCTGTAAAACAGGATTCATCTTTGAAGTACACACGTCCCAGGACTGTGGACAATCAGATTTATTTGTGGCCCTGGACTCTTGTCTCATTAGCAGTCAGTGTGGAGAAGAGTTTGGATTCCTCTTCATTTTTCTTCCATCAGATATTTTTACACATTTCTAAGATTTTCCTGAACTTTCTACTCTCTAGATCTAGAAGGCTGTTGTCTTCTTGACCAGGAGGGTAGCTTACAGGTTCATGGTCATCTTGCTGCCAGTATCCCAAGGTTCTTCTCCATAGAGCATCTTCCCAGCCAGTCAGCCTGTTACTCCAGCCCATCCAGATCCTTCTGAATTGCAGCACCCCCATCTGGTGTATTAACCAGAAACTAATGCTGGAGTTACATTTTTTCACATTGGAGACATGTCCCATATTTTCCAGGAACAAAGGCATCTGCAGGTTTGATCAGTCTGCAAGTACAAATGGCATGAACTCTATAATCAGAACGCAAGCCAAAGTAGTACCTGCTATTAGGTCTTTTCATTGTCCTCCTCCTCCTTATTTGTTTGTTGAGCGAGCTATCTATCTATCTATCTATCTATCTATCTATCTATCTATCTATCTATCTATCTATCTATCTATCTATCCATCATTTTTAATTATTCCCTGCCTTTATGTATTTATTTTTGTCTGAGATCTGGCATTTTGTCTGTAACAGAGACATCTATGAATGGAAGACCTGCTCCCACTGACAGCTATGACAAAATTCAAAATAAATTCTGCAGTTCAGTCTATGACCATCTCACACCATTAAAGGAATTACTTTTTTTGTGCTCTATTGGCATTGCTATACTGCACCCAAAATGGTGGAATCTCAAGTCCCTGACCTGTGTCAGGGATAAATTAATTCTACAGCTGTTTTTGCAAAGGAGCAATGAACTGGAAACAAAAGACCCAAGAGTTTTTGGAGGCAGACAGTGGAAACAAAAATTCTGTCTTATGCCCTCAGGAACACAAGAATCAGAATTTCACAGAGTGCTTTGGAAAGACAATGATTAGAGTAAGATATGATTTTTTTTTTTTTTTTTTTACTTTAGCCATTAACAATTCTTTCTGGTAAACCAAATTAGGAGGTGATGATGAGACTGCTCTTAACAGAAAGTGCCACCCCAGGAAGCACACCATGTGCCTGAGAGCATTGTACAAGCACTACTGTAACTGTGGCAGGCTTAGTATCATGACCACTTACCTGAACAGTCTGTTCCAGTACCCAACCACCCTCTGGGTGAAGAACTTTTTCCTAATGTCCAGCCTAAACCTCCTCTAGCACAGTTTCATGCTATTTCTGGGAGGGATAAATATGTGGTAATATCTCTCTCTCTCTCCTTTGGATATAGCAATAAGATGTACAGGTAGCTCAGACCAGACAACTTCATTTTAGAAAACTAAAGTGAGATGAACATGATCTAGAACAATGGCAGCATAGTCTGACTGAGTTTGGGGTTTTTTCCAATAGATCTTCAAAAAAAATAAATCCTGGTCGGTATTTAAGTGAGCAGCTTTTGGGGATCACAGGACTTGCTTCAAACAGAAGTAGTGTTAAAAACACTCTTCATGAATCATCACTGAAACACCATGCCAAATCGTTAGATGGTAGATATTCTGTTTAAGATGAGCAATAAAACACACCCAACGAGGCACTGTTTGCTTGATGTTGCTGATCTATTGTTAAGGCTGCTACACTTCAAGGTTAGGCTTCTTCACAGTGTATGTCCTGCAGTAAAATCTGTGATCCAAGAGAAGACAGAAAACTGTAGACCCAATAAGAGGCTCAAAACCTCAAAAAGAGGTTTCTTTTTGATACTACTAGAGGAAGAAATACTGGTTTTCTTGGAAAACCATCTCACAGATCCACTTATCTCTGGACTGTATCACTGAAGACTTTAACTGAGCACATTTGTAAGATATTTATTTCCTACCCAGCTCCTTCAGAAATAGAGCTGCTGTTGGACACATGCCCATCACAGGCCCCAGTGACATCTGCATCAATTAGTGGTGCTTTTACAAGCATTAACTCCAGCATGAACTTTGAAATTTTGGAAATCTGTTGTGCCTACAGGGTAATAAAAGACCAACCTTCTCCAACATATCGTCGGTTCATCTCAGTCGTTAAAATCCCATTGCCTCTTGTCTCAGACAGGAAAGAGAGTGTCTGGGAATTGGGAGAAATATCCTGAAGACAAAAGAAAACCTTTGGACTTTAATTTCTCTTTTCTCCCTCCTCAAATTGGTTAGCAGTGACAAGTGGGGTTTGCAAGAATTTTTTCAGTTTCTGTGGCTCAAAGAAATCCTCCCAGAAATTTCTCTCGGCCATTAATGCCTGAAATTCCCCCTTGTATAAAATTGTATAAAATTAATATAAGCTGTAGCTCTTTCCAAAATGCGTTCATCCAATATTTAAGCTTTCAAAGTGATTATAAGGTTGGATGGGGTTGTTCTTCAGCTTCTGGCTATGAAAACCAGAAATGCTGCTCTATAATTTGAGAAAGAAAATCAGATGTTCCAGTATATAAACCCCAAACACACATCTGTCTTTGAATAATATATCAAGGATCTTGGAATAAAATCTCTTAATAATTTAACCATCAACCTAGAGTCTTTCATTGTTGATATCTACCAAAAAGAGATAAGCTCAAGATGAGTGTTCAGATACACCCTTGTACCAACTGGTGTTAAAGCCACATCTATGGATATAAATAATGTTTAGTGAGATCCCTATCTTAGATCTTGACTGATGGCAGTTAAACACAGTGGAATATAGTTATTGGGAATTAAAAACAGCATAGGTCACTGAGCAAACCACTGATCTGGAAATGGGAAAGTCTGGGCTGTATTCCCAGGCCTGTCACCAGCCTATTGCTCAGCCATCACCAAATAATATTTTCCTCCTTGCCCCTTACACAATTTCTCTATTTAGCTGGTAGAACAGAATCAAAGAGAGGACTTCTGTACTTATGGGTGAAGGCTGCTCCCTCAGCCAGCGTTACTTTGTCTAATGTAAAAGGAACATGAGCTCCTGGAGAAAGGGGACAGGCAATGGTGCTGATCAGTGCAGTTCAGGATCCTTCTTCAGCTCCGTCTCCTGCGCTGGGCTTATTGCTGGCAACATGGTCATTCACCTTCAGGAGAGGAGTAAGAAAAAGCTTATCTCCTACCCTAACCTGCTACCAGATCCACTTCATGCGCAGCTACCTCGCTATTACATGGCTCTGTGCAGTAGCAGCCTACCAGCCTCTGAGCAGTTACAGAAAACACCACTTCAGCTACCTAATACCAAATCCATTACTTATTTTCCTAAGCCAAGGAACATTTTCAGGCTCTGAAACTCAATTACAGTAGCAACATGAAAGTAATTTTATGTTTTGCTTAATTTTATGTCTTAACATAGAAATCTAATTTCATGCACTTTCTTTTGGGTATTTCCTATTGGATCATAGAGTTAAACAATTCAATAGGCTTGTTTTGGTGTTTCCCTTCCACTCTTCTTCATCACTGTAAGCTTTATGAAGAGACAGGCAGTAAATAAATCAGATGTATGGAACAATCTCACCAACAGTTTTAACAGCACCATTGAGACAGCAGTGAACTCAATTATGGTGTAAGAACAAGCCTCAACATGAAGTCATACATGTGGACACAGTTTTTGAAAACATGAGCTCCAAGAAGCCAGAAAAGGCAAGGGCATCAGATGACTCACATACATTCATGGAAGGGGAGAGTTTGTTTCTGTGCAGACTTTCATTGTTCTGCTGTATTGACTGTTGGCAAATTTATACTTTTTATGCTTTTGTATTTTTAGATTTATATATACATGTATATGTATATTCCTATCTGTCTACATTTTCCTTTTTTAAACTTCAGGTGCTTATTCAACACTAAAGCAAAATGTTTAATTTCAGATTCAAGATTTTTTTTGAATAAAATTTTTTGGTCTGAAGCAGAACACTTCATCTTGAATCAAAGTGTTTTAGCATTCTCAGAATGGCTTTTGCTGCTTTTTACATCTGAAGCTGCTAAAACAGACGACTGAGAAAAATATTTTAGCGTTGACAAAGCTTCATCTTCTTTCATGAAAAAATCATTCCACTAGAAGATACTGTCTAGTTTTATTAGAATTTCACACAACTATCAAGGTCTATCCACAGATATCTGGGAAAAATTGATTCCCATTGTTCAACTCTATATCTGGAATTTGTGTTTGCTATGGACACAGCAAAAAATCACTCAAGAATTTCCTCTGAAAAGGCACAGAGGCCCTTCTGTATCCTCAGATATGTTTAATTTGTTTCTCACAGGGTGCATGACTGCAATTCAACCATGTCCAAAATAAGTCTTCTTCATTTAAGGACCACTCTACCTTGTCACACTTGACAGGATCTCAGTTTTTGCTTCAAGAACAAAGCAAAAGAAGCAACTGCTCCCTGTTCCAACACAGAGACCACTGACTGTTTAGGTCCCAGTGCTGTTTCCTACTATTCTCCACATTACTTCAACTGAGCTCAGAAGTCCTGAAAGGAGCACTGTGAAGTCTGGCAGTTAACAGCAGATAACAAATATTTTCTAAGAGTGAGTAATTCCAAAATATGCAAAGAGTTAGAGAAATCTTTTCAACAGTAATCAGTAGCATCATGTATTTTTCTCACATCAAAGAGCAGTTTACTTTGTAATGGCCTGATTTTCTTATTTTCCTGTGTTCATTAAAATCAGTGATTATGGATAGGTTTTGGGAATGGAGTAACTGATCAGTGTGTGAAATAGAGAATGTAATCCCAAAGTCCATCAAGCAATGATTCCATTTTAAAAAATTTTCTAGTGCTGTAACTGTTGAGAGATGTCTGCATCATTTGTATTTGAATAAATCTATCCAGAAGTGACAGGAAAAAAACAAATAATGCTTGATGGGGAGTAAATGTGTTAGACAAACTCTCCCACGACTACACATATTAGTGCTTTTGGAGACCAGAGGGATTAATCCACAGATGGTAAATTGTCTGACGTATATGCAAGTTGACAAGGTTTTTCAACCTTCAATTGTTGTACTAAACAACTTTTTATTTAAAGTGAGATTTCTGCCCCTGAACTTTGCTTTATATCATTTTATGTTAGAGGACTGTTGTCAGCTTCAGGACTAAGGTACTTTTGAGACTGAAAAATGCCATTTACAGCTACTGGTTGAAGGAGAGAAGATAAAATTAGAATCTGAGATGACTTCACTTGTTCAGGTGATGTCCTAATTCAGCCCTGGAGGCAGTTATTCTGGAACAAAATCGACCAACAGAAAATGTTACTGAGCTGCTCTTCGATCCCATTTTCACCGCAGTCAGTACTGTGAACACCAAGCACACAGATGGCAGAGCATCAGCGTCAGCTGCAAGCACTGCCTGCGAGCTCCTGGAAACACTCATTTTCTCATTCCTCCCTCCACCGTGGTGTAACTCTGCTGCCTCAAAGCTGGCACAGGCCTGCAGGAGGGGAAACAAGTTCACAGCACAGAGCCTAGGGAGCTTTAGTTTCAAAACACGGGATGAGAGAAGGCTTGCTGCATTCTGAGGTCCAGGTCAAAACAAGATGCTTTTACTTGCGAAGAAGATAGTTCTTTGGGGGAAGGCAGATTGGACAAACACTTTGTAAGACACAGCTGCAGTGAATTCCCAGGGGCACTGGAGACACATTCCCTTGAGAACCTCAGAGGACTAAAGGCAGCCTTGGGAGACAGGAGCTGCTAAGGGCTGCTGTTAACATGAACCACAACCTTATATCTGTCATGAGGCTCTTCTGTTGTTCATATAGTAGGAGTCTTGCTGCTGTGTGTGTATTTCCCCTTGGGAATAAGCAGAATTGTTACCTATGTATTTTAATTTGAAGTCACTTTGACATCAAATTGACAAAGTACCCTTCAAAACCCCATATTTTCACTTGCTGTCTGCAATGTTCTTCCCTCTCATTCAAAATGGAAAAAACAGCATGGAATGCTTGTCCTGAAGCTTTAGAAAAAACAGCACTGCAGGTACCACAACAGCATTTATTGATTAACTAAAGGACTTCACAGTACAGCATATGAGCAGTAACATGACCTAATCTTACTCATTATAGAATGTGCAAATAATGTCAGCCAAACATTTATTAATCCAATCAAAATTAGCCTAGAAACAGCAGTCTGTTAATCTGCTTGCCAGTAAATTTACTTTTAAACAGGAAATAAGTTGCTGTGGTAAGGGTGTCATATTTGTTGCCATTTTTTTGGTAAATCTTTCATTTCCACAAAGGAATAGTTTGACTGTTAAAGATAAAACAAGTTTGCAGCAGGTGCAGCAATATATATAGTGTGAGTTGACAGCCAAAGCTGCCTCTTTGGATAGATAAATGCACCTGAGCACAAGCAGCAATGTCAAAGTTCATTTAAGGACCTAGCAAAATAAATTACCAGAGACAGGAAGCAAAATCCACAAGGAAAAGTAGGCCCCCATGAAATGCCCTTTCACAGCACCATACAGGCTACTCTGATAGAAGTGACCAGAACATCAGGGTACTTCCCACACAGTTTTCTTTACTAGGCAATGTGTGGAAATGGCACGGGGGGTGACACCTATCACTGAGCTTGTGCTCCACTGTTTGGCTGCCATTGACTGGCCTGGACTAATCAGCCACTCAACTGTAAGTATAAACATTAACTTGGCCTCTGCACAAAAACAGGTAATTAGATTTTCGTATGTTCATATTGCACGATCAACTAGAAAAGGGTAAGAATAATTTTGATGCAACCCTACACAGTCTTCTCTGCTGTCACCTCTTGTCATTCTTTTCTAGGACCATCTTATCCAGCATCTTTCTGATGTGTTTATGTTTAGGGTACGTTGTTTCCTTTTAAAGTCAGCATTTTGTTTTACTGAGGTCTTTTCACGCATGAAAGGAAGGAGATGGAGCAAAGTAAGTTTTTCACCACTACGAAACAGAATTTATTATCTTTGTTCATCTGGGGTTTTGGGGGATTTTGTTTGTTCATTTGTTTGTTGGTTTGTTTCCATGAGACTATTCTTCTCAACCATACAGCCATAAATGAATCAGCCATACAGATAGGATGACACACTGCACTTCTGAGACCAAAATAAGCAGTCAAAGGAGAATTATGTCAGCCTGGAGAGGCTTTGCTGTTGGGGAGAAAGCACACATTTCAGTATCTAGCTGTTATATGGGGTTTTTTTGCAAAATTGTCTTCCACATGCTATGACTCGACTCATCCTTACTGCAGTATGCTAGCAAAAAGGCTTACTGCTTTCAGCAAGAGTGAAGCTTTTGCTGATGCAAACTTTTCAGATCCACTCATTAATCTAGCATCTGGAAGCCTGTTAATCAGAGCCACAAGGTTTCTTTAATACTCCCAGTGGCTTACAGTCCTCAGCAAGACTTTCCATTTTGTGAAACGATTAGTTACTGTGTTACACAGAGGGGAAAAAAAAGCTGAAATTTGTTACCAATTGTGCTCTCAGCAGTCACCCAGTTATAAAGCAATGCACCTGGAAATCCCTTCTCTGAAGTGCAGCACAATGAAGGCACTAAGTTGCCTATTACCGCTCCCTTCGGTCCCAACTTGCGCTTAATTTTTAAGGATATTGAACAGGTCATTTGAGACACTGTTAGCAGTAACTTTAAAAATCTTCAGAGTTTTCATCTTGCATGCCAGCAGGCTTATTTGAGCCTGAGAAAGTACTGAAATCACTTACAGTCTCCTGAGAATGGAAAAACCCCATGCATTTATGTTCATTCTTCCAAAGCTGCCTTTTGTATCAACCTTTGTTATGATTTAACTGCAAGGCTAATCAAACCCAAAAAAGAAGACCAAAGGCTCTTTATGGATATTACTCTACTATGATATATGAGGCATTTAGTTGAAAGAAACAATGAAGGCTGTTTTTTTCTGGAGCCAAGCTGAAATTAGGATTCGCAGGCTAGTATAAACAAGACAGAGAAATTTAGTGCTATGGAAAGGAACTTTACTCTGATGAGAGTTCCCAGATGCACTTAAGCTTTGTTATGATTTCTTTTTTGTTTGGCTTAGCAGGGATTCATTCCTGTCCTAATCCAATGATTTCAGGGATACCTGCAGATACCTTATTGCCCTAGGACACAAGTCATCTTGACAACCA
Source organism: Phainopepla nitens (assembly GCA_013400175.1). Lineage (NCBI taxonomy): Eukaryota > Metazoa > Chordata > Aves > Passeriformes > Bombycillidae > Phainopepla > Phainopepla nitens. Next base: position 1,097,317 of record VXBQ01016516.1, on the reverse strand, counting down.
CCAGCATTTCTTCACCTTTCCATCCGATTATAGACATATATTTCAGGTGATGGAGAAATCATACTCCTAACGCTAGCAAATTAGTACCATAAGAATGGCTTATTCTGAGAAAAACCCAGCACTGACAAGGAAAACAAACGACCAAACAACCAAAAACATAATCATGGAACACATTCATGTAAACCTTTCCAAATCAAAAAAGAATTGTCTTAGTCCCAATCCACAGCCATCCCTAAGCAATGTAATTATCTCCTGAGACATGTGCTTGGTTTTCCCAAAGGTATTGCCACCAGTTTTGCATTGAGTCTTTTTATCTTCTGGCAATTCAGGCCCTTTAAGCAAGGAACATTGTTCTGAAAACAACTGAACAAATTCTAAGCACATTCCTTTCCATCATCACTCTGTACTTTCTGTCCTCTATCTGCTTGTGCCCAGCCCAGAGAAAATTCTTTTGCCATACAGCAGTGCCATACACTCGGCAGATATTTTGGAGACAAAATCAAGTCCCTGGGAAAATTATAGTGTTCTTAAGAAGTAAAAATAAGCACAAGTTAAAAATATTTTTTATTAAAAACTAAGACATTTTAGACGAAAATGTATTTTTTATTAGATGACCCAATGTTGCCTTTACTGTAGCACTCTTCTTTTTGAGAAAAAAAATCCCCGAAACCTCTTCCTCCTCAGAAATCATGAAAATTACTTGTCATCTAGTGAATTTTATGTGTAGATAACAGGATTTTATCTGTGGTTTAACAGTTTTGGGGGAATGCACTAGAATAATTTTTTTTAAATATACTATGCAATGGTTAAGTGTGTAGTGCTCTATACTACATCAAATTCACTTCTCAGTATGAAATTAAGCTGGAAAAGAAGTACAGAACAGCACTCAATCTAAATGGAAAAGGGAAGACCTCATCAAGAAGACCCATCAAGAAGACCTTTGCGTGAAGGAAAAAAAAAAAAAAAGAAAAAAAAAGGATAAAAGAGGGAAAATACACAATAAATAATTTCTAGGGCTTATATCACATAATTACAGAATTGCAAGGGTTCAGAGGGACCTCTGTAGACCTTCCACTCCAACCACCCTGTCAAGGCAGGGTCACCTGCAGCAGGTGACACAGGAATGAGCCCAGGTGGGTTTGGATCCTCTCCAGAGAGCCTCCTTGGGCAGCCTGTTCCACTGCTCTGCCATCCTCAGTGTAAAGAAGTTTTTCCCCATGCTGAGGTAAAACTTCTTGTGTTTTAGTTTATGGCCATTGCTCCTTGTCCTGTTGCTGGGCACCACCAAAAAGAGTCTGGCACAATCCTCTTGGCACTCACCTCGGAGATATTTATACGCATTGATGAGATCCCCTCTCAATCTGCTCTTGTCTAGATTAAACTTGGCAATCATGTTTAATCAGCAGGTATTATTGAGTTATTTATCTTTCTCTTTTAGAAAATGAAATATGGCCATTTATCCTATTAAAGATCACCTATAAATCACAGGTACTTAGTCTTCCAGGGGACATTTCAACTCCTTTACATTAACTGTACTAAATATGAGTTGGAGGATTTTTTAAGAAGTAAAATGTTACTAAAGGCCTCAGAGTGATTGACAGAAACAGTGTGGTCTTTTCACCTCTCCTGAGACTTTTATAACACTGGCATGAACATGTTAGCCACTCACCTCAAACTATCTCCTATTAATGTAACTGGGAACAAGCAGAGCTAGCCAGACACATGTGACTAGTTTTAGGGCAAAATTAATCACACCATATAATTTTCAGTTACTCTGAGCTGAGCATGAAGGAAGGCAAGAAAACTAGCTTCTACGTACATGTCTCATGTCAAAGAACCCCTATAAGTTTGTCCATTGAGATCAGCAAATTACTTCAAAATCTGTACTGAGATTAATGAAGACTGGTAATATTTCTACTGTTGTGTAGGGAGTGTATGAGGGGACTATTATATTATATGGTCAAAAATTCCAGGAAGGTTACTGGTTTTTATTAAAATCTAGAGGATGATAATCCATTTTGCACCAGTCTCTTCCTTCATTTGCTTCACATACATTGCAAGCCAAATCCATTTAATGTAATCTCAGGCACAGAGTTTCCTGCATCATTTATCTCCCTGTGGTGTTGTTCTTTCTTTGTTGTAATATATTATGGACTAATGGTGGTTCAAGAGGCCTTCACAACTAACTACAAACACATACAGAGGAGTGTGTCTTAAACATAGCTAACAGAGCAAGACTTTCATCCTCCATGTCTGACAATTTAAACTGAGGAATTCAGGTCTTGATCTGAACACATGCCACAGGCAAGAAGTTTGACAAACCCCACATAGGATACAGGGGAAAATACACAGAAGGGACCTTTTCCTGCCATTTCAAATGTCTGCTTTCTAGGCAGTTCAACCAAGTGGTACTTGGTTTGGAGGAAGCACACATGTGCCTTTGGGTGGCACAATCTAAACTGCTGAGTCACTGAGAAATAACATGACTTTCTGCAAACTTCCTCTAGTTACTTACCCAGTGCAGCCAACGGAATAAGGTGCTGGATGTAATCTCTCCCTTTCCATGTGAGTGTCTGGATGTTGACACTCAGGTAGTCCAGGTCATGTAGTTTTATATTCTGTAGCTTATAGCTTACAACCCCATTTTGCAGTACGTTTTCAGAAGTGTAATCAAAAGGAATTCTCTGCAGTTATATTTGCACACAACCAAAACAGGAGGTCAATTCTATGCCCCATTTCAGCTTTTCCCACAGACTTTTAGTGGAAAAACACCTGGCCTGGTTCTATCATAGTAGAGAAGTCTCATTTTATGTGAGTGTGTTTGGTGCAATTTTTTAATAGATTCGAAGCCATATTCTTGAATGTACTGAGCCATTAATGTATTCAACTTTTGGTTTTAGTACTCTACAGTCATAGCAGATGTTTAGAGAATTGTGTTCATAGGGTTGGATCTGTTGCATCTGCTTCTTCTGAGACATGCTTCCTTTCTAGCTCATTGCACTCTCTTTAAATTAAAAATAAGCCTAAAAATCTGAACTTGTCCTTGATATTAATCAGGAAAAAAGAAGAGAAAAAAGAAAGAAAATTACAATTACGTGTACTTATAGAAACTTTTTTGTAAATCACAACAAAAACCAGAGTGAAAAAGTTTCTTGGGTTCTTTTGAATGACCATTGTTCATCTCTGTCAGTTCACTAAAACCACCATCTAAATAAAGAAAATATAAATACTGGTTGGAATTAACATCATCGAACAATTACAATAGGAAGTAGGGTAGCCAAGCCAGCATCAGCAGCCAGGAGCCTTTTCATCAGCCTCAGCTTTGGCTTTGAACTCTGTAGAAAGGACAGTAGGACACTCACTCCTGCCTCTAAAGGACATACTTTGATATCACTCAACAGCTATGATTCACAAAAATTTATTTATAGCTGTTATTACTATAGCTATCTATCTAACTACTATTACTACCCTGTGATTCAAATTCCGCATACAGATGTTTGCAGCTCCCCAGTTTTCCATTTTCAGACACGTTTGCCCCAAAGACAAAGGAGACCAAGGATTTTGCTGTCTTGGCTTTGCTCTGTTCAAATGGGCTGTACTATAAGCTTTTCTTATGGAGCTAAAAGCATACCAGTGGTCAGCCACAACTCTCTGATCATGTGGAAACCGCATGTTGGAGAAACTTTCACTTCTCTCTGTCCCAGATTGTCCCAGAATTTTGCTGGGCCAGGAGACTTAGCTTGGTAAGCCATTTCCAAACTGCTCACTCTGAATCTTCAAGTTATGCTCTCTTGGTTTTAGTTTATTCCATGTTATGTGGGGCACCTAAGATGCTGACATTCCAGCTTGACCTTTGAAGGTACCCAGCTCTTACTATTGGCTGTGGTCCAAGGCACTTTTTAAGTAGTTTTGTGTTTATATATTGGGGGGAAAAGAGGGTATAATAATTGATGTGTAGGTAAAAGCAAACAAGATGGGAATTAGACTGGAAATATCAAGTATCACAGCCAAAATATATACAGCAGGTGTGTATCAAGAAATATTTAATGGTGGATTTTTGGTTCCAGAAATATGAGGTTGTTGCAGATTCATTCCATCTAGATTCTAAATGCTAGGTACCTGTTATAAAACATTTATGTATACTTGGTCTACATTATTTGAGAATCAGAGGCTGCTTTATGGAACAATTCTTTCTACCATCAAAGAAAGCTTCCTTAAAATGAGATGGATAGGTCTCTGGAGCTCACTTTACCTTTTTATTTTCCTCCCTCTTGTCTACAGAGGAAGCTGGTGAAAGATGCTTAGCTGCCCATATATGTATTTCCTCTCATTTCAGCAACTCTAGAGTACATAAGATGTCCATAAGGAACTGGCAGTTATGGCTTAGCTGCCCATATAAGTATTTCCTCTCATTTCAGCAACCCTAGAGTACATAAGATGTCCATAAGGAACTGGCAGTTATGGCATGGAACTTGCAAGTTCTTCTAATACAGCAGAGAGTTATCAGGTGGAATATCTTAAATGATCTCTACTCACAGAAAACACTTTGCATGTGGGCAGCAGAGCACACCCTAGATGAATGATTATCTTGGACTAGACTTTAGATGGCTAAATTTGGGTGAAGTTAATCCTGACACCAGTGCTCAGTGTAGGTGAATTGGACTGGACTTTGTTGCTCACACAATGTAGTATCTTTTGAGATGTTTTATAGTTCTGCTGTCTGGATAACAGCTGGCACTCCAGCGCAGAGATCTTACATAGGTCCTGCATCATATCTGCCAAACAACATATCCAATTACACCAGATACCTCCGTGATGGCAACTAACCCAAGTCAATGTCTGCGTTGTCTCAGTTCTGTGGGGCCAATCTTCTATTATCCAGGCCTACAAAATTTGGAAATGTTGCAAGGAGAAGCAGTCACACATAAAATCAAGACAAAATCCAAGGACAGATCTTTTAAATTCACTTAGGAGCTTCTATATCCAAGCATATCACTGTGCTAACATCAATGGGATGCCACTGGACTTGGACAGGAAAGTAATTTCAGATCCCTTGCAAAAGACAAGACCCATTTCAAAAATGAAGACAAGAGCACAGGTGTGAGACGTACCTATTTCCCAGATGGAAATTAAGTAGATAAGGAGGACACTTGACAAATTAGTACATTAATATTTTGCCTTTGGTAATAAGGGGAAAGTATGTGACTGTCATGAGATAAAGATGAGCGTTTTTTTTAAAGTAAGAATAATTTATTAGGGGAAAGGGGAATGAAATGCGGCACAAAGAGACAGTTTCCACAACTATCAACTTCCACCTTTGTTTCCCTTGTTTACCATGGTTCAAATGCCTTGGGTTTTTTTGTTGTTTTTTTTGTTCTGAATTTTTTACATCATTAGAGACATCTAGTGGCTGAAAACCATAAAAGAAGGACATCATCTGACAGGTCCTACTCAACCCTGAAATACCTGGGAAAAAAATAGGCCAGTCACTCAACCCAATAAAGCTGAGGTAAAGGAAACCACTTTTCCTTTTACATCTCCCAAAATATGGAGATGGGAAAAGAGGATAGAGGTGAGTGAATGATGGTGCAAGTTACATGAGGGCATGGAAAGGAGAAAGCACTGAGATACTGGTCTCTTAGCCTAGAGTATAAAGCAACTCATATGGTTCATGTGAAATGTAAGCGCAAATCTTACTCAGTTCCTGTCCTGAATCTAATGCAAAACAAAAAGTTCTTTGTTTTTTTTAACAGCCCTTGCAATCGCCAACATAGAACATGACTGGAAGTTTATCCCAGGTCATCAGCTGTTGCATGGAAATCAAAGTGGTTTCTTGAAAAGCCAAGAAGAAAATTTCCTCCCTACTGTTGAGAAAATCACCCTTAGTTAAAAAGTGAAAAAATCATGGGCTGGAATTCAACACTTGGCTGGAAAAATAGGACAGTTTGCTGCTGCAATTCTGTTCAAATCAAGGAGTTATACAGCAGATCAAATTAGTGCAGTGTATTCCAATAATAACACAAAGATTCCTGCTTAAAAAAAAAAACCAAAAAAAAAACCAAAAACAAAAAAAACCACATCATACTGTTTAAATGTTGATTTCTATCATTAGTAGTTAAAAATTTCTCCCCAAAATCATCTTCCATTCCAGCACATTTGCAAAACCTGATTACTAAAGGAAAATAGGGTTCACAGAGATGTGGTGCACACTTGCATCTTATCCCTAAAAGGACAAGGGACTTCGAGATATACACAGTGTACATGAAATCTCCAAATCTCCTCAGACACTTTTGCTACTTAGAGCATCACTATGTATGGATATGTATAGAAAGTCCAACAGCTCATAAATATTTGCACATATTTCTGTACATTTTCCTTTAGGCAGTTACACCCAATCCATCTGGAATGAGATAGAATATATTTTCTCTTATATTGTGTATGAGTTACACATGTATCTATGGATCACGACAGAAGGTGGATGTGTTTTTTCTGACTTGCAACACTTTGTTGCTTGGTGTAGACTAGGTGCATATTTTCCTTGATACTTCATCCTGGGGCATTTGCCACCCTTTGGGAAGAAAAGACAGAGACACTCTTCCAAAGAGTAACTGAGGATCCTGAGCCAGAAGAAACCTCTGGGTGTCTGGATAAGGCATGAAAGACACAAAAGAGGAGTGACCCAGGCATAAGGGAGACTGCAGTACCCACAGAAAATGGGAAACCACTGAAAATTTTGGGAGAAAATAGTCCTGTCAAGATGTGGAGGAGACATGAAGCAAGAGATTTTTCATGGGTCATCCTCCTAGTTTGTTCCAAAATAAAACCTAACATTGAGGATTCCAAGCCCTCCATGGGATGTCCTTGGTGTGCTCTGCTCCAGAGTACAGTTAGGGTGGATGCAATTTCTGAGTATTCATAGAATTGTAGAATTGCAGAACCGTCTGGGTTGGGAAGGACCTTAAAGATCATCTAGTTCCAGTCTCTCTGCCACGAGCAGGGATGCCACTGACTAGATCAGGCTATATGTCAGGTATTGTACATAAGACAACCTGGTTCTGCCCAGTGTATTACAAAGCGGAATGAGCCCATGGTGGAATTGATTGACACAGCCCACTTTCACCAGCATATGCAGACAGTTCTGCAAGCAAGGAAGTCTGAAACCTCATCTTTTCAGACCCTCTGATTAAGCTTTAGGCATGCACATTATCTGTACTTTCCAGAAAATAGAGGATAAAATTGCCCTTGTCAGTTTTTATTTCTTCCTCATGTCTGCTGGGGCAAGTCAAGCCTGTAAGTCCACATATAAACTGCTGAGTGAGTTAATACAATGAATCGAAAGATGAATAATAAGTTCTAAGTTTTTGAATTAATGAGAAATATAACAGGCTTTTTCCTAGCCCAGTTGCTTGGTGTATTATTTTTATGACTGAACATTTTGTTTCATCTACCCAAATTATCCTCTAATTGTCACAGTCTGGTTACATATAAGCATTTGGTCCAGATTATCAAAATCAACACACCAGGTATCTATTCACTCTACAGACCAGTCTTCTAGTGACAAGAATGCAGTGACCCTCATTGAGAAAGTGTTAAAAAAAATCACTGGTTCTGGCACCACCATGGATGTCTCAATCTGCTTCTTTCTTTTTTATTCCGAAATGCATCCATGTTCCTGTCAATACTATCACTACCTCTCCACAATAACCATTATGTTCTTTCATGTCAGTTATCCAGAGCACCTGCTAAACTGACCCATCATACAGTAACTATGAGTCACCTACATCCTTTTTTTTTTTGGCAACCAAGATGCTCAAATTGTTTTTTTTTTTTTTTTTTTACTAATTCCCGGCAAGATCAATGCACAACTGAAATTCAGTGCCACATGGCTCTCTTCATCACGAATCAGATAGCTGGCTGCAGCCCCAGGAGACACAAGGACAGACAACAAAGAATAGGTGGAAATGAAGATAAAGTACACATTATGCTGCAAAATGTATCCATCAGCCAAATGGCTTTGAGTTTACTGCATACCGCTGTCTCCTCCAAACCAATGCTCTCACTTTCTGTAGAGATGGTATCATTGCTCAGATACCAAACAGTTTATTTTCTGTGCTTGCCTGTACCTGTATAAGAGCTTATCTCAATTATCTATATCTGGGGACACAATTTGACTATATATAAGTAGAAACTTGCAGATACATGATGCAACATAACAAGGTACCTTACCCCTTATCTTGATCTCTTGGTAATAGCTCCCTATTTTCCATCTCTTCAGTGGCTTCACTTTATCTGTCATTCTTTGAATCTACCCAAGGTACTGAAGGGAACAGAATCAACCCTTTACTGCCTGATTTAAGTAAGTGACAAAACTGCACAGAGAAGATGATAACCTTGATTATTCACGTGTTTAAAAAAAATGAACAGGATGAGCATACAGTTTCAAGCACTGGTACATGATTATCCTTCCCAGCTAACCGCTGGCAAGAACTTTGGCACTGTCATGACCAAAGTCCATGCTCCCAAACCCTCCCTTGTATCAGTGAGGGTTGGCCCAGACCAACCAAATGAGATTTTCACTCACTTGAAAGTGTGGAAGAAGTCATGTCTCTATGAGAAAGAATTAAGTCACAGTGGGTGTGTCACACTATGCTGCTAAACCAGCTTGACTTATTTCATCTGTTAAACCCAGTGCTCCTATTAGTCCTGCTCAATCAAACAGTCCCTCACTAGCTTGCCAGAATTCTCCAACAGAACTAATCATAACTTCTAAGGGTGGTTTTATTTCAACTTTAGGGCCCAAAGGTCCTTTATCATTCATAACTTTGTTTACATCTTCCATTTATTCATTCAACATCCCAAAGAACAGGAGAACCCATACAAATAGATTGATCACTTTGGACAATATTGGCATGTCTCCAGTGTCTTATTTTCAAAATCCACCCCTGCAGGTTTCTGGCTTGAAGAGAGAATGCACAATATCTCATGCTGGTTTTTTTGCAACAAAGATGCAGCTTGAATATGCTAACTGTATTATATAGCTTTTCATTTGCTCTGGTTTTCTTTTAAAAAGAGAAGGAATAAATCATAAAATCACACACACCCCCTCACTGAATGGCTAGCTCCAGGAAACTTATTAATCTGTAGTTCATTGACAAGCAGACAGCTATTAGTTTTGCCCTCAGCAAGATTAACTATAAGATCAAGGCTTATTTCAAGCAATCACTAAGTCAAACAGGCTTGTATAAAAACAATTTCCCATTTTCCCTGGTATGGAAACAACTTTTGGCAAGATTTCAGTATCCCACGTATCTGTCTAAAAAATCCATGCCAAAATCTTCGCCATAATATTTCCCACCCTTAGTAACCGTGTTGCTCCAAATGATAGCATCTTTTTGGTAGGAAAACACATCCAAGAACATTGAGTCCACCTGCTAACACAGAAACAGCCGAGTTACCAATAAAATATATCATTAAATGCCACATCTACACCTTTTTTAAATAGTTTCAGGGATGGTAACTCAACCCACTGTTCCAGTGACTAACAACCTTCTGTGTGAAAACATTTTCCTAGTATCTAATCTAAACCTCCCCTGGCACAACTTGAGACCATTTCCTCTTGTGGTATCCCTTGTTGCCTAGGAGAGGAGGCTGACCCCCACTGGACCCTACACTCTTTCCAGGCAGTTGTAGGGAGCAATAAGGTCCACCCTGAGCCTCCTTTTCTCCAGGCTAAACACCCCCAGCTCCCTCAGCCACTCCCCATTAGACTTGTGCTCCAGACCCTTCCTCAGCTCTGTTGCCCTTCTCTGGACACGCTCCAGCCCCTCTTGCAGAGAGGGGCCCAGAACTGAACACAGGATTCTAGGAGTCGCCTCAGCAGTGCCCAGTACAGGGGGGCAGTCACTGCCCTGCTCCTGCTGGCCACACCATTGCTGATCCAGGCCAGGGTGCCACTGGCCTTCTTGGCCACCTCGGCACTGTGCTGGCTCATATTCAGCCACAGCTGACCAGTAATCTCAACGTTCCTGGACTTTGCCTCTCAGGGCTACCTCCTAAAGAATACTCTCAACAAGTCTCCTAAATAGGCCAAAATTTGCCCTCTGGAAGTCCAAGGCTGCAGTTCTGCTCATCCCCATCCTTACTTGAGGATGATACTCCATCATTGCACAATCACTGCATCCAAGACAATTCCAGTCATCCCATCATCCACCAGTACTTCTCTGTCAACAAGCAAAAGATTTAGAGGGTCACCTCCAGCTGTGTCAGGAAAATATTATGTATCAGTAAAACATTTGGGAATTTCCACATTTGCTTTGCTGAAATTTTCCATATAGATTATACCACAGCCATTCTTTTAAGCCTATCTGATGTGTTACTAGGAAAATAAATCAGATCAGATCTATCTCAGAAATAAATCAAGTGCACCAGCTAACACTAACAAACCTCGTTGCTTTCATCAAATGCAGCAGGCTGTTCACTCCTTTGGGATTTTTTATTTCCCTTTAAATTCTCATAAGTGCTCTATTCTTAATGTCTTCCAAATCCATTATTCTCACAGGCCTTTGATACCGTATATCTCCTCTGCAGAACCATACCATGGAGCCCCTAGGTAAGATATTTTTCAGCCTATATCATAATATTCTAATTACTGTCTAATGGCACTTCCTAGGAAAAAAAGGAAAACATAAAAAGGTGTAATTAAGCAAAGCAACCTAAGGCCATACCAATCCTAGGGGTTAAGACTCGGATATTCATATATACAGTGAATTTAAATTCCTCTCTTTAAATTATCACCCAATGAAAATTAACATGTAGCTTTTCAGAGAATCAAAGGTCATTAATCCTCGGTTACATGTTGGTTCCCGTCATGATAAAAGAATATAAATAATCATCCATGGTTTACATTAAATTTCATATTGTGTCAATATAACCAAGATTCCTCTTTTCAATGCAATGATAAATCTGCTCACAAAGCTTTCCCTTTAGCACACCACAGAGTACAATACATGCACACTTCTCACAGAAATGATTTCCTGACAGATTATTTGGGGTGAAAAATATTATCTCCAAGATGTGTTAAAATGTGTTGTTAATAGCTTCAGAGGTTTTTCCAGTAATCTAATGATTTCAACATTTTTAAATACAATTTTCCAAAACCCTAAGTTTGCACATCTGTATTGCCTATGTACATCATTTATTATTTTAAAATTATGTTTTTTACGTACATCAGATTGTCCTTTCATTAAAAGAAAAATTACATGTGCAGCACCAGGAGCTGGAGTTAAGGTGTTTTTTTTAAATAAGCATGTTTCCCTTGTATATGGAAAGCAGTATTAAGAGCACTGAATCATCTTGTCTCTGAGAATACATATGAACTGTAAATGAATGTGGTAGGCAATTTTGCTTAATTAGAATCAATTGTATCATCCTTTAATTAAAGAATATTGATTGTATTATGCAGAGGGAAGGCTTGCCGAGGATATGCTTTCTGTTTGACTTGCAAAATTATGTCAAGGGTCAAATTGGACTTGCACATGGAATACCCCATTCAAGAAGAGTAATCACTCTGAATTCACTTAGGACCTTTCCTTAAAGGACACAAGTGAGAATCCAGTGCTAAATCTTTACAAAGAAAACAGAAGTTTTTAGCTGAGAAATATGTGAGCATCATTTTATTCCTCCTCCAGAGGATCTTCAGAGAGATACAGCATCCTATTTTCTTGCTGCTTCTTGTGTCAGGAAGATAATAGGGAAGTTCATGGATCAGGAACCTCATTGCTTTTGCAACATCTCCCATACACATACAACATACAATTTCATGACAGTTTAAGGAATGGTATGATGAGAAAACAAAGTTGCCTCATGTTTCATCATTTTGTTTTAAGACCTGAGTACTGTAACTTCCAGCTATTATTGAAATAAGAATGATATGCAGTCCCCAATATTCCCATTTTCCTCTAAACAGCCAAAGTGAACCTCAGAATTGTATGGTACTTAACACAGAAATTGTATTAAGCCACCAATTAAGTGCTGAAATACACACGAGTTTAAGTCAATAACAGTGACAAAGAGGCATGCTCTCGAAATAAAAAGCCTGTGCAAGTTTGAGACACTTCTTTCATCTACCCATCTAAGCTATACATCATGAGCAAAGTAGAAAAAAAAATTAGTTAAAAGATAACTGTGTGCCTATCTACAAAGTCCCTGCAGACTGAAATTTAGCTGAGCTTTCCAAGGGGAGGGAAAAGGCTATAAGTATGTATTAGTAAGTGGCAGGAAATATTCCATGTTTGAATATACATGGTCACTAATCAGTAATTGTAGGTCTTTTCAGCAGCCACTTGTTTGCACACTGTAATTCTTATCATTATTAGTCATTACTAGAATTATAAGGTCATAAACTTCTACTCAAAATTAGACCAATATTATTAAAAAAATAAAACAAAATGAAACAAATGTATACAAGGAGGTATTCCTGTTTCCCACAGGCCCTCTGGAAAAGAACAGGAGGAGGAATGGGAAAACTGATGCAGAGGGTTGAAAAGACCCCTGCTTTTACAGTGGGTTGCTGGTGATATTTTATACCATTCCCAGTTTAGTGCTCTTAGACCTGCTTCCCTCCATTCTTTGCGCTGGAAGGGACTAAAAGCCGAGATTTTGCTCTGAAGTATATTATCCCATCAGTTAAATGCGATTGTGGTACTGGCTTCTGTCATTACAGAGCCTATGTCCTAAAATGGACACACACACACATGTGCAGACTTCCCCTCCTAGACCACATCAAGGGTGGGGATCATGGACATGCAAAAAATGCGGGTACATAGGTCCCTCCACCTATAGATTCCCATGTGTCAGTGTGCATGGCGTTACACAGGACAGCCTGCCTGTGCAGTGCCCCGCTGCCTTTGCCAGGCCATCCATAGAAATGGTAACACACGTGCCTCTGCACTGCTGGGGCAGGGTTGTGCACTACGGACGGTAAGAGTGAGCACCTGCTGATGGAAAACATAAAGGACAGTAGCTACTCTTGCCAATTAATGGGATAACAGTGCAACATCTCCTCCACCAGCAAAACCAAAAGGTGGTATGAGCATGAGCACCACTCCATCAGCAAAACTGCAAGGGTGGCAGTAATCAGAGATACCTCCATTCGTTTCCATATATTATGTTGATTGGGAGTAACATTCAGGTCAATTTTTCCTCCAGTCTTTTAAATGAAATGATATATTTATTTGATTGATCACATCCTAAGCATTCTCTGTTTCAAAACTTCACTTTATGGGTTATTTCCCCTCAGCTATCATTAATACAATGCCAAGGCTAATGAAGCACTGAGTAGAATGTAAATACTAATGAAGTGTGCTGGACTTCTAGTTAGCAAGCCTGTAGGGGGAAGAGAATTGAACAGGTGAAAGAAACCATGTGAATATATAGCTGTTATGCATAGGACAGTTTGGAGGGCATTTAGATTTTTTTTTTTTTTTATCCTCTAGTCCTTCTTGTTCCTTTTTCTTCAGCTTCAGTTTGTGCACATGAGCCTTTGGGTTGATACAAACCCAGAAGATTTCTAGGTGGAAAAAGTGTTGCTGAGTCGGTTGCAAGGGAAAGCAAATGTTGCTCTTTTCCCAGTGTGGGTGAGTCTCCCCATAATGACAGGAGCTATTTAAGCAGGGTTTTTTCTTATTGCCAAAAGCTAAGTGTATGGAGAGTTTGGTGACACAATTACACTTATTAAAGACAATATCTTCATGCCTCTTCCTCTCAGATGGGCAAAGCATTGCAGAGTACAGCTGATATTTGTGGGAAGGCATCCCTCATGTACTCATGAGGAATCTCAGCTTTTATTTCTTCTGGAAGGAATGGCCAGGAGGCTCTGCAAAACCCAAACACAAAGAAGTGCCATGGCAGCAGTTCAAAGTGGCTTTTAGATCCCTCTGTTGCAGTGGTCAGAGAAAAATATGAGTCCCTATGTGCACATCTGACTGGCTACAAAAAAAAAAGAAAAAAAAAAAAAACAAAGAGAAACCAACAGCCAAAAGCAGACTGAAAAGGTCCAATTAGGCAAATGAGGTTGCATTATGTCTCTGTAAGGAATGTGGTTTGAGTTATATTACTGCCCTTTGGCTCTTACCTTGCTAGTGTCCTACAAAGGACTGCTAATCTCCTCTCAGCAGGAGAGGTGTTAACAGCTGAGTAGCAGCATCTTGTGAAGACAAGATCACACATAAGGTAATCATGACTGATTGATACCTTAGACGTACTTATTTGCCAATGCATCTATATTACCTAATGATGAGAAACATATCTTAGTGATTAGACTCAACTATGACGTATCATTTTTTTTTCTTTTTGATGACACAGATTTGGGCCAGGGTCCAAGAAAATTCTCCACACCACAGTTTCTTAACTGTTTCTGTAATAAATCTGCCTTTTTCTCACTAATTGTGAAGCTGGGTTATAACATACTAGGTATTACCTGTACAAAATCTGGCACAAGGTGTTGGAGGTTTCAACCTAGAACTGAAGGTAGTACTGTAAAATCTGAGTTCTATATGGCTGTAGAGAACACACAAGTGAATCTACGGGTTAGAGGATAATCCCCTTTCCTATGCTGGTCAAGTTCTATTCAAGGGAAGGAGATTAGAAAGGTGTGCAGGGTCTTCATGAGTGGTTTCCTAGCACAGGAAACTCTCAAGCAAAGCATGAATAGGGTATTTTCTACACTCTGCCAGCGCTGATGTAATGACCCTATCATGTAAGACAAATTAGTGAATTAATTCCCTGCTTTGCGTTTTAAAAAGATTTGTTCTCTTTTAGGTTCCTTGGCAAGAACCATGAAGTAGTCTCTCAAAAAAACCTAACTCTCCCCCAACCTCAAAAATAACCCCACAACAAAACACCAAAGCACAGAATTTGTCAGCCTTAGTCACCATACCATCTCCTTTTATTATTAGAGCCTTGACATGGAAGAGTTTTCTGGCCAGACATTTTTCACACCCCAATAGGCTCAAATAAAAAATTATTGCCAGCGCAATGATTTAAATGTAAGATGTAACACTACAGCGCTTGCCTAGCTTGATTTTTTAATGTCAGCTCCAATGTGTCTGACACATGAAAGACATAAATGAATATCCATATTTCCTTGGAATTAAAGGTTCCCTGACAGCACACGGTATGGAGCATACGGCACTCCCGATGGGTCGATATTGTGGACTGGCATTATTTTCACCTCCTTCATTCTTCCCCAGCCAGTTTTAATAGTGGGAGCCAAGACTCTCCCCACTAACCTCAAGAGCAATTTTCTCAAAATATTTGATGTAAAGCAGTCTATGCTATATTTGTTAATTGCATTTGTCAATCTCCCTTGCCAAAATTTTCTTAAGTAACAAAACCATTGGCAATAAACATGAAGATATATGTATTTGGGTAGAGGAAATGTTTTTTGCAGTGCATGAGCTCAAGGTTATAAATGAGAAATGACTGCTTGTTTCGTAGAGTTGGTCCAGAGATTCCTCTGCCCACACTGTGTCAAAATTGGCACCTTTCTCCTTTTTAAAATAACTTTTTCTGATGTATTTCTACTCAGCTTCTTTCTCCGCCTCCTAATCTCTTTGTTCAGTATTTCCTCCCGACACAGAGTCATCACACCATTCATCTGCATCAATCTGTCTGCCGCTTACAGACTTTGCTGGGTCTGCCTCATCAAGTGCAGTCACTAAATTCATATCTTTTTTCAAGTCAGTAATTGACTTCAGCTTCACGCTGTCATTTCTGCTTGTGTTGATGTCTATTAGATTTTTGTCTACTGTTTCAGAAGTCTGTGTCTTGTTCTTTGAGTCACATAAACTCCAGCTCTGCCAGTAATTTACCAGCCCATCTTGTCTGAATCTGTAGAAATTCTGTTTCTGCATTCAGGATTCTCTGTTCATCAAGAAAAAAGTGAAATATCTAACACCTGTAACCATGTGCCCAGATATCAAGCACAGGATTTATCTCTTCCAACCTCAAGGTATGATTCAGTTTGACATAAAACTAATACTAGCATTATATGCCTACATGTCGGTGTCTCCATGTGTAGCACTGTCCAAGCTCCTATTACAGAAGCATAGACTAACTCAATTAATTTGTCCTCACACAAGCCTCTAGTGCCATCTGAGATGCCCTTAAGCTTTCTGTCTGGCTTTCAGCCACGGGCTTCTAGTCCCTTGTCAATACAGGAAGTAGAATCTAGAGCAATTCAATTTATCCTAAGTCTGGCTAAAGCCAGAGGGTCAGCAGAGTTGCTTTTCAGGCTCCAGTGTAGTGATTAAATTTTCATTGACTAAAGCAGGAGGTTAGGCACTTTACTCACAGGTAAACATCTACATGCAGGCATCGGAGTTTAAATGTCTTAATCTGGAGCTGACTTCCACCCTACAGGCTCTGTTCAGTTGCCCAAACATATGGTGCAATTTGCAACACTATAGAGTGTCCAAATCATCCACAAAATGCTGACAGAATGACACAAGCTACAGGAGCATTGCTCAAAGCCACATGGAATACCCTGGGGCATTTCAGATGGCACTAGAAATCAGTGTCTAGGCTACTGAAACACTTCATGTCTGCAGTATAAATGCCTAAACAGACTTGGGTTCATTGCTAAGGAAGGTGAGATGAGGTTTGAATTATTTTTAGGAAAATTCAGTGTGAGGAAGACATATTCGAAAAAATTAGAAGAAGTCTTAGCCAGAAACTCTTGGATCTATTTGCCATTTAAAAAAAACTATGAATCCTATGCTAATTACCTAGACCAGCTCCACAGTGTACAAATATAGGTTTCTTCAGATGAAAATGTATACAACATAAGATAGATGTCTAAATTAGGCAGGACAAATTGCCTTCTAGAGCTGTTTATCACTCCCTACAGATTGTAGAAGGAACCTTAAAAAGCATCTTAAATATCTAATATTTGTGTAATGCTAAACAACATCGCATTCTGCCTTTCCCTGTATGATTCAATAATAATTACCCAACTCCCTAAGTGTTAAATATGTGAAAATTCTTTTCTGTAGGTGCAGATTTTAAATACTTATGTTAACAATAAGTTTCTGTCAACTGCTTCCATACATTCATCAAGGTAAGGTAGGTGGCCAACATCATGACTTCGCCTTATAAATCCACTCTGAGTATTTATATCCCTAATCAATACTGCCAGTTTTGCAAACATTAGGCCAACTAAGTCATGGAGTTCTTTATCCTGAACTAAACATTTCCTTGTATGGGAATAAGCCATGAGGATTCATGTCTACCTAACTGGCTAACGAGCCATTGGTGTACACACAGGATATAGCAGACAGGATAGCCTCCTGATAAAGAAAACTCTTTGCACCAGAATGAAGGGTCTTTCTCTTTTCTTATAAATCACAGTCAATTCTGCCCACGTTTCTTTAAACAGAAAAGGGAAAAAGAAAGGGCTTGAGACACTAGTAAAACCAGCATGAGTCACCTGCCATCTGATCAGATATCCTGAATGTTTTACCAGGCCTGAGCATAAATGTACAGTCTACATAAATATAACAAAGAACAACATCCCTTGGAGTGCAAGCTCTGAAGAAAAGAACTCAAATTCAGTTTCTTTGTGTGTGATGACAAATGCCTTCATTTTTTCTTCCTTATTTTCTTTCAATTATATGCATGTGTCAGCATATGCATAAACAATGCCTTAAATAATTTTCTTGAGGTAAACAGCACAGAATTAATAGATTTTTCAGGTTAAAATGGTGTTATTCAAAAGCAGTTAATGTGTATGATTTATCCATCACCTCTGTGTGAATTCTTTGAAAAGGTTCTTTTGTTCTAAAGTTAGGGGGTGGAATAAGAACCACAGTAATGTGTAGCATTGAGATTTAAGGAGGAGACATTCAAATGGCATTCATCTTGTCCCACTCTGCTAAGATGAACAAAGGGACTTCATCACTTGTATTTTCTGAATTGCGTTGTCAGAGGGCTAAGCCTAGAACAGATGTTCAGGCCCAGATCAATTTTACCAAACCATAAAAATTAAATAAAAATTAGATAACTAAAGCAGCATTTTTCATACCTGAAATAGTTGTCCAGACCAAGCTGATCATGTACATACTCTTCGCACAAACTGAGAGATTTCCAATGGGCAGTTCACTTTGCCCTAAATTGAATGTTTAAGATTAGAAAAGCAGAATAGATCTCTGTTTTGTGCCTCTCTTTGTCACTCCCAAAAGGACTACAATACTATTTTAAGCTTGCTGTTCATGTAATGTTCAGATGAGAAAAGTTAAGAGAGAGAAACTGCACTTAGATTAAGTACTTTTCCATCTTGTAGGAATTTTCTTCTTATCCCATAAATATTTTTATCTATAGATCATAGATGGAAGAAATCTAGTTCTTCTTGATTCTTTTCAAGAAAAACTAACTTAAAGTAATTAAAATAGTGTCAAAATTATAATTTGATTTGATTACCTGCACTATTAGTTTGGCAGTTTAATCATAGAACTCATTGATTCATCCTTGGTTGGGACCTCAATTTGAGGTGCACAATTGTTTTGTGCCATTTTTTGTTAACTTACTGAAACTGTAATACATTTGGTGTAGCAGCATGTGCACACGTATTTTTCTTGTTCCTACAGTTTTGCAAAAGCTTTTAAAATATTCACAATAGGTTTATCCATCTAAAATACCACATGGCACACAAATGCTGAGGAAATTGCAAGTTGCTTTGCCATGATTGTAAATTAATAAATTATTTTGCTCAAAAGTTTAAAATTTTATGGATTACAGCTGATATATGTCAAAAAACAGCAGTGGTTTATGGTCACTTTCACATCCAAGCCTTCTGGGACATAATCAGATGAGAGAAGAATTAAGAGAAGAACTGGTCAAAAAGAAAACAAAAAATCCCACCACCCCTGAAAGAAAACAAAGTTCCACAAAGAAAAAAATACAAAACTCCACACACACACTACAACTTCAAAATGGGCCTGAGGAGTAAAATTATTTTATAAACTTTTTCAACAAGTAGTTTCAATAAATTTTATCTTGGTTCTTGTTCAGACCTTAAGTTGTTATTCTTACTTGTTTCATGTAAATTATATATTATAGAACCAGTTGCAACTCTAGTACACATTGGAGATGGGGTTACCAGCCTTCATGACATATGAGAGCATATGCTGTACTGGTCTGAGGCATCTGTAAGAACAGAAATACATTTAATTCTTGTCTCCTACCAATGCCAGCAAAGAAAAAGCTCAATTTATGACACATTGCTAAATTTCTTTGGAAACAAGCATGCTCTTCAGCATACTAAGGCAGAGGAAGGAAGTCAGGTACAGCAACGAGCAACTTTGTTGAGGCTCACTGAGCTGTTAAAACAGCAGAAAAGAAATAAGCCGTCACTCTCTGATGTGCAAGGTTTCATTTCTCTGGAAAGCTGAAGGGACATTGTTGTAGTCATAAATGTCTAAAGAGGCGATGATGAAAAGGAGTTAGTGCTTTTGATTTGACCAGTACTTCTGATTAAAACAAGTTAGTCTGGGAGAACACAACAACAAAAAAAATAGTATTCCTGTTCTAAACAAATAGAAGACGAGACAAAGTAGTCAGAATTTAGGTCAGAGGATTCTTAAGACTTTGCCTCTTTGGGGAAGATTATTTAGCTCTCCATCTTTCCAGGTTTTCCTTTCATATTCCTTAAATATTTTTTCTCCTTTTTTTTCTTTTCTTTTTTTTTTTTTCCTTTGGCAGCCTACTGCTGTTCTATCCAGTGAAGATGAAATTCAGTCTTTTACAAATTGCTTCAGTTCCTGTCTAGCTAAAAAGTATGATGAGCACTATGAGCATCCTGCTCAGGTTTCTCCCTCTTCTCTCTTGCCTGTCTGCAATCATGTACTCTGTCTATTTCCTCATCTAAGCCTTTCCCTTCCCCTGCTATCAAGCATGTCTCTTCCCTGGCAGTCCTTGTTCTCTCACTTTTTCACTAACCATAGGAAAAAACAGTGACACCCTACAACTGGAAAATCTGTGGTTGCTGCACACACAGGATTTTTCTCAGCTCTGTCAGGTGACTCCATTATGTCACCTGAAATCAGTGATGTCTAGGCCTGACAGTCACTACTTTTCAATCATTTAGTCTTAAAAGGGAAATTTCTGTTACTAATGCACATTTATTTGGAGAACGGGGAAAAATAAGAATCACTGGAACTCTGCTAATGGCATGTCACATTTTGTTATTGTGCTGCTTATACTTGCTTCTTCTGCCTTGCATTAAGAACATTCAATTCCAGCTCCTGAGGATATTGGTTCCATACCAATGAAGCTAAAAATATTTCAGAATGCCCAGGGGGTGAATATTTCTATGTCCTTTTACTTAGATGAGGCTGTTTTAGGATGATGCTGTCTAGCACACAATATCTCTTGCATACTAATCAACGCAACAATAATTCAGGTCATTTGATTTCAAAGCATGTTCCCTAATGCATTAACCTTTCACTGTTAACCTCCACTGTCCTCCTTCATGTGGCACAAAGGGATTGAGCCAAGCAACTGGATGATGAGTAAAGACAGCCATAAGTGGAAACTAAAGAATGAGGTTTAAATTTTTTGTATTACAATACATTTAGATGAAGGAATTGAACTCTGATATCCTGAGTCACAGTCCACTAGTTTAATCACAAAGTTGTCCTTCTGCTCCCTTTCTGCAGACAATGAAAGCTTGATGACAGTCTCCACAGCACTTTGAATATTTACACCACAGCCAACCCAATTAAGCCTTTGTCTTGCTTATATGCTTTCACAGAACCATATCAGGAGGATTATCACCAACATAACCCTTTAAAAACCAGCAACATTTGTTGAAAAAACACATTCAAAATCAGCAGCACCAAAAAATACAAAACTGCTTGAGACTGAATCAACTGAAAGCCGTCTGTGTGGAACATTTGGAGAATCACTTCAGATACATAGATATTGCCAACTGTATTCACAGATTAGTTGCACTCAAGAAATGTGGAAAATAGTTTAATGAGTTCTGCATTAAAGTTAGACCCCTCTGCTCCATTTGTATGTGTTTGTGGTCACTGCCTTTAAAGCTTTTAAGAGTAAATGCAAATGCTCTTACTGTTCATATTAAGGATCTGGACAGTAGTTCTTACCTATTTTTGCATGGTTCAGAAGTATTCATTGCAAAATCAGATGAGAGTGAAAATCATTTAATTCCCAAATCAGGTAACATTACAACTCAGTGTAGACAAGGTGACATCATGTAAAATTTCTGACATATTTTTTTCTCATCTGTGTTAAGCAGAGAAGCTGAAGTTATGGTACAGGGTTTTCATCAAGAATGCTTTTATGTTGATGAACTGAATAGCCTAATTCTTTTAAAGTGAAATTCCATGTACTCTTCCAATAGTACTGCACAGCATATAGGGCTCATAAAATCACAGAAGGTTTGGGAAGGGACTTTAAAAATCTAGTTCCAGCCCCTGCTATGCGCCCAGACACATTCCACTAGACCAGGATGCTCAATATCTAATCTCTGTCTATCTCTTTTCATTTTAAGAGCATTTCCCTACGTCCTGCCACTACATGCCCCTGTTAAAAGTCCCTCTTCAGTTCTCTTGTAGCCTCTTTAGTACTGGAAGGCTGCAATAAAATCTCCACAGAGTCTTCTTTTCTCCAGGCTGAACAGCCCCAACTCTCTCAGCCTGTCCTCATGGAAGAGTGCTCCAGCCCTCTGATCATCTTCACAGCCTCCTCTGGGACTTGCTCCAGCAGATTGGCAGTTTTCCTTTTCTAAGGACCCCAGATCTGGACACAGCACTCCAGGTGGGGTCTCATCAGAGAGGAATGGAGGGGTAGAATCATTTCCCTTGACTTGCTACTTTTGATGCAGCCCAGGATAGGGTTGGCTTTCTGGGTTGCAAGAACACCTTGCTGGCTTACTTTTAGCTTTTTGTACACATTGCTGGCTTACATTTAGCTTTTATCCACAAGAACCCATAAGTCCCAGTGAGTCCAGCCCTCCTCCTCAGGCCTATTCTCAATCCCTTCACTGCTCAGTCTGTATTTACGCTGGTGATTGCCCAGACCCAATGAAGGAAACACCTAAGCTTTTGAGAGCTCTATCTAATGTTAAAATCTCATGTATTAGAAAAAATAGCTGCTCACTACTAGTTGCTTTGTTAGGTAAAAAAAAATAAAAAAACAAAACCAAAACACTCATTCTACAGTCATAAAATGATGAGAAGCTGGCCCTGACCTTCTTCTCAAGTAACAGTCCTCCAATAAAATTCTTTGTGTTACAAAAGGGGAGTTTTTGTAAAATTTCCCACAAAATTAAATGCAAGCTAATCTACTCCAGGGTGATGTAAATCTTCCTTGAGAACAGAAGACATCAAAGTCTCCATTCCAACTTTATCTCTTGCATTATGGGCATACATTACACTTAGATATGATAGAGACTGATGGACATGTCATCTTGTGTACATACATCTAAAGCAATGTTTCCATTTTAAAATGGAAACAAGGCCATTTGGAGTCAGACAATCAAAATGTCTTTTATCAAGCTAATTTTTATCCTGTTTTCAAAATTAAATGAAACTAAAATGTATTTGCTCCTATGAAATATTTGCCCTTCCCAAATCCTGACTAGAAAAAGAAATGTTTCCACTCCAAAGATATTTTATAGCACCAATTTGACCTATCTGGGGTCTTTCCCTAGTTTACATTTATGACTGTTTCACAAAGCATGCTGTATTGCTTATAGCACCCAGAGCCACTTGTCAGGATATGAGATTCATTGTGCTAGAGACTGTGCAACATGTAAAACAGTGTAAAGCTCTGGGCAGAATTCAGCTGCCTTTTTACAGGTTTCTAGTGCAATGTGGGACACCCAAGAGTGTCCTAAAAACACAGGAAGTGGGACATGTCTGGGAGACCTGCAGCCTCCAGGAACAGCAGTTGGAAGCCTGAAAGGATACCCTTCAGTGCTTAAAATGATGCTAACTTCCTAGATTTAGGCAACAAAATCTTACCCTCCCTGTTGTGAAATACAGATTCTGAAAAAAAACCAAGGACCTTGGGATTACAAACCAAGTATTTACAAGAAGACAGTGTTAATAAAAGAGGTACAGGAACTCTGGAAACATAAAAGAAGCAGAACTGCATCAAAGCTAAGATCCAATTAGCCCATTAACCTCCCTCTGGCAGTGGTCAATGGCAGAAATTATAGAGAAACACAACAAAACCAGGCTAATTCTGCAGAGACTCTTCCCTGCAATATAAGACTGCAAATTAAGAACTTCTTAATAGGAGCAGATTAGATTGCAATCAAAACCTAACACTTTTTACATGGTCTTTTATGAATAGGAACCTTGGATAGATTAACTGCTAGTAGTTTATCTTGAAAAGAAACAGAAGACTGGCTTTGCTAACTAGGCCCAGGCATAAAATTCACTGTTAACCTGACATCTCTGTGCACTGGAGCCAGCACCATGGCAGAGTATTCCGACACTGTGCTTACAGTGACACCTATTAAAACCTCAACTGAAAATGATGCAGCTAAGAAGACGACTTTAGCATATACCAGTAAGTGAATTTAAATGGTGCTGTGCCACCCAGACCAACCTTCACATAAGTGCTAGGAAATACTGTCTTTCAAAGGCATGACACATTTTTATTAATAGAAAATTTTATTATTCACATTTTATTATTGTTTTTAATTTAGCTTTAATGTTTCACTTTTACCTGAGTTAATCCTTTGGAAGATCTGGAACATTTTCAAAATCTCACTATTGAAAATCAAATCAAATTTCAGGGTCTGGTAATCAAAATTTGTGGAGAATTCTGAGTTTTGTTTTCTTTCCTCACTTATTGAAAACTAAATTTTTTGAGGTATCAGTGTTTATAATCTCAAGAACCCTCCCTCACCAAATGCCCCTTAGGATTCTAGTTGTGATACCATTGTTTATAACAAATAATTTCTATGATTTCTTAACCGGCAAGCTCAGGACTGCAAATTTCAAAATAATTCTGTTTTTCAGGATTTATGTCATCTGATGACAATGACATATCAGATCCTAAAGTCATAGAGCTGTTATTCTGCTCATACATTTCAAGAGCAAAATATTGATCCTGCCACAAAACAGTGATTTTTAGAGGAAAGATGATAAAGTGTTCCAGTTTTCAAATGTTGCAAAAAAAATGTTCCTAACCTGGTGTCATTTCTGCTAAATGCCATCCCATCAATCCTTTTCTTGTGGACCTGATTCGTTGGCACAACATTTCCAGCAGTGATGATGTTCTGTCCAAGGTCACAAGGGGGCTCATTCTTGCTCTATATCAAATTTAATTCACATCTAGTGACTCCCACATACACCTGGATGCCTGAGAAAATAAGTAGTACAGCACTGAGAACTACAGGGGAGCTTATAGACTTCTAAAATCTAATCCACTGCTGTCCTCACTTAGCAAGCAGCTCCTCATTGGCAAGTAGTACACAGCTAAGGTTCACCCAGGCTGTCCCTTCATCAGAAAGTTGACAAGCTGGTAAACGCATCAAGGACTGGTGCGTGTAGGTAATTTCACAGCTTTTGGGCACTTTGTGGGAACATCAGCCCAGGTTGTCCCTTGGAAACAGGTTAGTGATTGGTAGACAGGGTTCCTCTGAAATGTGCTATCATTATTATCCAGTCAAAACCATTTTACATGATTGCATGCTTATAGAATGACTCAGAACACCAAAGGATTTGATTTCTGATCGTTTGCAGTTCTTTGTATTAGTGAGTGTGTGAGGCTGCCTAGTTTAATTGCAGCAATGTTTCAAAAGTGAATTCCTGGTTGTACCTGTCATATTTTTATTAGTAGACATACCACAGTGGTGCCTGGGGACAAAAGACACATGGATATCTGATGTTAGTGGGTATTGCACAGTCTCTGCCCTGTCAAGAGAACAAGGTGACCTCAGAAGAGAATTTGGAAGAGACAAAGAAATGACCAATTAAGGAAAGAAAGAGTTATTTAAGGAGGGAGTAGTGAGAGAAAGGAAGAAAAGCTGGCAGAAGAGGTGACACATATTGGACAGTGCTCTAAGGTAGATGGTGTGGTTACAGTCACAGAATGTTCTGACTTGGAATAGATCTACATGCACCATCAAGTCCACCTCAACTGAACAGCCCATGCAGGGATTGGACCCACAACTTTGACATTATTAACAAGTGGAGATTCAGCCTGAGATACAGACCCTGAGGTAGATACAAAAAAGCCCATCGGCACCGCTGTGCAGACAACTCCACACTGACACCATCACGTCTGCTGCCTGCTGGTTCAACTGCTTCCGGAAATATTTTCCAGGCTTGAGCCTCCAGCTGATGGAAACTCCTCCAGCAGTTTCTCTTCCTCCAAAGTCATGAATTACATGGGGTTTTAAGGGTAATATGAGTAGGTTTGCTGCTGTGATGGCAATGTAATTGTGAGGGCAAAAACAATGCAAGGCAGAGAGGGAGAGGGTTAGCTATCCCATCTCTGAAAGCAAAAAGTATTAAGTAGGCAGTATTGAAAGAGGTGAACATCACATCAGCAGACTATATAACAACCACATCTTCTCCTGTGCTATATTTACTTACAGTAATTGTTACCCCCTTACAGGAATTACAAGACCCTGAACAGAAAATTTCAGCTAAACTTTTCCCTTGGCTGACCAAAAAAACACTAAAACCAAACAAATAAACAAAACAAACAAACAAACAAACAAACAAACA
>VXBQ01016516.1:895486-1071489 GCA_013400175.1 Phainopepla nitens | reverse complement strand
AAACCAAACCAAAAACAAACAAACAAACTACAACAAAAAAAAAAAGCAAACAAGACTAGAGAGCAGGGACAGGGATTAGCGGATGAGAAAACAGAAGTATGGAGAGTGTTATTCCCTAATAGTTTCCTAATAATTCTTTTGCTTCTCACAGTTGAATGCAATTCACATTGCTGCTGAAACACCAGCTTTCTTTACAGATAGCCTACAGGTTATATGCATGGAAATTGGTGATATAGAAGAAAGCATGTATTATAAATTATCATAGCCAGAAGCTGTAAGTCATTGGACACTGGAATGGAAGTAAAATGAACAGTGCAAAGCTTTGTAATATATTTACTTATTTCGTAAGCTTATAAGACTCCCTGAGGAAAAAAAAAAAAAAAAAAAAGACAGCTCTATGGTGAAATTATCTTTTGGAAGTGGAGAGGATATACATTATGGGGCAATTCTCATACTCTGTGCAGCAACCATCATACAGATTTGCAAACAAGGTGATGTTTCCAATAGAGTCAGCAATTCACCTTTCATTTCTCAGTACAGATAGGAGGCTGTGGAAGCTATTAAATGCACGGTAGAGCCAGAAATACTTGGAGGAGACAGTTTTTTGTTTTACTGACTCTGTGAAAAACAAAACACTGGAAATGGAAAACTGAAAAAACAAAAAAATATATGTGGGTTTTTTTCTTCCTAAGAATCTACTGTCAAAAAAATACAATTCTGCAGATGAGATCAACTGCATTCAGATTAAAATAATAAGCTATTACATGGATTTTCCTCAAGACAATCAATAAATTATCTTTGTTCTACTCTTTATATGACCAAGAACATGTTTCCATCTTTCTCCCTTGACTCCTTTTTGAGAGTCAGAGCCCTGGTAGTTCTTCAAGGCAGAGTACTTCCTCCAAATCCTGTCCTACCTCACCTGAAAGCAGTGTGGAGAACAGAGTACAGATTTGACTGAAATTTAAAAAGGCGTTTAACTTCATATTAACTAGAATAAATTAGACCTAAAATCTCTTGGTTTTAGAGGGCTATTCATTGAGAGCTTTGTGGAAATTTTTAATAGGAAGCAAGACGTCAGCAGGCCTAGAGGGCTGTGCCAATGCGTTGGCATGCTGGGAACAGTCTCCGCTTGAGAAGTGCTCTGAGAAGAACTATGGGAGACTGACAAGGGGAATTAACTCCAGGTTTGGGACTGCTCTTTGAGTGAGGGATCCAAGAAGCTCATAAAATATGGAACAGGATCAGCACATAAGCTGCTTTGTATATGTGCAACAGTGGAAATTTAGTCATTTAACCCTCTTGAGTTAATCAGCAGCTGAGCAGTGGTTTTTGAAGGCTTTAGGTAGCTTAAGATACATATATGCGTCTTGGTTCATCAATCTTAAAAAAAAACCTCACAGCCTGTAGTAAGGTAAATAAAATCCCATGTGCTTCTTATGTCCAGGCTGCCTCTACGGCTTGGAGTTTTATTCAATCTCTTCTGGCAGGACTTATCAAAACAACAGATCGCTTTGGCTAATTAGCCAATATTAGCTAGAGAACTGTGATTTCTGCATTCTTGAAATAAGGAGGTTAGTTGTGACTGCCTGTTAAAGAAAACAGCATTACTCTGAAAAGCTGAAATTCTCTAATGTGTCAAAAAATCAACAAGCATATATGGTATGGTTTTTTTGATTTTTAGAAAGACAAGATACTAAACTAAAACCAGTGACTCCATATGGGTGTGCCAACCTTTCTAAAGATAGGGCAGAAAACTTTGTGACCTGCTACACACATCACAGGTTCCTCACATCTGAGGTGGTTGTGACAGAGTGTTGCAGGACTCAGTGGAGGCTGTTTCAGAAGCAGGCTCACACATATCTGCTGTCTCACCTCCTCCAAAAGGTAGCACCACCCTGAAGTCCCCATGCCAGTATGGTCCCAGCACCAGACTTGACACAGAAACCTGCCATAACACCTGCACTTGACTCACTTGTGTCTCAGGGCCTATAAAATGCTCCCCACAAAACTTGTTGTTCATCTAACTGAAAAGTCCACAGCAGACAGTTAAGGATTTTAATTGTATTTCCCTTTCAGTTGTGGTTACATGGAAATATAATTACATCTATTTCATCCCAGACAAAAGAAAAAAAAAAAAGAGGAAGGGAAAAAAGCATTCAAAAAATGGAAGTTTACACAGTAACACAAGATCCAGAACTGCAGTAATTACCTCAACGTAAGTCTCCAAAGAGTAGAAATGAGACATCACAGAGGAACAGATTATGCCATGTCTGTGGATGCTGGGGTTCATATGTCTTCCTCTGAGGCAGCCTGTCCTGCTTGCTGTTAGAGACAGGATGCTGGGCTGAACAGACCTGGGGCTTGATCCAGTCTGACAATTTCTGTGTTCCTAAGACTTCCAGATAGAGAAAACATACCTTATTTAAACTACCTTAATTTTCCCCTTTCTTTCATGCAGATTTAATTTCCTTCTGGAAAGTAGTTACCCAGCTGTGGCTATGAAACTGGTAATAAGCACACAGCTTCAGTTCAGAGGTGATCAAGCACTATTCTTATGTTTTAAGTAATAGAAGATGGGAAAGACAGGAGTGGGGGTAGGTAATGAAGGTACTTTGTGGTATTTGGATCAAGCATCCAGGGAGTACCTCATAGTTGTCAGAGTGAAACAGCAAGTTCTGGTCTTCTTCAGATTAAACTTTTTCAAAACAGGCACAGGAAGCATGTTCTTTCTGCTAAAAGAAAGACAGGAAAAAGGAATCTAAGTAGCTAAATGCAAAATCTTTTCAAAGCTAATTTCTTTTTTTTTTACTCCTGTGTAACACTTTCACCTTCCTTAATAACAGGTGGATGGATACACATAAAACTTTATGTTTTTAAAATTATCACTCTTGCCTTTAAAACATGGAGCTGGGTCTTCCCTTAAGGAAAAATGAAACAGATAACAGATTAAATGCTGTTAATCCAGTTTGCACTGCCTGAAGTTCTGGCACTGGTTCATTTTTTTTACAAAAGAAAATGCATATGGAAAAACTTGGAAAAGCTCCACAGTTGAAAACTTTCTCCTCGCAAGCCTTGGCATTGTATTTAGAGGACCAAAAAATCTCATGTGCATTCCCTGTCCTTTCATTCCTTCTCCAAAACAAGTTTTAGAAAAACAAAGAAAACACTTTACATCTAGCAGAAGAAAAAAAAAGGCAAGCATTTAAATATTCCAGGCTTTGGAATACATTTCCTGTTTCCTTTCTATCGTCAGCAAACTGTTTTGTAATTGCAACCAAAAATCAGAACTTTATGTCTGGCCATGATGGGTGCAGGGGGTAGAGACTGTAATCAATCCAGGGTGGATATTAGAGGAACAAGAGGGTCCAGGACAACTGCTGTAGAGACTGTAGAGTCTGAGAGAGGAATAAGAGACCTGTTTGGGGTTGGGAGAGTGTTACTGGGCAGACAAATTAGCGTGGCAGAGCACAGCACACCATACACAGAATATTTCAGTCAGAAGGGAGCTATCATGACCATCTAGTCCACTGCAGGACTGACTAGAAGTTAAAGCATGTTACTTGTCCAAATGCCTCTTAAACACTGACAGGCTTGGGGCATCAACTACCTCTCTAGGAAGCCTGTTCCAGTGTTTGACTACCCTCTGGGTGAAAATACCCTTCAAAATGTGTAGTCTGAACCTCCCCCAGTGCAACTTTCTACCATTCTCAAGCATTCTATAACTGCATATCAGGAAAAAGAGATCAGTACCTCCCTCTCCACTTCCCCTCCTCAGGAAGCTGTAGAGAGCAACGAAGTCACCTTCAGCCTCTTTCTCTTCAAACCAGACAGCTCAGTGTCCTCAGCCCTCCATGTAGGAGATTCCTTCCAGCCCTTTCACCAAGTTTGTAGCCCTGTTCCAGAAGCATTCGCATACCTTCACATAATTCTCAAATTGTGGGGCCCAGAACTGTACACAGCACTCGAAGTGAGTCACACCAGTGCTGAATGCAGCAGGATAATCACCTCTTCTGGCAGTTGATGCTGTGTCTGACGGACCCCAGGGTGGGATTTTCCCTCTTGGCTGCCAGGGCTCACTGAACTGCTCCCAACCAGCCCCCCCAGAAGCCTGGGAGCCATCTGCAGCACTGCTCTTCCTATTTATGTTTGTGCCCTAGCATTACTCCATCCTAGGTGCAGAATCCAGCATTATGACTTGTTAAATTTTGTCCTGTTAGCCCAATGCACCAATCAAACCAGATCCTCCTACAAGGCCCCGTCTCCCTTGAGTGAGTCGTCTCCCCAGGAGTTTTCCAGCAAACTTGCTAATGGGGCATTCAACTCCTGCATCCAGATCATTGATAAGTATATTGAACAGAACTGACTGTAGAATTGTATCCCAGCTCAATTCCCCACCAGCCAGATTTATCCCCATTCACTACAACCCTGTGTGCTCAGCCCTTCACCCAGTTCTTCTCCAGGGCACAATAAACCAGAAGGAGTCTGTGAGGAACAATCTCAAAAGCCTTCCTGAAATCCAGGAAAATGTACATGTCTGAGTGCAGCTGCTGGAGGGATCCACACTGTACGAATACATATATATATATATATAAATATATGCACATATATATATTTGATGCATTTGTTTATAAGCATATGCATTTGTATACACATAGATATCTCCTGTCTCTCAGCCACTGAAGGAAATAGAATGAGAAAATTTTCCCTATGGCATATCATGACTTACTGTTTTTTTGCTGAAATTTCCTAATCTTGGACCCAGCTCACACGGCTGTTCTTGAGAACACAAGGACAAGCTAGGTATTTGTAAAAGTTATTATGAAGTTTGTCGAATCCAGAACCAATTTTCCAGGCTTTGTCTGCACAAGCGCCTCCAAAGCCTTTTATATAGGATCATTACTGTTGCATCAAAAATTCTGAGAAACCTTCTCATATAATTTTTTTTTCTTTAAAGAGTCAACAAAGATTACTTTTGAAAATAAATTATCTTCTTGAAGCACAGGAAAAAAAGTGAATTTCCCCCCCTTAATAATTTCCCTTCATAGTGACAAACTGTAAGCTTTTCTATAGCACATCTTAAAGTCCTTAATTTCATTCTTAGTGAAAACAACAACTAAACAGAATGGAAAAGATAGATCAGCCTGTATGGAATCAATGATTACCCTGTTATGAACAGAGTCAGCGATTCAGCTAGACTAAAGGCATAAAACTGCCCATGTTAGCTACCATGCTCCCAGATATCATGTGGGCACAATTAGAGGACAGCGCAAATAAAGAACTATTCTCCTTTAACCACATGGACATGTGCTCTCTACCCTCTTGGTAAAAACCAGACTTTGACTCTTCTTTTTCCAAGTCTACAGGTAGCTACTGATACTTTTCAACAGATGGGGAGTAAGAGCTAAATATATTCATTCATAAAAAAGCAAACTCAACACCCTATGAATTCACAGACTAAAACAATCAGTCTAAAGAAATAAGTGCAAATTTCCAATCAATCCAGCAGGGATACCACTAATAAAATGTAAATATACTGTATCTATGTGTGT
This sequence comes from Phainopepla nitens, assembly GCA_013400175.1. Lineage (NCBI taxonomy): Eukaryota > Metazoa > Chordata > Aves > Passeriformes > Bombycillidae > Phainopepla > Phainopepla nitens. The sequence goes on along the minus strand of VXBQ01016516.1, from coordinate 1,065,937 downwards.
GCGCATGTGTTTGTGTATATAAGTAGCCGTCCCCAAATTCTTGCCCAACTCAGTCCGTCAAAATAATCCTTTTCCTGAATTTCACCTTTTCTATTGTGGGTAGTTGCCAAAACCTTCTTAGGCCAAAACCCTCTGCCCAGTCTCTTAAACAACAGCTAACTCAGTCACAATATTCGAGCACTAATGACAGTTCTTCTTCTTGGTAATAAACTTTGAAAGCAAACCTAGGATCTTAAACAATAAGAGAGAGGATGAGATGTCAGTTATCAGTATTCTATAATATTAGTAAATTTCCTGTGCATTTAGGATTAACACATCCTAAATACAGAAAACTACTGGTACAGAAAACTACTGGTTACATAACTACATATAAGAACACGCACAGATTAACAAAATTCCACTGTCCTCAGAATTTACATGTTATGAATATTATCCTTCTCATCTGTGAGGTGTTTAGCAGTGTGAATTACCAGTGTATTATGAGACCCATCATTATAAGCATTTATGTATTTTCAAAGGTTTACTCAAGTCTAGCTAACTGCCTCATGAATATCCTTAAGAGCATCTCAACTACAACTGACAGTTATAGAGACAAATCAGAATGGAGTCAGTGTCTTGAAGGGTTTAGACTCAAACTCTTTCCTAATCAAGTAAAATTTCAGTTGAAAGTGCCTGGTACTTCAAAATGTCTGCTTCTCTGCAGCTTCCACCATTGGTATTCCACAAGGCAGCAGCTGAGAATTATATATCTGATTTTGTCCGATTAAGTGTGACTTTGGAATCACTGAGAAGGAATCCTTTTTCTGCTCAGCACTCCAGAAGATTTATCAGTGAATGCATCATGTCCCAAAGCACAATGCTATTGGGCTATAAAATATTTCAATGTCTTATTAATAAGTTAATTGAATCCATTGTAATTTTCCTACTATTCATGCAGCTCACTTTGTCATTGATTGACAGAGATGAATTTGAAGATATTTAAGAGCTTCACAAGTAGATGAACAGCTATATCTGAATTATCACAAATGAGGAATACTTAAGAAGGGACTGTAATAATCTTTCATTATAAAATTTGCTGTAGTAACCACTGCAAGGCTTATTCTGTTCCCACTGCCAGCTAAAGGAATTATGCCTACAGATTCAATGCCATTTTGAGTTCAAAATGACTGCATTTTTCCCCAGAAGTCAAGAAATTTGCAATCAAATGAGATAAATACCAGAGAAAAGACTGTCAAAGCCAGCTATAACTGAATCATGAGGTTGTTGAGTGACTCATACATTTAATTTCAATATAGATGATTTATAATCCAGATTTTTTTTTTTGTCAGGGCTTGACCAGTATTGCAGAAACATCAAAGCTTCTAAACTTACTTAATAATCCGTCCTACTTATCATCTCCCCAGTTAACATCCACCATCAGGATGCAACCACTGATACTGACTTATACTTTTGCTTCTCTCCTGTTACCCATTACAGTCTGCAAAATGTGACATAAGTCCTATTTTAATGCACTAAAAATTTGCTCTTTGACTCAAAACAATATGACTACTCAGTATCAGAATGAGGAAAATTTTGTTCTTACAACAAATTCCCCATCTGGCCACCTGAACCTGTTTTCCAAAACTTAGTTAATTTTTTGAGACAGTTTTGTTTGCATGAGGAATGTGGAACCAAGATGCTGCCAGATGCATCCAGGGGAGCTCATAAACAGAAGACACTGAACATATGGTGCATAAATGCCCCTGAATGGAAGATCCAAATGTCCTACAGGCCTTATCAAGACATACCCTGAATTCAGAGGTCCCTAGCCTACAAAACACGTTGGGTTTGGTTCAAACACAGTCACTATGTGTCTGTGTCATGTCAGGGTCATGACCTCCATACAGGTGTTAAGGGTGTTTTATATCTGTACATTAAACTGGTCTAGGTAACTAACCATCACCAGATGATCTTTTGAGCAGTGCAAGAGAGCCATGATGGCACCAGCTTTATCCCACATTTGTCTTGCTTCCTGCAACATCTGTAGGGATCCATTGCAAGCATAGCCCTTGTCTATCCATCTAAGCTATCGCCATTAGCAAAAATCCTTTCGTGTATTTCCAAGAAATGTTCCTTGTGTTGCAGATTGGCCAGCTCAGAGTCCAAGCAAGATCAAAGGGAGTGAAAATGTCTCAAAACCCAAAATGTTCTGAAAGTGTGTAGAGAGTGTTGGGCCAGCAGGTAATAGATAGGCCACAGCCTAGGTCATGGCCCGAGCTTAAGCAAATTCAGCAGTATGTAAAAAACCACAGGATATAACAAGAAATTTTCAGATGTGACACAATCACAGGCAGTGATCACTGGTGTGTGAGGGAGGCTTATGTGAGGAGGGACAAAAATTTCCATCAATGCTGTAGGGGAGCCCCAGGCATCTTCAGAGAGTGAAGCTGGCAAGGCATGGGGAACCACCTCAGCAACACCAGGCTACACTGGGATTACCAAAAAAACAGTGCTAGAAATAAACACTCCATTAAAGTATAGATCTATTGAAACTGGGACCAGTGGAGAAAAGTGATTAGGTTTTTGAGTTACTTATTTGGGAAGAGGCCTGGACAGCAACAAAAGCAATTGTCAAGAAACAATAAGTGGGATAATAAGAGGGGCAAGTCATAGAGGTACCTTTCTGGAAGGTCTGCACCCAGCTCCTGCAGCCAGGGAAATAACAGCTACTGTTCTAACCATAATGTGTTTGCAAAACCCACCTGTACCATCAGGAGGGCTGGTGGGAACAGGTTATTTTCACTATTTTGTTGGTACATATTGAGCTGTAGTCTTTGTCTTACACTCACAGAGCAAAGAATCACTTAAACCATCCCTCTGGCTCAGCATCCCTGAAACAGCTTTGCCTTTTGCCATCAAGGCATAACAGAGGTGAGGCAAACCTCATTAGGTGACAGTTCCAGCTTAACACTTCACCATACATTGCAGAAATATTTTTAGGGACTAAGTGACATGTGAAGAGTACTGTGGAGAAGCTATGAAGAAAGAGATGAGCAGCAGAGCAGCAAGGCATTAAGCTGCTCAGGGCATCCTTACTGAGATCCTTTTCCTGGGCTGTAGGGTATGGATTCAGAGCTCATGCCCGGCAGAACAGGATTTCAAAATTTACTGTGTGGTACTTCAAGCAAAAATAAAAGAATATTCCCCAAATACACTCACAACTCCATAAGGTGGACTGGTTGTTTCAGCAATACTGATTCAACCAGCTAAAACAAAGCATCTGGTTTCTGTATATTATCCAGCCTGTTTTGCAAGCAGCATAAAAGCAGCTAATGAAACAATCCTGATTCCTGCTCTCCCTCAACCTCAACGTTGGTTACAGATTTTCTCCTAATAATGGTTGTGAGACAAATTCAGCTTCTTTTCCAAGCAAATACAATTCTATTCAATACTGAATTTGCTGTAAAATTGATTAAAATCTGCCTTTATTTCAGTTTGGGTAAGCATAAGGGAAGGTTGGTGAATTTCTAGTGTAATGATATTTTATCTGTAGATTTGGGACTCTAGCAGAAGTCCTCAAATTACATCTGTAGGGAAGAAAATGTTTATAAATTAAAACTGATGCCTAAAGTACTGTAAAGACTGATTCAGCTCAGGAGAGCTACTTAGCCTGGAGAAAAGGAGGCTCAAGGGAGACCTTCTTGCTCTCTACAACTCCCTGAAAGGAGGTTGTAGCGAGGAGAGGGTGACAGCCTCTTATCCTAAGAACCAAGCAATGGGACAAGAGGAAATGGCCTCAAGTTGTGCCAGTGGAATTTTAGATTGAGTATAAAGAAAGGTTTCTTTATCAAAAGAATTTCCAAGCATTGGAATGAGCTGTCCAGGGAAGTGGTCGAGTCACCATCCCTAAAGGTGTTTAAAAGATACGTAGATGTGGTGGTCATGCACATGGTTTAGTGGTGGAATTGCAGTGCTCATTAAAGGTTGGACTTGGTGATCTCGGAGATCTTCTCCAACTTAAATGATTCTATGACTTTTTAAAGTGTCTGTAGAGGCTGGCAATCATTACATTAGAGAATTAAAAAAAAAAAAAACCACCAAAAAAAACCCCAAAAACAAACCCTCAAACCACTCACCCTATTTGCATCATCAGGATGTCCATTTCCTGCTTACCATATATTACCCTGTAGTTCATTAATTTCAAATTATAGACAGTAAGCTACCAGTCCCCTGCTGTGTAGTTAATGAACTTAGTAAAAAACCCTACAGTTCTCATCAGAAAACATAAATAACCTAAACAGCTAACTTATGATTGAGTAGGATTTGTTTATCTTTGGGAGCAGAAGTTGTGTTATGAGCTTAAGCCATTAGAACTATTCCAAGGTTCCAGACTGCTAGTTCTATAAAATTAAGGAACTGCTTCTCCATTTTCACAGGTAATGTAAGTAGTTTAGACAGATATTAGGGTCTGTAATTCTACAGCAATTGCTTGGAAACTCTGGATACACAAACACAAATTACTTCATTTGGTAAGAAGTACCAGTTAGTTGTTTCTCTTCTCAAATGCTTAAAAATATTGTTCTGTATTAATTTAAACTCTCTTCAAGAAATATCAGTTTCATAAAAAACTGAACTATTTGAGAATGGCTAAATAGTACCTGATCTGCCCAGGCAGATCTTCTATTATTTTTACTACATTTTCTTTCAATTTGCTTTTCATATTCGCCCTGGGACTTTTTTTCTCTAACCTCAAAGGCTGGTGGTCAAATATGAATTATATTTGTGGAAACTACTAAGTGATTTATGTCTTTGCACAAAAATACCCAGGCAGGTTCCCTATATGATGCAAAGCAATGCTGATTTAATTCCTGAGAACTACTCCTCTCATGAGTAAATCTTGTGAGGAAACTTGCATTCCACAATGCCCTCAAAAAAGTAAGGATAATTTTATTTTTTTTTTAAGAGAAACAGCTTCTTTCTGACATCAAACTTATTGTTCCATAAAGAATTCAAATTTAATTAGGATTATGACAGCATTCTATCTGTGGGAATACTCTCAGTGTGTATTTTAAGGTGCATAACAGGGCACACTTGTAGAAAAAGCTTTTTTCCATTTAATTTAATGCAGATGTCCATACCTTTCCCTGCTGGTTTAGAGGGAGGGTATAGGGCTCTTTGTATTCTTTACAAAGGGGAAGTTTCCATTCTTTAAAATTTGGATTCTTGGTCCTAACTTGTAGTCTTCAAACTGTACCCTTCTCCACACTTAAAGCAGTTCACATCATTTCTGTTCAGAAGGTATACATAACTGATAGATGCTGTATTGGGAAATGGCTCTAAGGACTGACTTTTCAGGAGCTACAGCAATAAATGAAACAAGCTCAGAGGAAACCTAAAGCCCTGTCCCATGACAATCTATTTTCCCACATTAGCATGCTCCTGAATCAGTTTTATCCAGCTTGCAGTCCTCCAGGCAATGCCCAGGCATGGCTCAGGATATCACCGAAGCATGAAATTCTTTCCAGGATGCTCCATGGCAGAGGCCAACATCCTTTGTGGTGACGAGGGAGTTCAGCTGTCTGCATGAAAGTTGTGTCTTGTCCCTTGTTCTCCATACTACACAAGGTGATCCAATCCAGTTTATCTGACATAGGTCCAAGTAGGACCAGTGACACCAAAGATTGAAGCTGAGACACAGCTCACACAATTTAAGTCTATTAGAGTCTGTGAGAGCCCTATCTCAGGGCTCTGGTAAAATACTGGAGAGGAAGATGTCTTCAAAGGACAGTTCAGAGAACTTCCATTGAAAGATTGAGGGTAGACAACATGAGAATGTTGTCACCTCATGTACATGAAGGGATATGAGCTTTGATTGCACTGGAAGTCTTGACAAAGAAAGAAATGTGGCAACAGCCATTTGTAAGTAATCAAGAGGCATTTCTCTGTCCACGGTCACAAAGTTACTGACAAGGACATACATTCTGCTCACTGCCTACACACTCCAGAAGATTTATCAGAGTATGGATCATATCCCAAAGCACAGTGCTAACAGGCTCTAAAGCATCCTGATGTCTTATTAATAAGTTAATTGAATTCCGCTGTAGCTCTCTCGGTATTAACACATTTATGCTTGTCATGGACTGATAGACGGAGATGAATATGGAGATTTTTAATAGCTTCTTACACAAACAGATTAACATCTATATATACATTATCATTAAAAAAGAAAAAATTATTTTGGGAGTGCAACTCAAATTAAGAGGAAGTTGATATGGTAACCACTGCAATTAAAGTTTGTTTTTCTTGACGTCAGGGGAAAAATGTGGGTTGACTTCAAGAGGACTGGAATCATAAGCTACAATTTATAGCAGCAATTAGCCTGAAAGTAGTCTTACTAGGAGACTGTATCACTGTCTTTGACAGCTGAACATCTCCAAAAAGATAAAGGAGTTCTGACTGGTAGAGATATGCAATAACCTGATGACAGTAGGCTTTCTCCATTCTGATATTTTTGTGGTGAGTTTGTTGCCGCTCATGGTAATTTTAAGCATCTAGTTGGATGTCCTCCACTATACAAGCTGTCAGATATTTCTATGGGATTTCTGCTTGGATGCCATAAAATTGTTTCTGAGCCAAATGTGAAATATCAGAGCAAAACCAAGATGGCATGACAGACCACTAGAAAACTATCTCTGGTGTTGGTGAGCAACAGACTACAGCCAAAATGTAGACACTTATGTGTGTCCCCCAGCCAAATAATAACCAATTTTATCTCTTCCCTGCAAGAATTGCACCAAGATACCAAAATAGCTTTCCCCAGGCAATTTCCCAGGTGACTGCAGAGAACACTAATACCAAGTTATCAATGACTTTATTGTCAAGTGACTCAAGACACTTGAGAAACCATTTACCTGCACAAAGCATGTCTACACAGTGTAATGCAGGAAATAGCTCAAGCTCCTGAGCCAGAAGCAATACCAGCATGAGAGGTCACAGATGGATCCACTTAGCAGCAGATAATTTCCTACAGAGGTTTTTAAAACTGCACATTACCTCAAGATGACCCCTGTCTCCCTCCTGACATCTTCATGTAATGGATGCAGGAGTATAACATGAGAAATAAAGCCTGAGTTTGTAAGACGACTGCCATCCATGCACACAGAGGTCCCTGCAACTGGACACTTCACTCACTTTTCCTCCTCATTCTTCCTGGTTTTCTACAAAGCTGATGAACCAACTGTGAGCCCTCCAGTGGCCAAAATAATGTATTTCCAGCTCTGTGTGATTCCAGTCCACCCTTCAGATGCTCTAACAGGTTTTCCCCTGTGCACTATAGCTATGGCTATGATCAGAGCTTGCAGCTTGATATCCAGAGAATGCTCGAGAAATGTAGGAAGGACCCGATTACTTGGAAAATACATGGAGAGATCAATACTACTGGAGTGTGTAGCAAAAATTCTCCATTGTATTTTCAAAGCATATAGGGAGTAACCTCTGGGACTGTGTTCCAGGATGAAAAAAAGGGACATTTATCCTAATACCAGCAGGACAACAGGAAATATCTTGGATGAAAGGCTTTTCAGTAAAGCCCTTCCATGTTTTCCCATCAAAGGTATTGATTATCCAATATCTGAAATGTGCTCAATAGCTCACAGGATGTGTAATAGGCTTTGACATTTTTCAGAAGCATTACCATTGAAATAGGACATTCACAGAAAAAGACTAGAGAAGAGTGATGGTAAATTAACAAGCAACCAAACATAGTCACTCTGTGGGCTTTACAATTCTGTTCCTCTGTATGTTTCTGCCTTTACAAAATCCCTTCCCTAAATTCACTCCCGGCACCTGTTCTGTAAGGGCAGGGAGGAGAGAAGAAAAGGGTTTTTTGCACCCTGTTTCCTGGTGCCCCTCAGAGCTCTGGGTTTCTGTTCCCTGTGAAAAGGCACCGTTATTCCAGTGCCAGGCTATAGCAGGGCCTGAGCACTATAGGTGAGGTTTCACAAGGGAGATGTGACACCCCACTGTTGCAGGGGAGGCATTGCAGTCAGTTTGTGGCTGTGCCATTTGGATAGAAGGTGGCTTTGCAGCAAGTGACCTCCTGACCACAGTGCACAGAGGCAGTCACAACCTCTGGTGAGGAAGCTGCAGGGTTCATTTATAGCTGCACCTCTGCCATGTGCTCAAAGAATTTAGGCATACGTACATTAGAATAAAAACATAGAGTACTTTTTAACACTGTTTCTCAGGGTTAATGGCTGTAAGGTAAAGACTGTGGAGGCTACAGGTTGAAAGACTCTCTTTTGATTCAGAGGTATTAACTTCCAATCCTTTTAAGGTTGTACTTTAATAACGGTTTCCACAGTCTTCACTATTTTTTTTTCCATCAGTGCAATTATGGAGTAATTCAGACTATTCTTCTAACGCAAAACCAATTATTCCTGATTTGAAAAATCGGTGGGTCTTTTTAAAGTGAAAAATTAAAAATACAATGAATAGGTACTATACTTAAAGGCATAATACCTATTTTTTTAAGTCTCATGACAAATTGAGCTAGCCATTTAATATAGCAGCTCACACTTAGAAGTAATTAAAGCTGACAGCATTTCTAGCACTACATTAGAGTATCTATGGACTTACAAACACAACTCTGGGTTATACCAGGTGAGAACAGTCAAAATTACCTCTACCATTTTTCTGTTAAAGAGCTTGCACATTGAAATGTGTCCATAGTCAATGAAAGAATCTAGAAGTCGGTGTTTGGTGTTCCTTGTCTCCATCAGTGATTTACCACGTCAGGTAAGACTAGGGCCAGACCCTGAGCCAGGCAATTTGTTTTCCTGCCTTTCCTTGAAAGGGGCCAAGGATGGCACTTTCAACTGTGTCCCAATGGGCTCCAAAGATGAGGTCCACCAAGCTCAGCAAAGTAATTGCATTCCTCTCATTGATCAAAAGAAAGATGTAAACATTCTGTAAAGTGATTCCATTGCCTCTTATTTCTCTAACCACATGAGAGATGGGACTATGTGTCTTTTGTGGTAACAAACATTTGCTTCCTCTTAAGCAGAGACCCGTTCCAGCACTTGCACAGTGCAGCTCATGTAAGCTGTGCACTCCAAGTACATCTATGCTGCAGTCTAAGCCCAGGGCTATCAAGCCCCCACACCTGAGAGACCCTGACCACTACACCAGTTTGACAACCCAAGACAGTTCTTGTCAAGCCTGTGCTGCTGTAGGTATGCCGAGTCACAAACCAGGGCCAGCCATGCCCAACTCTGTGTGCAAAAGCAGATTGTAGCACAGACCCTGAGTCAGGTTGCTTACAGACAAAGCAGAAGGCAGGGGAACAAAATGGACCCAGATGTTCTCAGCTGCTGTGAAGTGTGCAAAGAAATGAACCTTAGCAAAAGGTTCAGTAAGAGTGTCATATGATGTTCTATTTTTCAGATATATCCTTAACTTAAAAATCTTGATGTTATTTCACAGTTCTTCCACATATCCTATTAGCAGGTATAATAGACACTCAGAACACCAGTATAATCCTAATAGTGTTTTAAATTTAATTTCTTCCTATTCAACTACTCAAGCTACTCTGACCAATTTTGACTGAGCTCTCAAGTTGTGTCTTAAAAAGGAGAATATCCGCACATGGAAATGTCATTTTTGTGAACAATTTATCAGTATTGCCCCCACACATTTTCTTGTCTGCAGCATTATATTTTGCTTCACTGGAAATGCTTTGCTCAGAACAAAGCATTTCAAGATTTTTCATCCTTTTAGACTATATCATATGTAAAAAGTGTTTGCAAATACAAAATATAGCATTATATTCATCTAATATAGTAACATAAAGGGATTCATAGTTAAACACGGAATAAAAAAAATTAAAACTCAAGGTGATTTATAAAAAAAAAATACATCACTATTTTCTCAAATAATGAAAGGGAATACCTCAACACTGTGGGAATTTTTTTAAACTTTTTCCCAAAATAATATACCTCTGAAATCAACATTTTGTTACAAAGCATTTTCACTCTGATGAAACTAAAGGAAGATTGTTTAATCAGTTTCTCTTTCCAATTAGTTCTACTTTCTAGCACTATCCTCAGAGCTGGTCCTCATAAGCTTGAATTTCAAGAGAGACAATGGTGATAAAAAGTGGGGATTTCTGGTTTCCATGGGGCCTTAAGTCATACACATATCCAATCCAGTGGGCAGTCACACCACAGGCACAGGAGGAACAAAAGATATTTGCCATGACCAGGGCTTTTGCAAGAAGACAGAAGAATGAGGGACACATATGTGGAAGGGAAGGCAGCTTTACACCTTTCTCATCAACCTTTGCCATGAAGCTCTTAGGGTTTGGTGTTACACTTACTTGCTCTATTAGTCTTTATGTTTTGTGGTGTTCTTTTTTTTTTTTTTTTTTCCTGAGCTCTTCTCTCTGAATAAGACCTTTTCTTTAAGTTACACTATTACAAGACATGGTCCCAACGAGCATTAATGAATCTTCAGAATCTAGAGACAGACAGGAAAGCAGGGCTGTGTTGTTGTTCTTATAAAAGCACAAAAAAAATGTAAGTTAAAAACTGTATAATACTAAGGTGTAATATCAAATTTACTAATTTAAGTACAGGATTCCTGATTTAACAGTGATAAATATATGTTGTTCAACACAATAAAAGTATGTTACAGTTTTCGAAATGTAAATTCATTGCTTTATACAGTTCAACCATGTAGTAATGTGATTCCATTATTGGTCCTGTAATATGCTCACCATTAGATGCTTCCTAATTGCCAGAAAGGAATACATGAGTTGAAGTCAGCTCAAGGCCATTGTTCTCTTCAAAATTGTTTTGCTATTAGCTCAGTTTTTATATTCACTCTGTCTATGCTGGTCTGGCTAACTCAGAGAGATGTAACTTCTCTAATGACCACAGAGAGAAATATTTATACCCCCAGTTGATCTACTCAGTTGTTGATAGTTGTTTATCTACAATGAAGGCCACCTTGCCCTCCCCTTTTTTTGGTGAGATAAAACTCACTTTCTTTATGGCAGCTGGGGTCAGTCACACCCTGTGTTGCTCCCCTGCCTTCATGGGCACATTTCCCTTACCCATTTCCTCTCAGCAATCTTCCATTTTAGAGGTTTAATGGTTAGTCACAAGTATCAGCAAAGATATTTTTAAAAATACAACCCAGTTTTGGGAAGCCTGTATGCAGTAATGTTCTTCTCCCTCTGAAGACAATGATAAGATTTTACGTTCATGAACTGTGCTGGTGAACAGCACCAAAAAGGGAAAAGAAAAATATCAAAGGAGGGAAGAGGTTATGGAACAACCCTTATATATTTAATATGGAATTATATTAAATCCAAACAGAATTATTTCATTATTACCAGTTTTTATTGTAGTATTCTCTTGGTAACAGACTAATTTTAATGCAACTGCATATTAGATTTCAGACTAGAAAGAAAATGCAGATTAACTTGAATATATATATTCACCAATAATTGCTACCTAGTGAAGAAAAGGGAAAAACTGGATATAATTAAAATAGAATGTAATGAGTTTTATAACTTCAGTGACTTTTGACTGAATATGAAACATTTAATGTCCCTATAGGGACTGAATGATAAATGACTTTTTGTTACACTATCTCTTAGCCCTTGAAGATTTGAGCCAAATGAGAACTGTCAATCACTTCCCATAGAGTGCTCTGAAAGGTCAACTATGAGTACCATGCGTTCCTCTTGACCTGTCTGGATTCTCAAAGTTGGGAGCAGTGTTATGTTTATAGAACCTACAGCTCAAACTGCCTCTTAAAGTAGCATTTTAGCTGTTGGAAGAAAGAGTGGTTGGGACAACTGTCCTGAGCAGAGTCCGTAAGTGTGTGCTTCTCTGTCTTCCATCTACCTCACTTCTGTCTTTCCTGCTGCCCCTTGTAAGCACCCCAAAGTCCTGATATACTTTCATTTCACTCTACTAACTCCAAGTTTCATTTTTAACAGGGGATTTGAATGATTTTTTTGTTTTGCTTTTCCCAGATCAAAGGAGCATGATGTGTTAAAAACTATCCAGGGAGACAAAAGGGGTTGAATTTCCAACAAGGTTTGTCCTGCTGTTGCTACGTAGTGCCCTTCTCCCAGCTGCTCAGCCAGGACGCGGGATTCTCCTCCAGAGGCTACTAGAAGCATCACAGAGCCAGAAGATCTGCCCCCATCTGGCATTGCAACTGTGAAGAATGACAGACAGTCCCATGCCCTGTAAGTGTGCAGGGTTTGATGGATCTGGGAGCACCTTTGCTATGTCCCTGCTGCTACATGTAATGGCAGTAGCTGCCCTCAGTCTCAATGCTTCAGCAAGAAACCCATTGGTTTTTTTAATTCTCTGTGAGTTTGACTGATCCTTGGGATTTTAGATAGAACTGGTCAGATGCAAAGGAAACACTATCATTTGAAAAAAGCTCTAAACAAAACAGCATGAACCAGAAACATTTATGAGTATACTGACATGGTTTTAAGGGAGAGAAGACAAATTTAAAATTTCAATTACCATCACCTTACCTCTCCTCTCCTAAATAAATAGAACTTAAGGAAAAAAAAAGAAACCAATTTTTCAAGGGTATGTTTACATGCTTAGTCTCAGAACCTTCTCTGTGTTTTACGCAGAGGAAGCAAAGAGGAGATTGAAGTTATTGAAAGGAATAGAGAAAAGTAAAACACACAAGGCTCTTTCCACCCAACCTCATCAAACACGGGGAAAAGGGAGACAGATGTCTATCTACTCTATTAGTGCACATTGCAACGTGACTAAATACAGGAGCACTGCTTGCAAAATGGAATCTAGGCAAATTGCCCAACAGATGGTACAACCTATTAGTGAAGAAACTTTCTAAAGGATGATAAGCTACTGCAGGAAATACAGATATTCTCATATTGCAAGGAAGGTAGTCTATAGGGAGGTAGGACTACCTGAAATATGAGTCCAATTTTAATTCTCAAATGCACCTCAAAGTATAAGAAATGCCAGGCTCTGGGCTCCAAAAGTGCACAGGGCTCTCCAAGGTGTGGTGCCCTGGGTTTTAGGCATATTTGAGGTGAAATAGATGAAAGACAACATGCCTCTGGTCTGGTGATTAGGATTTTTTGTTCTTGTCTTTTTGTTGTTTTCGCCAGAAGGGACAAAAAAGGGACAAATGTGCTTTTCTTTCTTATGAAAATAACACAATAGACATTTAAGTTCTGGATAGGTTTCTCAGTTGTAAACCCTGTTAGCCAGAGAAATTCCATGGAGATTAACAAATCTGTGTTGGTTTCTGCCAGCTGAAACCCTTTTCCCCTCAGAAATGAATTTAAAAAAAAAAAAAAGGAAAGAAAGATTTTGTTTATTCAGTATTGTTTTTCTTCCCATAAAAGTATCTGGCCTATGCTTACAACAGACATCAGAACGTTGGCCTCTAATTAGCTTCATTCATTTCATACAGTAACTATAGGTGCAAAAAAAATCTTAGCAGAAGTCTCCTCCCTTCTTTCTCTCCCCTAACCATTGTGTATAAGGCATAGTTGAGATTTTGAATTCATTAGGCCCAAAAAAAAGCATCACTTCTTTGTGAAAATGAATATTTTCACTTTAAAATGAGTAAAAGGATCTGCCAGCCCTACTAGTACTGTAGCCAGCCAAACCTAACAATGCACAAACAAAAGTACCAAATAAAAGAAATACAGCTCTAGTCACCATGTAACATTATAATATAGGCAATAGCAGTCTGGCACAAAGTCTTTTATTGCTGTTGGCAAAGAGTTCTTTAAGTATGTGTGCTTGTTCATCCAAACGAAAAACAAAAATGCCATGCATGAGATATCATAGTTGCTTCATCTTTTTTCTCTGGCTATATACTCAGAGATCTAAAGATTGCTCACTTATTGATTCAAACATTTTATCTTTTCCTTAGGAATGCTGTCATTAGTCACCTGACTGTTCTCATTGAAGCAAATTTTGTTCTGAGAAACATCCAAGTAGGACAAAGCAGAAATAAGTTTTAAAAGTCTCTGTATCCCAGTTTTCTTCCACTAACTTCAGTGTTGCCTCTTATGAGCTTGACCTATGATTTGTACGTGTTTAATTTAAAGTGTGATCTATGTATATAAAAACCATGCATATATATAAAAATCTAATTTTATATGTGTTTATGTAATGTATATGTAATGAATGTCTGGCAGCAAAATGTATTAACTATCATGAAGGGCTCTGGTTCTCCTGTCACTCACTGAAGTTTACAGCAGTTCTTCCATCAGGCCTCTAAGGTGCCTCCTCTAAGGTACCTCATCTGAGAGATATTAAATATCTCCAGATGAAACTCTAGCCCTTTGCTTTCAGTGATCATGAGCATCAGCAGAGGTGAGGACAAGGAGGACAAAGTCCCCAGATTGTTACACATGGGCTGAATGAGATGTTCCTCCAGTTCCTTTGCCATCTTAGGCAATATTGGTGTTTAGTTTCTTGCATGAGATGCACCTGGATCTCTCTTAGGAGCAAATCTATTTTGTCCTGAGGGTAAATTGCAGCAGGAATTTATATACACATAGATATCCTGCTTTAACGATCAGGGCATCAGAAAGAGGCAGAAACATACCAATTTACATTGGATTTTTGCTGCCATTTGACTGACAATAATTCTTTCTGAAATATCAGAATATTATGTTGTTTAGCCCAGTAAATATCACGTTCTTAATCCAAAAACCATAGAAATCTATGAAGAAACTTCCACTAAACTCACAAGTTGGGGATGTGTGATTCTATCCGACTAAAAAGAAACAACTTTGCAATCATGCTCAGATATGATTTGCTGTAAAAAATGGAGTCCCTGGCCTTTCTGTGTATAGATTTAAGGATACAGTTATTACCTCATTAGATTGAGCCGATAGCTTGAAGTTATCGTGAGATAAACTAAACCAAGCCTTTTTTAACCCCACAGTAAAGTTGGTAATTCTGGCAGCATTTAACTTGTGGGAAAGTATGTTTTGCCATGCTGCCTCCATCTCAGGGACTGCACCACCTTTCCCCACCTGCTCTCATATTTAGATTTCCAGTTTCCAAGGCCCAGCTACAGATGGAACAGAAGGGGGATGTGTACTGGCTCTCACCTCAGCAAGAGGTGGAGATCAATTGGCCACATGTTGCTGAACCATATTTAGGCATTGCTTGTTTTAAGGGCAAGATTAGCAAATAAGATTTGCTGTCTTTGGTCACATTCAGTGATTCTTTTGGTGCAGCTAAACCTTTCAAGGAGCCATGTCCCATGCAGGCTGCACCGCCTGATGCGGATGTTCATTACAGCTCATCTGCAGGACGTCAGGGTTAAGAATCATCCCTGCCCTTGTCTGAGTACAGACAAAGTAATGTATGAGACCATCAGAGAAGAGTTCACTATAAATTCAGACAGTGAAAAAGGCTGGCATTAATGCTTGCTTGAGCAAAGCACAAATTCTGCTTCCATTCCTTTCTCCTTTTCACAGCCTCTCAGCATTGGTCTCTGTGATTTGCCAGAGCCATAGCTCCTCTCTTCCCATTCTGCAAGGCTCAAAAAGGAATTTACACATGCTATGCAGATTAGACGCTAGAGAGAATGGCAAATACAATACCATAAAGAAAGAAAAAAATTCAATGAAAAAAATCACCCAAAAAAACCCTTAAAAAAAGAAAAAAATCAAGAACTAAGGCTGTGGAATTAAGAAAGAGACTGGATTGTTGCTTGTGAAAGCAGTTTGAGAGACATCCAAAGGGAAGTTAATTCGGGATTGTGGCTGATGTTTCATGTCAATTCTGACAGTAACAATTGTTCCTGTACATGTTGACAGCTGAAGATGAGTGGCTAAAAAGGAGACATTTTCTAGTCTCAGTTCAGAAAGCAGTGTTACTTAAGTCAGTTGAAACAAGTGACTAGGAATTAATTAAATAATTTCAAATGTCAGCTATATCAAGCATTCAACAAATTTATTCCCATTTTCTTAAATTCCTGTACCTTCTATTCAAATATGATCTTTGCAAACCATTTGACCAGATCATAATCCGCTTTTGCTTGATTTGACATATTGATGAGTGAACATTACAGAACAGGAGTTATACAAACTAACCAACATGTTTAGAGAAATTTTTTAATGATTTGGACAAAGCACAGAAATTTATAAAGTCATTCTGCAGCAATTTACTCTCACAGACTACATAAGCAAGTTGCTAAACACCTTTACTATGATTCCTGATTTGTTTTATGCTAGGCTTCAAACACATGTAAGACAAATCCAGACAAAGGAATGAACCACATCAATGGAAGATGCAATATCTGTTCCCAAATATTAGTCAGATCCATTCATTCTTCTGTTTTCTTCAGGTTTTTGTTTGCTTTTTTTTTTTTTTTTGACAAATATCCTCCCATTTCTGTGGCCAAAGTACTGTTTGTAAAGCACATTAATCATGTATAGAAAATGGACATCAGCCTTGAGACATAAAACCACAGCTCTGCCTTTTATGGTTCTTAAAGACACATGGCAGCTTCTTTAAGATATGACATAAGCCCAAGGCCTCTCTGCTTGCTGTCAGTGAAGAACAGCTTAGTGATGAAGGAACAACTGTGGCTGATAACTCATTAATTTTGAACTGAATAATTGCCTTCTGTTTCCATAAAACATATTCTCCTTCTAGTTATATTCCCCTTCATTGTTCTCTTCTGTGACCATGCTGCCAAATATCACAGGAGCAGTTTGGCCAATTGCACTGCCATTAGCTGTGTTAGACTTTCTGGGCTCAGTTTTGATGAGACTATTTGGAGTAGAGGTGTAAACAGAAGATATTTTTCAGCACACTGTATCCCATGGATAAGCAAGCAGGGCAAGAGGTTTAAACAGTGCTGACACTATGCATAGCCTTCTATGTTTAACCCCAGCAATAAATGTATTGCCTCTGAGGACACACCACTTCCTAACAATTTTCTCTTACATCAAGAGAATGGTGGTTAAGATCTGTGACCATGCCTTACTTCATGAATTTTTGATTCATTGTGTATGGCCTACCTCAATACAATGCGTAGGATGATTCAAATACCTGCATGCCATGACTGTGTCGAAAATTTACGTGTTTGTTGCACTGCAGCTCACCTCTGGCTACAATTCTACAAGTTTTATGCAGAAACATGGGAGTGAGATGATGTTTACAATAGATCTGCATTAACTTAAACTCAACTGAGATGGTTAAGGCAGGTCTGAGTTTCAGCCTCACAGAAGTCAGAAGGTGGATGGTGCTCATGCTCTGCCCCAGAGAGTGGCGAGTTCTCTGTGCTCTGATGGCAAAGATATTTCCCAGGCACTCAGAGGTGATGGTTTCTTTAATTTCTCACTCCCAGAGACTCTGGCAGGGAATTTAGACCCACTTAATCACCTCTGTTTGCCAAAATATCTCTGAGACTACCAGGAGTGGAGTAAAACATTTTGGGATTTCACCCTCTGCTTTGCAGCATGTGACTTGTATCTCATTCTCTGCTCTGTTTAATAGCCAGACAATGTGGAGTTTTCTGGGGTTTGGGGGCAGTGTGATTCTGAGCAGCAAAGAATCACTGAAAATTTAACACAGGTGAAGACACTATGATATGGGTTAAAAGAAGCAAACCAAAAGATCAGTGAGTACTGCTGCAGAGGGGAGCCCGGCAACTCTAAGGAAGGAGATGTGTGAGTGATCTGCTCCAAGTTTTCCCTGAGTTTTAAAAATATTTTCTGCTAATAGAGTGAAATAATACAAATATGGAGCAAAAATATCTCATATTTAGCTGGAGACCTTTCCAAGAAGTTTATTTGTAGTTGAACTTGTCATGACAGGTATCTATTTTCTGCTTCTACTTAGACGAGTAAGAGATAAATGAATTTTTACAACTTTAGAAATGTCAAATACAGGAATTATTTGTTAAAGTCTGCCAAAAATATTTTTTCTCATAGCTGCATTGTTGCAGAGCCATTGTCTCATGCCCATGAGGTGGAGAGTTCAAGCAGCCCTAGAAGTTATTAATAAAGTTTGTAACATGTATGATGGGAGAGATATACTCATACACAAACACAAGAGTAGTTTTGTATTGAAGGATTGTTGGAACAAAGGCATCAAGATGAATAATGTATCCATACAGACTGTGTGGCACAGATACATATACAAACTGTATATGTAATCTAATACGTATAATTTAATCTAATTATAATGTATATAATCTGTGCTGGCACAGATACATATACAAACTCAAATACTATCAAGCCAGTTCCACTAAACCAGTCCAGATCTTCCTGTGCAAAATTGTGGAGACGTTTGGGGTGTTTCAGCCTGGAGGGATTTCAGAGGAAAGGGGCTTGTAAAGAAAACTACAGTAAAACTGTAAGGATTACCCAAGAGGGCAAAGAGTTTGAAACAATTTCTTAAGTTAAAGTTTGGACCTGCTACCAAGCTATGTTTTTAATGTGAAGGTGAGACATAAAATATGATCGCTACAAAACACATGTGTTTTTAATGAACTAGAAAATTAACAGCTCATTTAATGTATAGCAACGCTAAAAGAAATGGTTGTTCATCTCTGGGAATGTATCAATGACCAAACTTATTGCCTTGTACGGACAATGCAACTTAGTATTAAGGGTCTGCCCTCTCTGCCTGGTGCTTTATGGGTGGAGAACAGCCCTGCAGGGAATTGCAACAAAGAATCACTTAGCCTGGGCACTCAGAATGATGTTTCCTTAAAAACTCTGTAAAGTAGGGGCAGATAAATTTCTGTTATCATTGCAGCCACTACGAAGTGTGAATTACTTGTTCCCCTATAACCTGGGTATCTAAAGGTCTACAGGAGGATTAACTAAGTACTATAACACACAGAGTGAGTTGAGCCTTGTAGGAAATAAAAGCAAATTTATAAAATTATATTTAATCATTATCAGCTATTCTTCAGTGCATGAATGAATTAATGCTCCTGGGTTGGATCTAGTTAGGGTATCACATCATCATGTTATTCACAAGACTTTGAAAATGTGAATAACTTTCATCAGTGATCTTAATTATTCTTACTGGAGCTAAAGTTCAATTACTAAGTAGAAAATGTTGATAAGAGAAGAATTATTTTCTGGCAGAATACACTTTAGCATCCAGCAGATAATGGACAACTGCTTACATTCCACCATTTTTGTATGACTTAAATTTATTTCTTAAGATTAATAATGGGAATCTTTTATTTCTGTGATGGGTTTAATTTTGAAACTTGCCAAAGTGTTTTACATATTGTACTATTTACATTATATTATTTAGAAATTAGATCTGGTTCAATGACCTCAGATTTATTTTATCATTATTATTTTTAATTTTTTTCTGTGGTCACCATATAAGTCTTTATCTTAAGGACATAATGAATAAATCCATGGCATATCAGTGTCTCTGAAAACTCCTCAGAAAGCCTCTTACAGCAACATTATATATTAGCAGAAGACAAGAAATTTTAAAAATTGTCTTGCATTGAAGTTATAAGTAGCATATATTTAAAGCTGGGATGTACCTGTGTCTTTATATGGAATAAAACAAAGGACTTTTGCAGTCACAAAGAGTTTTGGGTGTTAAACCACCATTATCCTTGTGACAAAATACCACATCTTCTTAATACCATATCTTGGCTTCAGCTTTCTATTAACTTGAGTTCTGGGATCAGTTCTTATCTCAGTTAAGTAAGCAAATATTATTTATTCCTTGGCTATTTCTTATAAGAAGATTAGGTGGTTGAGGCACTGAAATCCATACCTGTTCTGCAATGCTAGTTTTTGAAATCAAACTTGAGGTGATTTCTTTACTGAGGGTTTTGTCCCATGAAAATGTTTAAGATGACTGTTGAACATTGAAAACAGAAATCAGTATTGTAATGCCTTACATTGTTTCTTTTTAAGTTGGTTTTTTGGGTTTTTTTTTAATATATAGATGCTCCTTCTAGGATCTTCTGCATCTCTGAAGATCATGGAACAGATCCTAAAAAGCATGTAGAAACCTCTGGCAAAATTCCAGCGCATTCAGGAAGAAATGAAGGAAAGCTCCAACTATACTGCTGGAGCACCTCAGAAGTGAAAACTTTCTGAAGGCTCATAAAACCAAATCCCTGGGTGCTCCTAGTAGTTTTCTATGTTTGATGAACTGACCACCAAGGCACTTCAGGCCATCTGGAACAAAAAAATCTAGAAATCTTTGGTTCAAAGTCCGTTTGTCATGTAAATTTATTGGTCATCATCAGAGCATATCCAATCTCTTGGGCTGTTTTCAAGTTTAAAATGATGGTGAAATCACTGGTTTCAGTCTCTAGTGGTGTGGTGTTGCTGTGTAAATAACTTTGTCTTGTGTGGATCCTTCCTGCAGGTAGCAAAGGAAGATCTGGGGATCCATCCAGCTAGACATAAGAAATGCCTGACCTCTAATCTAGTTGTTGAATTTCTCAGCTGAGAAAGAGGTCCTCCTGACTCTTTCTCTCATTTTGCTTTACATCAATACTGTAATCAACCCATGACAATTGGAAAATGTGGAAATCAAAGTCTTCGAAGAGAAAGTAGCTGGATTATGCAAACTATGAGGAGGATACACAAGGGCATTAGATTTTTCATAAGTATGACTCCTGTCTTCTCTCATGGATATTTTTCTGCTCTTGTTTGTCAAGAAATTAACATTCCTTTTAAAATCTAGGCTCTCTTTTCAGTTGGCTGCGTGTTTCTCTCACAGGGTCTTCCAGTTAAAACAGTCAGCTGGAGTACTGCTGACTTTAGGTTTTGTCACAGCTGCCAAGACAAGTACTCTGAAGCACTAATGCTCTTCAGTTCAGTTGAACAGCTTCCTAGGTACCCATCATATTAAAACAGAATATTTTCATTAAAATGGATATATGAGTCATTTAAAAAATAGCATCTTTTTAATTATCTTTCTTCCATGGCTAGCATCAAGGAAACAACCATCGCGTGCTACATTTAAATATCACTAAATTCATAGTGTTTCAGAAAAACATACGGTATTCATGGTCTCATATACATGCATACAAATCTCACAAAAAATATTACATCTGAATAGCATAAATGCTGATGATTCCTCCAAGAGGAAGCATGACCTGGATCCCTTCAGGCCAACTTCTTGTTCTCTCGCTGTGAGAAGAGATAACCTGCAGTTAGAAGAAATTCTTACATGAATAAGGAAAGAAAAAAGCGGAACTGAACAAGAATTTGTGGTAAATTCACTGACATTATCTAAGACCAGTCCCTGAGTAACCCTACCCTCATCTAGTTTTAATTTTCATCTCTTTGCTGATAGCCCTGTAAGCACTCTCCATTTCAGACTCTTTCCTTCTCATGCCTCTTTCGTGTGTTACAGCCTCATCTCACGTTTAACACAGAGAAAAAGTTTATAGTCTTCTCCTATAATTCTTTATTTTATCTCCTAGCTTTTATCTACACTAGTAATACAGCAAATACAGCTCTCTTCACAAATCCAAACAATTAACCAGATTTCTTACCTTTCTCTAACATGGTTTGTGGCTCCTTTCCTTGCTGATAATACAATTGTTTTTCCAAGCTGGGAGCTGTACAATGTCCCTCAGCAACCACTACAATGTGTACTTGGTCCTCTAAAGAATAAAACTGATTCTCCATCTCTGCCCATAATTCCCTGTTGCAGGCAATTCCCTGGCTACACAGTTTAGCACACAGTCTTTAATGTGGCACAGGCCAGAGCCTTACATAAATAAAATGCAATAAATCTTTCCTATTAAATGTCCATTCAGGGAAAATTATTTGAGAACATTGGCCATTAAAATAAGGATAAGCTTTAGTATGGTTTAGAGATTTTTTCCTAAGAGATGTGCTGCTATCCCTCATTTGAAAACTTTGAATGCTATATGAGGATCTATTGTTCATTTTCTTGGAAAGAAGAGGATGTGCATTAGATATTGGAGAAAGTTTAAAATTAAATGAAAACTCTGGTTTCAGAAAAATCTTATAATCCAATTTACTTTAACTTTTTACAGCAACTGCAGAAGAGCTATTGACAGACTCAGTTCAGTGTTCTGCTCATCTCCCAAGGTTAGCACATAAAAGCCAAGGCACTCTGGGGGAAAGAGTGTTGGTGAGTATTAATCAGGGTCATGCCTTAGGCCAGTGGCAAACACGGCCGTGTTTCCTCAGCATTACCCCTGAAGATGGTCTTTGGGTCTGTGACTGTCCTGAACTGGCAGACAAAGAAAATACTTCGGACTGAGTTGTGTGTTGAGTTTAGGATTCTCTGTAGATAATGGGAGTATTTTCTGCTTTTTGCAAGCTGAGAAAAATTACTGCATATTTTCTAATTTTTTTTCATCTGTCACCATACAGAAAGCAGTTTGCCAGGGCTGGTTCTGATTCTATGCAGCCCTGTGAATTCAAAATTCTTTAATATATATTTGAGCTGGAGATGGAGTGTCTATACAAATGTGTGCCAAAATGCCACTTTCTACACTGAACAGCACCACTACTCCTGCATAAAAATGCCATACTTCTGATGGATATGACAGCTCAGATGGGCCTCTGATGAGATAGTTTCTACTTGTTCTGGAAAGCAGGCTAGCCCAAGAGACCTGCGAGAGCCAAGCTGCAAGCAACTGCTTGGATCACTACTGGCATGGACAGTACTAAATTGCCATGACAGATAACAGTCTGCATCTGCTTCCCCTGTGACACATCAGATTGAGATAGGAATTTATCAGGAGTAAAATTTCTATCCACTATATGCCTTTTGATGTTCCTATGGAGGCAGAAGTTCAGAACTGCTAATGAATCTGAATTCACGCAAGCTCTTTGCTGAGGAGCTAAAGCAATTAACAGTGAAGGACACCATCCTCCCCAAGCATGCTCTATGTCCCATCACAGCTCTTATTTTGTACTGGATGACTAGCACACTCGAAGACATATTTAGGAGAGCAAAGCCATAATTGTCCTCAAAAGAGAATTTCCTATAAGTCAGTATGGACCCTTGAACCCCAAGAAGCTGTGTCTGCTAAATCCCTGTGTCTTTACTGGACAATCTGGATGACAAATCTGATGAAGAGGCAGAAAGATCAAGAGTGATGTTCCAAAGGAAAAGAAATGCAAATAAAGATAATCTGGGACACTACAGCTAGAGGAAAAAAAATAGCTTTCTTGTCATGAGAACTGCACCAGGAAGCCAAAGAGAGAACTAGGGGTAAAGTTTTGTACATGTCTTTTTAATAGCATTCAGAGTAATGAGTAACAAAATCTGCAATATAATGTCCTTCATTGCTCCACTAAGCGGTTGGTATTTGTGTGTACATGCTGAACATACGTGGAAACAGGCAGGAAAAATAAATATAAATTAATAACTACATGATGCAATACACATGACAACGCACTAGAAGGCTCATTAATAATGGAACATGTGCAGAAATAAACTATAGCAGAATCCAAATAAAATGAACCTGGACTGGTTTTGAAATGTAATATTAACTGATGTGATTAAACAAACATGTGACAAAGTAATAGTAAACACGTGCATTCAACTACTGTAGAATTCAGGACTGGCCTCTCAGGCTAAGAAATCACAATTTTACATAATTGCCTTTTAAGGACAAGCTAATGCAAAGTTGCTGGTAAAATATTTTCTTAAGTAAGTATCTAAATACTGCCCTGGAATAGCTGGTGTTTGCAAATCACTATGAAAAAGAAAGCTTCTTTTCCTTTGTCAGTGATGCAGACCAACGATTTTTTCTTGTTAACTGTAAAAACATTTTTCACTGTCAGAAAGATGGGACCTCTAGATGTAAATGCCTCTAAAATGTACATGTATCAACTGCAAGATTGAAAAGAACATGAGAAAACACATAACCTAGACCTTAAAAGATAACTTTTACTATTTTCACAACAAATGAGCAAACAAATGAGCACAACAAATGATCAAACTTAATGGAATCTGCCCAAATATACTATCTTTTGAAAATTCATAGACACCCACTGGAATGCCTGAATAAGAAACCTATGGCTCAGCCTGTGTCACACAGGATTCACCTCCCAACTGCCTCCAGAAGTTGTAGTTTCCCACTGGGCACACGTGTACCTCCTGCAATTCTCACCTCTCCCATCTCCTAACCATCAAAGGCTACCAAACAGAAATATTGACATTTTGTAAGGCCTTATGCACTGAGGATGATATTTAGAAAGCCCTCACAATCCCAATGCGTCAGTGTTCCTGTCACAGAGCTGCTCCTCTGCTCTGTCAGCCCAAATCTCCCACTCAATTTGTGCTATGGGAGGCGACATACTTATCAGCAAAGACTGCTGTCATCACACATACTCCCTTGCCACTCACTGCAACAAGGCCTGTTGTGGGGTCAAATATGGGGCACGCACTTTCCTTTTTGTGCTGCTGCTGTCTCTCATCAGAATCTGGAGAAATCATAATATTAATCTCAAAAAAAAAAAAATACTGTATTTCTCCACACCCCTCTACTCATGACAGTCAGTGTCTGCATGCACTCTGCTGAGCTCCCAGGAATGGATACACACCTCAATCACATCTCTCTTCCATATCATCATGAAATCAGGTGCATGCTGATAACCTCACCCCTTAAACGGTATGCTTACGGGTGTGTCAACAAAGCCTCCTGTTATTTCAGGAATTTACAGCCTGTTAACAAAGTTTTTGGGGTAAAAAGTTCAAAGACCTGGGACAGAAGATGGCAGCTGAGAGCACCATAGATTTCTATGCACAAATGGTGATGGATACAGTTCAATAAAAACAATAATGCATGATACTGCTCACACAGAATTCACTGTAAAACGACCAACCATTTGACTGTGATAAAGTTCATCTCCAGGTTATAAATTAGCATCTGCCTAAGTGTTTGGAACGTCTTTCTTTAATTTCATTGTAAACATCTACACAGGAAATACAAGCTGTATCTGGCTTACAATGCAAGGGACATGCTATTGTTTAGCAATGCAGTCAAGTTGAATTTAAGATTATTATGTTTTATTAAATCAAGAACATTTAGGGAGGCTATAAAGTTTACAAATAGGCTTCTAACCCAGAAAACAAGGTGTGTTTTCAGTTGTTTTTTTACTTTTAGTCACATCTTTTAGGAAGTCTTCTTAGTGTGAGCACATCCCACACATAAACATGAGTATTACATACAAGTACAAGGAAAGACTGGATGAGAAAAAGTTTATTCTGTAGCTAAATTACTTTATTGGCTGCCACAGGGACAAGGAGTCTGGTACAGTCTGTTGCATCCATATACCCTTGCAAGCTAAGCACATGCTGACTACTCAGTAGTAGTACAAAAAATTAGCACTGGTATGGCCCGTGACTTTCAGAATAAGATAATTAGATAGATTTTAAGGACAGTGCAATTTTGACCAAAATTGATCAAATTTCAGCCATCTAATTGCCTTTTAATATGTACATTAAATTGTGCTCTTAATTCTGCTAGTAGAAATTGTTTCCAGTCCTTTAAAAAATAGAAAAAACGCAAGAAATCAAAAAAGTTGTATCATATAAATTATTGAAATAACTCCTAAGAGCCAGTTAATGTAAAAATCCATTATCTAAACAAGATCACCAAATAGCAATGGAGCATTTTGGCAAGAAACATCTGTAAATTTATTGATTTTTCTCTCAAATAAACTACTACATACCTAATAAAATTGCTGATACCTTTTCAGCATAAGATTAAACAAAAAGGGTATACCCTAATCCTGTGGAGAAGAAACTGGCATAAAATCATAGATGTAAAAGCCAGCAAGCAGGTGTTGAATTCCAATATAACAGTAATAAAATGAAGCATACATTACTCAGAAGCTTATCAATCATTCACATAAGAAAATAAATAAAATGAGCACTGATTTATTTTGCAGGCAAGAGCTGCAAAGCATGACACAGGCTTCCTAGAGTCAAATGCCAGGGCAGCACACTCAAGGGAGCCCAGTATTGGATGAGCAGGTACTTGTATTCACACACACTCTGCCCTGTAGGCTAGATAAAGCCATGTGGTCACCTGTGCATCAGCTCACAGATTTGTCTGATGAGCAGAACTTGCTAAATGAGCATCATATAAGATGAGAATTAACAGTTTCATGATCTGGCCCAGTGTCAGCCACTATCACAGAATTATAGAGCAATTTGGGTTGGAAGGGATCTGCTTCCAAACCCCTGCCATGATCAGGGACACCTTCTACTAGTCCAGGTTGCTCAAAGGCCTATCCAATAGGGCCTGGAACATTTCCAGGGACGGGAAATCTACAGCTTCTGGACAGCCTGTTCCGGTGTCTTTCCACCCTCCCAGTAAAGAATTTTTTCCTAATATCTGAACTGAACCCGCTACCTCTAAGTTTAAAGCCATCGTCCCTTGCCCTGTCACTACATGCCCTTTTAAAAAGTGTCTCCCTGGATTTCTTGTAGCCCCCCTTTAGGTAGTGGAAGACTGTTAGAAGTTCTCCCTAGAGCCTTCTGTTTTCCACACTGACCAACCTGAGCTCTGTCAGCCTGTCCTCAACAGGAGACATCCTCCAGCCTCCTGGTCATCTTCGTGGCCTCCACTGGACCTGCTCCAGCAGGTCCACATCTTACTTGTGCGGAGGCCTCCAGAGCTGGACACAGCCCTGCAGGTGAGGTTTCACCAGAGCAGAGCAGAGGGACAGAATCCCCTCCTCGCCCTGCTGGCCACGCTGCTTCGGATGAAGCCCAGGATGCAATTGGCTTTCTGGGCTGTAAGTGCACATTGATGGGTCATGTCCAGCTTCTCCTCAATTTTCTCTGGAAACCCATAAAGAGTCTGTCCTATGCTAAGTGTGAGTATTCACAGGTCACTCTTGAAGGCACCCCTTCCCTGCAGTGTGTCCAGCACAATACATAGCTTGGTGTCATTGCCAAACTTGAGGATATATTCAATCCCACTGTCCATGTCACCAACAAAGATGTCAAACATTATGTCTTTGGAGACAAGATATTACCAATGCAAATAAATGCAAACCTCTCAGTGTCTGATTACATGAGGTGATAAATGCACCCACAATTCCTGCAATGCCTATAGGATTGTGAATATTGTAGGATTTACTCAGGCAAAACACAGAATTTAATGAACAGAACTTATCAGTATGAAAGTCTTACATATATAAACATTACTAACATTTTGTTGCCAGAAGAGTGTTTGACATGAATGCTTATAAACAAAATACTAAAGAAAAAAAAGCAAGTTTTTTTCCTTTTGCTTCTGAATTTCCTGTCTTCCTTCCTTCTCTCTTTGTAATAGGTCTTGTGAGATTGCCCTTCTGCACGTGAATCCACCCAAATTCCTGGCAATTTTTTTTACAGGAGAGCTACCATAATTTCATGCCTCTTCAAACACACAGTAAAAGCAATCAAGGGAAAAAGAAATTAAAAACTAATTCTGCTATTTATTCTCCTCATTTATTTTATTAGTCATCCCAATGTCACACTGAATAATAATCAACAAGACTTGATACACACACTTAGCTGAGGGCAGACATCTTTGCAGCTTTCCAGAGAAAACTGCAAGCCCCAGGCAAATAGTGATTCTCAGGGAAAGATTGGATTAATCACAGCAAACGTGATGCCAGTGTTAACCTTTCTGTTCACTCAGCTATCTGGGCAAGCTAACCATGATGCAAGTTTACCTAACTAATCATGTCAATACAGGAGAAAAAAAAGGCTTCAGAGCAGTTTACTACCACAGAAAACTGCTGGTATGTGGAAGGTAAAGAAAACAGAGTGTCTACAAAGAGGTATAAAATTACAACAGAAGTATTGTGACAGACTACAGATAATTATTGCTTATAATGTCTGGCTGCAATTATTCAATTTTGTACTATTTCACATTTGGTAGCTTAGTGCTGTAATTAGGAGGCTAAGATGACTGTTTGGAGGAACTCCATTTCAGTCTCAGTCACTTTGTGGTGTTGGTTCAGAATGCCTCCAACAAAACACAAGATCAAAGTAAAACCACTATTTAGTTTTCATTTGAGATCCATTCTTGCTGAGGAAAACTGGCCAAGGAATTTTAGCCTCAGAGAATCTTAAAAGCCTGAGGGGTTTTTGTTGTGCTTTCAGTTCGTTTGTTTTGATTTGTTTGTTCGTATGATTATTTGTTTTGTCTTTTTATTAGATTAGTTGTGAAAATAATGAATTCAGCAAGGTATGATTGTACAGAAATTCGTGTATTGAGCGGTGCCTGGATGCACATTTAAACCTCAGCTGTAATTTATGTGTAGCATATCTCTGAGACAGTGGCACTCATGCATCTCCTGATGGACCAGCACACAGTCAGCCCCAGAAGGATCATTTTGTTCAGTGTAACAGTAGAATAACTTCAAGTGGACAAAGCAGAATGGAATGAAATGTTCCTAACCCTATAGGACTGGAATTACAAAGGTCTCTTAAGGCATTTGTTGCGATTTCTGTTAGTGCCCATAATGTTCTCTAACTCCTTAGAAAATGAAAATCACACAACTAGAAGCTCTTTAAAACATCTCTTTATATTCATTTACCTTTGCATCACTGTCTATTCACCTTCACATACCTGTCCTTAGAAATTTTGTGCCTACAAAGGGAAATTTTCTGTACCCATTTTTATGTCATTTTCTGTACAGAGTTCTGAGACATCATTTAGGATATTGACTTAGGCCAGGAACTGTCTGAAGGGCCAATTTGTTCTCCTTTACAGTGAAAGGGAATGGGCTATCATTTACTGTGCTCTAAGTGCAGTATTTCCTTAAACCATTCTACTAAAGCACACCTGTCTGTGACATTTAGAAGCTTGGTTTTCATTAGATGCCAAAGCTCACTGGAAATGAAACACCAAGAAGAAACACACTGACCTAGTGAAGCTCCAGATATTAGAGAGCTATTTCCTGACAGCTTGGCCTACACCTCCTTCCATCCCTCTTGAAAAGCTGACAAGGAAAAAAGACAACAGGACTGGTACCTCTTCATTTGTCAGCATTTCTAAGTACAGTGTTGAGACCAGAGGGTTCTTGCATTTCACATGTATCTCAGCACAACAATCCCATTCTTACAGCAAGTTTCAGTGTAGTATATAACATTTCCAATTTGGTCAATTTTAACATTACCTCTACTTGTCTTACTCTACTTCAGAAGGATCCAAGGAAGAGCTAAGGTAGACCTACCTACCTCTGCATGACTGCTACATATTTCAGTGTACACAAAGCACTTACAGAAACTTGTAGGAGCCAGTGCACTCAAATACATAAAATCCCAAAATAGCTAAATTTTGCCATGGTTCATCCTTTCCCTTTCCTCCTGAGAAGAAGGCTCTGTACTCTCAAACTTTTTTTCTTTTTCCCTTGGTTGCAGAAATCTCTTGCCCACCTGCCTCCCCATGCTTTTTCTCCTCCAAAACAGCCCAGTGATACAGGCTGTCGACATCTCTCATGAGATGCGACATCTGACACCTGACTTTGGAGTACTAGGGAAAAGGCCACAGGAAGTTCTCTAGCAGACACGTAGCTGCCTAACAACTCTGAGAGGCTGGGAGCACTCATGCAAAAGCACCAGAGCGCCCTGGTTTTACTGCTGCTTCTTTCAAAACATTCATTGCTTTTGTAACCTCACTAGATGTCTATCTTATGTGAATCACGTAAATACTTTTTCCAAATATAGACCCAAATATCCTTGCAAAAAATAGCCACTGCAGACAAAGTTTCTATACAGGTTTAGTAATAATATTATTATCACAATTAATTATATCCTTAAATATACGTGAAACATTTCACAGAACAACTGATTGGTCTTTAAAGGAAATTTGCCTTTTTCCCCTGGATATAGTTTTCTCCTAGCAGAGGAAAAGAATTATGTTGTCCAAAAGGAGCATTATAAATTTTACTACTGGGCTAAATACAATGTGTGCATAAATCTAGCAAATGTGAAGTCTTGTTAAATAGATAAATGTTTAAGGTTTTAGCCTTGCAATGTATCAAAAGGACCTTCCCCTACACTCTTCATCCTGACTGCTGCGAGCATTTTTAATGTTGGAATAAAACTCGTTTTATTGTTTGAAAAATACCTGTAGAAAACTAGGCTCTCACGGTTAAAAAAATACTTGCCTTCATAGTTGTAATGTAAGTCAGCAGCAGCCTGCTAGGTTTCCCAGACTTAGAGAGGTTTATGACCATGTCTGCATCTGTTCCAAAGCAATCATTTGGTTCTCCAACATAAAAATTTTAAAAAGAAAAAGTAAAACAAAAACTTTAGCTCTGTCTGTACTACTATTGGGGAAATCTGCTGTCCTCTCTCATCCTTCAGCTGCTCGCCCACAAACTTCCCCAATTATTGCAGATTTTTCCTGCTGATACAGTCATCCCTTGTATCCCTTGCATACAAGGACACATCCTATTAGCTAATGATCAGTATCTGTGGCTTCCCAGTATTTGGCACTGCAGGTAGAGAGGTGAGAATGGAGCCCTACTCCATGAGCTCATGGTCTATCTATAATGCATCATAATGCACATTCATGCCAACTGCCCTGAGCTACTGCCCAGAGCCCAGCTCAGACACTTTCCTCTTACCACTTCAAATGATGAAGAATTTCCTGGGCATCAGTTCACATTCATATTTCCCCATACTTTATTTGGTAAATTATATGTAAGAGTGAATGGGGAGTCAACATGATCCGTATGTTAGTGAATATACAGCATCACCTCTTCACCACTGTAACCATACAAATTTCTTTAGTTAATAGTCTTTACCAAGTTAAATCAAGCTTAATATTACAGGAATATGTCATGTCACTTATCCAGAAACCACCATTCACAATTTAGAACCCCATAAAAATGATAATAAGAGGAAATATATTTCTCATTGACTGCCATGGTTGTAATGAAACTTATTCCTTTTTATTAAGCACTTATAAGGTCCTCATACCCTCTTATCTATTGCCTGAGGCACTCATTCTCTCCAAGAAAAATGACTATTAATCCTTGTTTGTGCCAAGTCCTCACAGTACAACAGTCTGTCCAGAAAAAGGTGTCGTTTAATAAAAATGTTTAGGGTTATTACAGTTAGAATCAGTGTGGGCAAGCATTGATCACGTGTGGCTTTTGCTTTAGAATGCCTGGAAAATTGTTCATAATAAATATCCCCAAATATTATGATTATTATATCAGAGATGGTACAAAAGCAGAGAAACCTAGCCAAAAATCTGATTATATGTTTTGGAGATTCTGGTTATAGAC
Source organism: Phainopepla nitens (assembly GCA_013400175.1). NCBI lineage: Eukaryota > Metazoa > Chordata > Aves > Passeriformes > Bombycillidae > Phainopepla > Phainopepla nitens. Next base: position 1,034,673 of record VXBQ01016516.1, on the reverse strand, counting down.
CTATGAACCTTTACAGTTTGTTCCTTGGTACATATTAAACAGATCTTAAATTTATCTAACTTTTTGGTATTTTGCAAATTTTATCTTGAGGAAAGATATTTCTCTAATGTGGAGATGCTCCTGTGGTTTATGTGGACTGCAACTCTCCTGTGTAGGGAATTGCTCTTCTGTATCAGAAGTTTGCAATGTCCGGAAGCACTGAATCCCATAATCGCAGCAAGCAGGGAGGAAGATTGCACAACCCCATTTTAAATCCCTCTTCCTCTGTATGGAAAGGGTTTGAGTAGAATAGATACTCATTTATAGGGGCAAAAAATGTGAGAAAATGTGGTCATGGCAAAGACCTGCTCCAGACAGATCAGTGAGGCAAACTGTGGGCAAACAAAAAATTGCAGTACTAAAGCAACAGGAATGTATCTCCATATCTCCATGAATGTAGTATTAATGGAGCTTGCTTTCTTTCTCTTTCTTTCTTTCTTTCTTTCTCTTTCTTTCTCTTTCTTTCTTTCTTTCTTTCTTTCTTTCTTTCTTTCTTTCTTTCTTTCTCTTTCTTTCTCTTTCTTTCTTTCTTTCTTTCTTTCTTTCTTTTTCTCTTTCTTTCACCCCTTCCCTATGTGTGTGTGTGTTTACGTACTTATATACTTAGCAGAAAAAAAGCCCAGAATAATTTGAAATTTCAGACTGAATTCCCTCCCTCCTTCTGGCTTAAAAGTAGAATAAAATTAAGTAAGTGGTGAGACTCTTTGAGAACATCATCCCTGGAGTGTTTCTTAACAGCATTTCTTCAGAAATGGCAGAAATAGTTCAGATTCCTCCTCTTCTCAGGCAATATGAACACACCAACAGCTTAAAAATGATTTAGTCTACATAAACAGGAGATTCTGTGCAGGATGCTCACTTCTCTCAAAGCTGAAAAATTCTATATAAAATTTTCAGCCGTAGAGGGGAGACCGACAAAAAGACTGATTGTAGGAAAGCTTGCTATTTATGAAATATATGCAGAATATCAAGTTAAGGATTCATATGTCACAGAAGAATTAAAGGTAGGTTTTCTAAAGGGGCAACAACACATGACATTCCTAATCTTGAATGCCACTAAAGCTATCACTTACTGAAAGGCACACTATTGCATTTCAGGCTGGTGCTCTGAATCACAAAGTCAGTCAGTGCTTGAATCTTTCATATGCCACGTAGTGAATCATACTCTTTATTTCCTTTGATTCTTACATATTTTATACAAAACATAAAATAACAGAAAAACTAACAGCAACTTCATCTTTGAATATCCTAGGTCATAATCAGCTCACAAAGAGAAACAGACCCTTAAAACAGCCAACATGCAAGTTGTTAAGGAGCAAAAAGTAAAGAATGAGCCCAGATAAATAGGCATGGGTGAAGTTTTACCCTTTTCTGGAGCCTGGAAATCTCAGCATAGGCCCACACCAGCACTTGGAGTCAACCTTAGCACTAGTAACTTCTGGCCAAGTGCACAAAACATTTCACCAAACCTCTTGCACAAGAAGTTTCTCTCCTCTGGAACAAGAAATCCTGATGAATGATGATGCATATTATCAAAAATGTCCTGCTGAAGAACACCACGCACAACATAAAATATGGGCTATCACATCTTCCTCCTCAATAGTGTACAAGAGGCAGAGAGGACCAGGTTTTTGCACACTTTCTTGTCCCAAGTGTGCTCAATACAAGCCATATTCACAAGAACTCATATATTCCCATATGGCTGTGGTGATCCCAGACAAAGTGAGCATGAAACAAAGGGGAGAGGAAAGGTACTCTCTGTATCATCAGAATGTCTGCCCAACCCCCAGCTCTCCTGAAGCACACATCCAATGTACTCTAACAGACTAAGCTGCCAGAAAGCCACCCATTAAACTATCCCAAAGTCCTTATTTCTTTTGTTTTGGGCATCTTCCCTGTTCTTATGTATCCTGTAGTTAGAGATCTTCGAAAGAATTTGATTCCTGGGAGTCCCCTGAAGGAGTCACACATCGTGAAGACAGCTGCTGTGACATGAAGAAGAGGTATGTGAAAGCTCATATGCTGTAGTGGAGATGGTTTTCGTGATGCTCCCCAATATTAACATAGATCAATCCTAAATATCAGACTGTGTAGATCACAGTTTTAATAGGAGTTTTAACCTCCTTTATTTCCAGTCTTATTATGTAATCCTTGAAAGCAAGTGTGGATGTCTGTCACTCCTGCACCATGAAGTGGAGCTTAAGCTCCAGCTGTAATTTTGTGAGTTAAAAGAATTTTACTAATGACCTTGGATGCTATCCGAAGAGAGGACACAAGGGAGGATTTTCCAGTGAAGTGCAAGAATCATGTTTGTGACAGGAGAATACATCAAAATACTGAGGACTGTCTTGACTACAACCTCAAAGCAAAATTCCTGTGCCCTGGGACAGGATGAATAAACCTTAAAGGCAAATTTATACAGGGAGTAGGGAGAGATGTTGAAATCTTTTAATTTTCTTTTGTAGTCCCTCAGTCTCTTTTTGTTACGGAGAGAAGTTCACATCTGAATTACCTAAGTACAGGAATTTTCAAGGCAAAGGAGAGAGACCAACTCTGATAAATTAGTTAATTCTTCTGGCTCATTATATCAGCAGCATGTTCAGACAAGCTGAGACTGGCTGCTATTGCAAATGTACAGCCTAGGAGGAAAAAAATACCAGTGTGAAGGTTTGGACCTTTTCTTCTTAAAGTTGCTTTAATTAGAAAAGCAGACTCTGGAAGGCTTTGTACTGTGAAAGTACAATTGTTAGAGAAGATTGGGGGTGGGATACTCACATTGGCCCATCAAGTTACTGAGCTGTCCATCCCATATATCTCGGTTTGTGTCTTTTGTCCAAAGTGGCTCTTATCGCCTGGGGCCACAAAGGGTACAGAGAAGAGACATTTATTCCACAAGCACAGAAAACTACTTTGAAGACATAGCTCTTTGTTCACCTTCAAACACTCCTTCTGGTGTCAGTTAAGGAGTATTGAAATTTGCCTGCATTTGTTGTTTAAAAAAAAAGTTGCACAGGTGGCTGGGAGACAGAACAAGCCTTATCTGATATTTCTACCTTGCTTTATGTTGCAAGAAGGCAGTGGTAAACAGTGGGAACTCACCCCAAGAGGAAGAGAATAGGTGCCAAAATGGTCATGGTGCCAGCCCAGACTGGAGGAGAGCTACGGTTCCTTGTGTTGCTACTGGTGCATGTGTTGTTGCACAGGCCATAGATGCCTGAGCTTTACAATTCATATGCCTCATCTGGTCAGTGATGAAATGCCCTTATTAGCATATTTCAGATTTATTCACTATAAATAAGTAAACATCTCAAAAAACACCCGGGTGCTGGAAACAGTACAGTAGGTATTTTGCTCAACACAGAAATGCAAATCTCTGCACGTCATCAACTACCTAAACGCCAGAAGTATCTAAACTTGCTCCGTGACACCTGTGCTAAAACTGGTGCTTCCAGAAAATATCAAATCTCAGGCAGGTGGTCAGTGCTTGTGCAATCACTGTTAATGCTTTTGAAGCCTCTTGGACTCTGCATGTGCACGGACCAGAGCACGACAGACAGCTCAGTGCTTCACAGAGACAGCAAACTCGCACAACAAACAGAACACACACAAGCGCAGAAAGCCTGACCAGCTCAAGTTGTGGGCAGAGGGACCACAGATGTGCATTTACTCGTGCAATATGTGATTCATCTCCTTATGTACAATTTTTTGGTTCCACTACCACAGGTCATGCATGAAAAAAGTAATAATTGCATTTCCTTGGCTTGCTGTTAGAACTGCAATGACTTATGCCCTTGGAAGCACTGATGAGAGATTTGCCTCTATTTCAAAACTCTAAAGATGTTAAAAATTGATTATTATTTTGAATAATCTCAGATAAGCAACTTATGCCGAAAGATGCTGGGGAGAGGGAGAGAATAATCCAGAGAAAATTAAAATCCAAGAGAAAATTAAAATTATATCAAGTAAAAGAAGCAGTAAGACCACAATTCTCTTGAAATTCCAACAGAAGGTAGAACTCTTAGTAGAAAACACAAGTTTAGATATTAAGTAGGAGAAAATGTACATAAATATTTATGTTTACATGGGTTTTGGGTTTTTTTTTTTGTTCAAATCATCGAAGGGCTTAGGAGGCAGATGTGAAGGATGAGGAGGGCACAATGGAGGAAAAACATCAAAATAGTTTGGCATCCCTCCAAGACTAGTTAGAGATATTCACAAATCCTCAGGGACCATAAGATTTCCCCAGTTTTAATGATAACACAGTCACAGTACCTCATTAGTCTTATTATAGCAAATTATTTCTGTGCTCTGGGATTTTAGTCATGAACCAAAGACATTGACTGTTCTAGGAAATGGGAGCATTCCACCAAACTGTGTTTAAAATGCTACTGTCACCCAGAGGTATTGCATCGTCAACCTACATTGCTGTGAATATTTTTACAAGGACTGCCCAAGAATCAAACTTCTCTCAGACACTCACACAATTCATGTAGCGGGTGTGATTGAGCTGAAAGGGAAGAAAATAAAAAAGAGGCGAAGGAAGGAATAAGTTTGAATCTCCATGGAAGATAAGGCAGGATGAAAACAGGAATTAAAAGCAGTGGGCAAACCAAGCTGAGCCCTGATCCTCCAGGAACATGTTTAATCAAATTTATTGCTTGAGTGTGGCTTCACTGCTGTGTTTTGGGAGTCATGCTAAGGCTCTTCTCAAGACCTTAGCTGATGGGACCTTTCATGTCCAAACAGGTTTGAAAACTGGTATCTTTAACAAGTGGTTTTCCATGTGATCACATAAGAGTACATCGGGTATCTGCACGATATCTGCTGTTGCAGTGGGTAGGAATAGGGATCAGGCAGATGAGCATAAACACATGCATGATGTCCATGAACAGTTATGTGGGCAATCTTTGAATCAAGATTATTCTTTTCAGGGCCAGGAGAGTGGGCTTCAGGGCTCTCTTGTAGCAGTGCTTGGATGGAAATCTTTACCGCTTTACTGATTAAAATAAAAATTCAATAAGAAGCTAAAGTCCACTGTGACAGTGGAAGAATGGATTTGATGTGAACTGATGCCCCCAGGAATATTCCATTCAATATCAGCTTATTTTAGGTTATTCTTAAAAGGACTTAATAATATTTTCAGAAGTCTTTCGTAGCTCACCTCCAGTTCAGATGCTTTACTAATATATGCCTAAAGTTTTGTATTTGGTGAAAAACTGTGTAAAGAAAAGGTCTCAGTACTAACTGAAATGTGCCATGGCTCTTCTCTCCTGACACTCCTGGATCATGGGTTGATAGGCAGCCAGAAATTTTGCCGAATCAAATTAGCATACCCTGAACAGGCTGAGCTCATCAAGGTTTTAGTCTTCTTGCTCCCAGCCCAGTAGGTGTCTGCTCAGCATCCTGGTTTAAATATAGTGAAGCTAATCCTCACATCAATGGTGAATCCAAGTTTGGTCTAACCTCCTCAGGGACGTTCTCTAAGGTTGAGTACCAATCCCAAGGCTATAAACACGGTACTGGCCTTTATCGATTTTGAAGAAGGCTCAACTTTCATATTGAGTAACTGCCAATGCACAATGAAAACCAAGGATTTGTGGCACTCACCTTGGGAGGACTTGAATGTTTTGGTAACACCAAGAGATCCAGCTGGAGCTGCCCAAACTTCGCTGAGTTTTAGAACAGGGTAAAACTGCATTTTACTGAACTTCCTGGTGATGAGATATGGCCTGTACATCTGAACAGACTCTGCATGGGGTCTGCTTCATTTTAGATGTTCACCTTCATTCAAAACTGCTCACACACATAGAGAGAAGACTGACACTTCTCCACGGATAGGTATTTGCTCTTCATCGCAATTTATCCACAGGAATGAAGGCTTGTGTTGCTGCTAGCCTTCAGTAGCTACCAATGATAGCTTTTTCAAAAGGGGAAGGAATAATCTCGCTTTCCTTACATACCAGTATTTGAATTAGATTTCAGAGCATTTACAGCTCAAACAGAGGGATATCATCTCAGTCTCTCAGTTCTAAGTAAGTTTGCAGCAGTTACATTGACAATGACAATTAATAGATAACCAGAAAAATTTATGAAGAAATATCTGACACTGAGTAAACAGGGAGATCCTAAAAATTAGGTTTAATGCATTCAATTTTGCGACTGCAACCACATTTGAATCTGTGAAAATATTCACAGTCCTTTTCTGCCAATATCTATAATAAGAATCAGAAATGTGATGTAGCTCAAGCAGTTTGAGAACTTACTGATTCCTGAGTGCTCATAACAAGTTCCATTTCACAGATACAGCAATTGCCTTTAAGATGGACAAATACATATGTGTTTATATATACATTTAAAGTTTTAAAGAAAAAAATCTGGGATCAGATTTCTCCATTTTATGGGTTGCTGTGGAAACAGATTAGCCCTTTGGAAATAAAAACCCATGTTTGACTATAATGCAAAGAACAATCCATAGCATGAAAGGAAAGAACAGCTGGGAGTTGGAATAGTGTAAGCTGACATGTCAGACAGTAGCCAGACAAAGCGAGCCAGGGACTGTCTGAAAAACAGAGTGGGGGGGAAGTAAAAGTAAGAACTATACACTGTCAACAAAGTCTGCAAAATGGTCCAGCTGTTCACTCTCATCGTAACTAAAAAAATAAGGAGAGAATTCCAGGGCTGAGGATTAAATTTATGAAGAGAAGAAAACCTGAATGGAAAAAGTGAATAGTATTTCAGACAAAGCAGACCCTGTGCGGAGGTCTTTGTTCAGAAATAACTTGGAAAGCACAACACTGGGTTCCGGGCAAAACACACATCCCTCCACAACCTTTCTTATAAAAGGCCAAAAGGAATCTTAATACATTGCATCAAGCAGACTTTTACAGAAAACACTGGTTTATAATTTCATTTTTTTGAGGTTGAGCATTAATGTTTTAGACAGATAAATAGATTAAGAGAATTTGAGAGAAGACATATCCAGCACTGCAGAAAGGGCTAAAAGGTGAACAAATTTCACCACAAATCTCTGCTAAAACCTGAAATGAAAGCCCGAAGGACTTCTGATATTCTGTAAATAGTCAGCCAGTTCCTAAAGTCTTAAGTGATGTCTAGTCTTTTGTTCAGACAATGGACAATTGAATCCAAAATGAACGGTTCCCAGGATTAAGTGCACACTGAGCAGCACAGAGGGAAAGAGAAGTGTTAGAGAGGTTAATTCAGAGACATGCTTCCTCCCAAACAAAGGCATTCAGCAGTACAGAACCTGATTAGGGACTCTTCAAGAAATACAAATAATGTCATTCACATTGCATAAGCAGCTGGGACTATGTATGTGTGCATAGTTAGGAAATAATAATGAATGCACTTTCTTCTCTTTGATTTTTTTCTTTTTCTTTTGAATAATGTCTTCTGTCCAATGATCTTTTAGAAGCAACGCCAGCTAAATAGCTAGAAAAATGATTGATTCAGAAGTTGCTTTGTTTCCATTGTCTATGAGATCACTCCAGGCATTCAGCAACCTAATCTGTTAACTCCTGTATCAGTAAGTATATTACAAATCTGGAATAAAACCCATAAATGATAAGTGAGGGAACTTCATATTCTTTAGATGAAACTAATTATGAGTGTGGATTTCATTAGTGATAGGACAGCTCTGAAATATCATTCATAGTTATTCACCCATTCTCTGGTACCCAAAGATAACACTTGCAAATATCATGGTAATAATAGGACAAACAGGTTGAACTAATATCCAAAACAGCATGTCATCTGGGTTTTCAATATTTACACTTGATGCCACTTAAATGAGCAGGATGTGATGAAGAGGAGCACAAGATATCCGAAGCTTTCATAAATCTCTCACTTTTATCACAGTCATGGTGCATTTATGTATGTCATCCAGCAGCTCTTGCTTTTGTTTATGTCCCCCAGCTTCATCACCTTTGCCAAACATGCCTTGAAGTATGCTAATCCACTTGGGGTTTTTTTTTCCTTTTTAATTTATTTTGCTAGATAAAAATCCACCCCATCCATCTCTCCTGACTTGCAGAGTCTTTCTGTATGTTTCCTTTGCCACTCTCCTTACCTGCAACATTACAGCGCTGATCATAGAAAGGGCCAGGTTCCCAGGGAAACTGTGCGGACTGTGGTTCAGCAGGCAAAGAGGAACTTCCAAACAGGATCCTAAGCCCGATATAAAGGAGCAATCTCACAGAAATTATGTCCATGTACACAAAAGCCAGGCCTGCATCAGGCAAAATTTGCATGGTTTAAATTATGGGTAGGAGTGTAACAGCGCAAAGACAACACACAATAGTGGAAGAGGTGTGAGCCTGAGAAGACACTGACTTTCCCTGGAGAATCACGATTACAATAGCAGTCCTATGAAATTTCAAGGTGAAAATGCTCAGTAGCCTTCAAAGAATGTCAGTGATATCTCAAGCTGCTCATGTAGCAGATAGCATGACACTGACATGACTCACTTAAAATGAACTCAAACCTAGATGGCCATTTTAGGGTTGTGATCAAGGATGTTAGAAAAGCTTTTGCTAAGCTTAATTCTGTGATATCTTTTTCCAAAACATTCCTGCTGCTCTTTGAGAGAAGAAATCACTGCTTTGACTTACATCTTCTTATATCCAAGATCATACATTTTACAGACTCTTATTCTGATTGGCTACTTGAGATTTTTCATGTTGTCATTTATAGCTGTGTTGTAACCCATTTTGTGGGTTTGAAGGCCACTCAGTTGTCCCTGCACAGTGACTTTGATACCTGAAGATTTTCAAAAGCAGCAGCCAGTTGTCATGACAATATTTGTAGGTTCAGCATCTCAGTTGAAAACTGTGCTATAGATCCAGGGGAGACCATAATGACATTTAGGATTCATCTATATCCTCATTGACATAAGAAATACCTTCACCATGGGAATCCATGGGGATCCTTCTCCAGTTCCAGGTGGACAATAGGTGTAGTTCCTCTTTGATACATATGATGGTGTGGCCATACCACCATCTGTGTGCAACCCAGGTATGGACCCCCAGACCATGTCTAGATGAGCAAGAAGGAGCAGGAAGGGTTGTGTAAGACAGAGGAGATGGTGCCAACGACTCAGCATTCATACTATGCACTTCTATGGGACTCCTTGCAGAGGACCTCCAGTGTGGTCCCCTGGGGCCTAGCAGATGGACTGTGCTAGTTGTGCACATTTTCTGGGTTAGAGTCTTCCAAGAAAAATCCAGATCAGGTTCTGCAAACCTTCTACGGGATGCAAACCAAAACATGAACAAAGGGACTCAGTTCAAAGCCTGATCTATATATTATACCCTTAGATTAGCTCAGTAACCTGAGATTAGCTCAGTTGGTTAGAACATGGAGGTAATAATGCCACGGTCATGGGTTTGTTTCCCCTGTATGGGCTATCCACTTAAGAGTTGAAATTGATAATCCTTGTGGATCCCTTCCAACTAGGAATATTCTGTAATTCTATATGAAAATGCTAACACCAACAAAACAATAACTGAATCTTAGACTGCCTTTGTGTGAGAGGTCATGTGCAGAGTACTGTGTATTTCCACATTTTATCCTTTTGCCCTTCAGAATACATTGGCAGCATGCACACTGTCTCCTGGGAACAGTGCTTTGCCTGTGTTTGCACCTGAATAATAGCTAGGAGTTACTTAGGAGAACGGTATTTTTACATGAGCCAAAAGCATGCCAAGAGCCATTCAGAAAATTGAACATTTAAACAATGCAGGTGACAGAGCCCAAGTACCTCAAATATGCTGCTTGGCAGGATTTAGTGCTGGTACAGATGTAGTCCTGGTTTCACAGTGTCCCCCTCAGGATGCTCCCAAAACCAAGTTGCAGTACTGATACCCTGATCCAGGTCTCATAGCAAAGCCATGAACAAACCCAAAGCTTTGGAGGGATGAATGTTACTTTCCTCACTTTGATGAGTTATGCAGCACCAAAAAGAGTATTTGGCCTTTAGCAACAAACACATAAGTAAGGTAAAATTTTAACTGTGGTCAGTACTGAACTGCTTTGAGTTTAAAATGCTTGAAGTCTGTACTGTTATTTTAGAGAGACTGTCAGATCTCTAGGCAATAGCCTGATCACCTTTAACCAAGAACAATCAGTTCTCAAAGTGAATTGACAAAGTCTTTAGAAAAGTGGGTGGAATTGATTAGTTGCTGATGCTTCTTTTTTAGTTTCTTTATCTTCCCAAGCAGCAGTGATTTCATCAGAATAACTGATGTTAAGAAATACTAGAAAGAACATCAATATGGAAAGCACCACTTTTTCATAGTAGAAAGGACTGAAACACTCCTCTAGCTGCCCTTATGGTAACAACAGACATTTGTCCAGTATATAGGAACATATCTCATCTCCTCCCAGATTTTTGTTGACTTCTGTCTGCCTGCACACAGAACAGCATGGTTAATTCAGTTAACTCCTGCTGCCCTTCCATCCTCAGGCCCCAGACCTATAAAGGCAGAAGGAAAAAAACACACAGTCCCTACCTGCAGTACCAGAAAATGACCTTGAGTCCTGCCCCCAGTATGCTTAAAAGGGGACTTTAAAGGCAAAAGATAAAAAGTCTAGATTCAGCTGAATGTGAATGTGTTACGATATCTTTGTAATCCAGCATGCTGGCACCACAACACCTCCCGATCTTTGCCATTATCTCAGCTGTCCACATGAAATAAATGAAAGAAGCATCTTTGCAGAGCAGACTGCCTGAGTGGCATATACTTGCTAGACTCTACTGTGCTTGGAGAGGAAAAAATAATTTCCACACAAAAGTCACATATCCATAACATGTGAAATGAAAGAGTGGGGCACAAAAGTTGTTTCAGTGTTTTAATTTTCAGGTTCTGTAAATAACATACAGGAAGAAATCCCATATACTGCATTGGACTGATAGATAAAGTCGGAGCTATTTCAGAAGATGACAGATGGACTGTATTCGTAGGTACACCAGGCTAGGACAGAAGAGATATGAGTTCTGACAGCACTGCCAAAGATTTCTGTCATGATGTCAGACGTTCTTGTTAATCTCTTGCTACCTCAGCTCCCCATCTCCAGTCCTGCTGATGGATTATTTTCTTCCTTTATGCTGTGAGCAGTGTATTCTGTATTTGTACAGCAGCAGGTGCAGTGGATCAAGCCTGGACTGGGAGACCTGGGGCTGAGGGTGCATCAGAGGAAACCGTCACATAACGCAGTCAAAATGCAAATATCTACCTAAATTGTATGTACACTGTCCAAAGTACTGTTTTAACCTCTTTTAAGTTAGTTTTTAAACCAGAATCCTGCAATATTTAGCTATTTTAGCTGTCCACCATAGCTGTCTTAATCCAGGACGCACATTCCTGTCCAATTACTAAATCTTTGTGGAAAGAAGAGCATCTTATGTTTCATTTGTACTGATGCTGCACTGGAACCTCACCTTTTCCTCATGCCAGAAAGGATTTCAAGGCAGATGCTACCAGAACACATTGATTTGCTCTAAATAAAACATGTAGTACCCCTGCAGAGCAAGTGGCTTTTTAAGCCACTGGGATATGGTGAAGTCTTTAGCAGTTCCATGCTCAATGAGCCTCCAGGGATATATTGCCAGAAGGGGTAGATGGAACAGGTGTGTGATGAGGTCGTATATTTTCCCGTTTCTTTTGGATTCCTTTATTTTCACAAAAGACTAGGTCATGCTCTGTGTTCCTCTTCCCTCTTTGCTATTAATTTCCAAAATTCTATCGCCAGGGAAGCCTTAGTTCTCAGTTCCCAAAATTGGAAAAGAGCACATAAATTACTTGTACCACCCACACTGGTGTTCTCCAGATTAAAATGACTGCTGCTGCAACTGTTGCCATCAAGCATAGCCAGACCAGCTGTGAGAGCCGACAAAACACAGGCACAGACAGAAAAAAAAAAAAAAAACAAACCAAAGCCAAAGCCCAACCAGAACAAAAAGACCAGGGCAAATGACAAAGTTGAGCACCCTACAGCCTACTCCCATGCTCAGGCTGAAGCTCAGCCCCAACAGAAACAGAAGTTGATGGTCCCTGACCTCAGCAGGTAGTCCTCTCTTTCTAGCAGCCACTGAAGCCACTGAGCGCCAGCAACTCCCATTTCTTCCCAATGGATGATAAGTATCATATTTACACTCCTTTAAAGGAAAAGCATGAGTTTGTGCAGTCTGCAGAAGGTAGAAAGGGAGGAAAATTTCTGGCAATGGTATGCTGGAAAGGCAACAAATACCATCAGACCTTACAGCACCCGTTAAACCTCCTGGAGAAGAGGTCCAGGCCATTTGCTGATGAACAGCAGGCTGGCCATCGTGTTAGGGTAATCGTAGCATCACTGTTGTGTACATTTAGCATTCCAGTAGAGGTACAGCATGGAAGCTTTGCCAATTTCCAGCTACTAGTTTCTTCATTTGCTCTTTCATTTCCATCCTCAGAAGAACCCTGGTATTTCCCTCCCACTCCCCATCTCCTTATCAGAGCCCAGGGACTCCTGTTACCAACCTATTTCCAAACCTTGTTTTCTAGTTTTCTTGCATCAATTTTTGCCTATTTTAGGTTGAAAAATCTCCATTCCTTCTCTAATCCCTGATTTTAAAGTGCAGTGAACACCTTGGTCCCAACCCATTTTTCCAGTTATTGCTGGAATAGGCATAGTAATTAATGAAAAGTTCATAACCGAAAAAAGGATAGTTTTTATTGCTGCATAAAAACTTTTCATTCCATAGGAGGCAAGGGCTGAAAATGCCAGTATATGGGGCCACTGTTACAGCCTTCTATCTGTATGCATGAGTACTAGTCTGGGCTTTTCTTATTTTTCTAATCTACATAGCACGGGCATTTTTATATTGCCTGTAAATTATGGATTTTCTTTCCAGATATCAGCACATCCTGCCAGGGTCTGAGGCAGTTAGCAATTACAGTAATTTACCTTCAGATTTAGCAAGGTTTTATGTTTTTGGGAATAAATGAATTTTTGATAGAGTAGCTAAACTAAAAAAAAAAAAATGTAAAGAAAAAATCAATCAGGTTGACTTAAGAGATTCCTTTCTTTTGTCTTCCTCCTCCCATTGCTTAAAAAATGATATAATGTATTTTGGATCAAATAAATATCTCAGTTAAATCTAAAGAAAATTTTTTGTTCATTCTCAAGTATTTTTTTCTAAAGTTAGATTTGTTTGCTTTGCATTTTTTTGCAACAAACTTACAAAGACATAATTCAAAACAGGAACTCAGCTTAATTTCAAAATATTTGTTTTAAATCCACTTTTTTCCTCCATTTTCATAAATTAAACTCTTTGTTTAATTTAACCTGAATTAGCACATCTTGATGCTTGCTTTGGGGAGCAAGTAGCTACTAATCACAAAACTATTGTCATGCTCCACCCATGACTGGAAGGGTGTTGAGTAAGACAGATTTGGGGTGCATCTCAAGGATATTGTCACAGCCCATGCACTGGCTATGCTTGAGCTCTGCCATGACCAGGGACAATCCAGCAGTTGCGGTGACAAAGCTGCACCTCTGAGCACATGGGTTCCTTTACATCCCCAGATGTGACGTCTTGCCATTGAGAATAAAAGGAGGGAGGGAGTAAAGGATTTTAAAGGGATTTTGACATTTCTAATCACAACCCATTTTGTAACCTGCTCCTTTCACATCTAGTGAGGCACAAGCAGGTGATAAAAACTAAGGCACACTGGAAGGTTTGCCCCAAACAAGAGAAAAGGCCAAGCTATTTAATCTTTAAAGCTTTGGAACTGACTGCCCTCAAAGTGAGCTCCTGGCCTTCTCTGCTGGCCTTTTCCATGTTAGAGTTATTGCCGCTAAATCCCTGCACCAGGAGCAGGACCTCTACAACTGTCATAGTCCTCTCAAATCCCTTCTCTTCTGACATTGCTCTGTGCTATCTTTTCCTCAAAAAACAAGAATAAACAATAGAAACAGACACAACAAGAAGAAATCAAGTAAAAGGCAGAAGTGGGGTATGAATTTGCTATCTGCTGAAGGAATACATCTCAGTGGAAAAATAATAACAACTGCACAATTAACAGAGAAGAGATTCCTGGTTTGAAAGCTCACCATGCATGTGTTACAGAGTCTTAATGATGATATTTATCACACCACAGTCATTGAAGAAGGTAAGTCCAGAAAATAAAACAATATATTTTGAAGGCAGCTAATCACATTAATTAATTATTAAACAATGCTCATGGACTATCTAAAACCAGCATGGTTTCTGGCGATGTCACGTTCATTAGAAAGCTCTTCCCATTGCTGAACAGTAGGAGTGGGGCACTGTGACATTAACCAGTAACTGTGGTGAGCAATAACCTCTTTTATGGAGCTGTGGGTGTGCATGATTAAAAAATAAATAGGGGATCCATTTTCCAACTCCTTCTAAGACAAAGAAAAGAAGGAAAATATTGGCGAATGCAGGAAAAATTATTTCTTTTTCTTCTAGCCCATCTAATTTTAATTTAGGTTTTTGTAAACCACAGGCATAGAAAGATATGTCCTTTAGATAATGTACCAAGAGGGAGAAACAAAGACTGAAAAAGATTTTAAAATTACAAAGAATGTACTGTGCCCTCAATACAGGTATGAGCGAACTAGTAGGAGAGGGAAGGTAAGCATTCATGGGACCAGACTGAATGTCTTCTCTGGGACTGATCAGGTTATTTCAGCAGAACAGATTTTCCATTAGTAAATGTGATTACTTCTGTATTGATATACTCTGTGGAAATATACAGAATTTGATTATGGTTTTGTGGGGAAAAACAAGAAAATGTTTCTATTGTCCTTAAAAGTTTGTTTTGTTGTAGTGAAAATACTGATCTTGCTTCAACTTTCATACTGTATTAATCTCATTCTTGCATACATTGATATTATAATTTGTACTGTACAGTATGTTTACCTTCTTAAGTGAGAATGTTATAAAAAAACCTTGTAATTAATTGAATTTAAGTATGCTGGCAACTTTATTCTATGAGAGAATCCAATGTTTCATACTATGATTTTGCTGGACAGCAAAAAACCAAACATGGCCTAAAGATCCCTGTAGAAAGCAAGTCTGTAATTTAGGCACATGCAGTTATGGGGAAACACATACTATATTGATCCATATTCCTGGCAAAAAATTTGCCTAAATGGATAACAATTTAGTAAACTCCTTGGATATACTTAGTCATTAAAATCCTGGGTAGGGGAGACTGCTGCCTGAAGTCATACAGTACCATCCATGTTCTCCCCAGGGAAAAGTGAACAGAACCTGGTGAACAGAAGAGGCTCCACGCTGGGTATCCCCCCGGCAGTCAGCAGAGACAACTCTGCCCACCTGGCTGGACTCCTAATCCTGCCTGCCCGGGAGGCACAACCACCCTCGTGTCCCTGCTGCCCATTTCCTCCTGCACACGCAAGGAATATCCACATACATCACCAGCAGGTAAAATATTTTATTTACTTTCTGTGCTGGTGTTCTTCAGAGATGAATGGTTGGGTCGGGCTACTGCTTTACGTCCACTTTGGCACAGAATTGCAGGCATGGAAATGGGAACATGCAGGAGCTGTGCCCGAAATCCTGGGACTCAGAGCCAGGCTTTGAAAGGATTAAATGGCTAATTCTCACTGAAAACAGTGGGAATTTGGAATACAAACACTTTTTAAAATATCAGCCTTCTTTTAGCAGACATCAAAATAAAATCCTCATATACTCTGACTGAAAAAAATTACTGGCTTAGTGAAGTAAGCTTCCACTGGAATTTTTGTCAGACTTCTGCTTGCATTTTTGTATTGTTGAAGACATTTGAAATGCAAACAACCACCTGGAAATTCACCCAGAGCGTTAGCTGCAATTTTTGCTCCTAATGATACAGAGTTGCTGATTCTTGGTGCTTAGTGGATGAGAAAGGTCCTAAAAATAATTGATGAGACTTTGACAAATGAACAGTGTAACTTCGACCGCTGGTCAGTGGAAAAATGCGTCTGTTCTTGGTCTTCTCTGAACTGCAGGCCCAAGTGCGATTTTTACTGAGGAAGCTTGTGTTGAAGTGCAAACACAAAACAGTTCTGGTAGCAGGGACAGGAGCTGCAGCTGACTCTGAGTACTCAACTCCTAGTGGTACTCACAGCTATTAGTGTTAGCTGCCAGCACACCTGTACACACCTACGTGTAGACATCTCACTGTCGGTGTCTGAATCTGGAGTGGAAGCCACCCCTACATCGTAGACACCTCTCTGGGAATCTAATTGCCTAAAGTATAAAGTAGGTTTCTTGCAACATTTGTTATGTTGCAGTGCCTCGCTTGGCCTCCTGCTCCAGCTGCCATTCCAGAAAGGAGTACAATTTACCTAAATTAAGTTGCCCCAGCTGACAGTCCCATGAGGATTTCTTGGTAATCCTTATCATCCAAAGCCTGTGTTTAAACAGCTAAACCCCTTCCCAAAGCTACATGTCCTGAGCCCCAAAATGAGTAATTGTACCAGGACAGAGAATATTGGTTCAGTCTCTCTCCTATTGGAGGCAACAACAGAACAGGCTTTTTTTTTTTTATTTAAATATCCATTTGTTTTTGCATGTTCCATTTATTTGCTTAAAAAAATACAGATAAATACAGAATAACATCTTCTATATAAAATATAAGATAGAATACCTCCATCAGAGGCTAGAGTTTTTATTTCAAAATAGTTTCACTTAGTGTATTTGTCACTTCTTTTAAGGTCTAGTTTGATTTTAGTTTAAGTGACATTTAATCATTGTATTATTGAATCAAATTCATCTGTACTAACTCAAAAGCACTAGCTGTCTTTTCCAATAGAAATCTACTACTTTATTTTCTCTTACATTGCTTAATTTAACCCAGTGCAGATTTCTGCTTGTTATTTCTAAAAAAAAATGTACTGCGGTTTGTTTACATCAAGAAAAGCAAGCAAAACATCCCTAAACTCATAATACAGGAGACAGTTAGATGCTTTCTTTTTGTCTCTTAATTTTTTTTCTTTTATAAAAAAATCATAAAATAATTCCAACAAACCTGCTGAAGAGAAGGAGTTAGATAAATGGACAAAATTCAGTAAAAGCAGCTTTGAAAAGTAGTAGGACTCTTTTATTACACAGTGCCCCTGCATACAGCATATTTTGTCTTTATTTTAAGGCAGAGTTCAGGCTGCATATATATCCTATTGAGCCAGACACTGCTCCTCTTCCATTTAACTCTTCTTTATATGATAGCATTTTACCTGCCAGTAGGATTATTATTGAGACATCTTCCTCATGATTTGAAGGATTTGTTTATTCGAGGTTTTAAAGGCTGCTCCAATTTTTATCTCCTCTCCTTGCTGTGACAGAGATCAAATCTAAGTGAAATTACCCCTGTGTTGTATAGAGTTGCATCTCTCTTATGACTCTGTAGATGCAGATGTAGATGTGTCTGCCATACCTATCAGCAGAGTGCCTGCAATAGGACGGGTTTGCAAGGCACTCATGTCTCAGAGATGCAGTCCTCATCCACAGGGAAGGAGTCCTAATCTGGCAAAGACCAAAAGTACAAGGGAAAAACCATACTATTTCAGGGTTTTACACTGAGTGGTCCATGAAAAATCCAGGAGGGGATAGTGAGAGCATTAAACAAAGCAGCACATGGGGTGCAGCTGTGAGTCCAGGCTCACAGCAATCGTCAGCATAGCCCTGGTGCAGCTCTCGGCCATGCCAGCATTTCTGCTCTCACCCTGGGGCTGCCCCAAATAGTTCTGGGGAGAAACAAGCTGAGTCACAGGCATATGAGCTGCAAGTTGTGCCATGCCATTCTTCAGCAAGACAAGAAAATAGTCCCTCACCCATTTTATTTACTGATATAAACATCACCTTAGCAATGAATCTATTTTCTGCAAAGACTCACCAAAGCCTCTAAGCAATTTCTTCATCCGGATGAGTTCCTGGTCATAGCTTCTGGAGGGATTTTTTTTTCACATCACAACTGGCCTAAAGTCTTTGTTAGATTGAGACCTAAACAAATATTGAGACCAAAACTGGCATTAACCTTTCTATGCAGAAATAACCATGATGGTTTCTTCAAAAAATCCGGTTTTTATTTCTTAACCCAATACAAAAAAAATATTTCTTATATCCTTTTTTCCCATATCTGATATTGTCTTAGATGTTTTAACAAAGCAGACTTTTCCTACTCAGAGAAGCTTTTTAGAAACTTCCATTCTTCATATTTTCTTTTCAGATGAAAGTTGCAGCTTTGTCAAAACTCAAAAGGTCTAGTCAAGATGTACTAATCTTAGGTGTGAACCAGCCTGTACAGTTCCATGTTCCCTGGAAATGTTTTGTGTTGTATGACATGTAAAAAGCTTAAATATGATCATTCACAGTCCTAGCAATTAAAACAGCAGACAGATGTCTGTGTTGTGAGACAAATACAAGTAAAGATAAGGAACCGGCTGGTTCATTTATATTCGTTTTTCTGTTTGGGACCCTTCTACCTTGACACTGCCCAAGTTCTAGCTCATCCCTGAGCCTGTCTTCTAAACTGGGCATTTATTTCCTGTTCCTCAAGCTCAGCTGAAGAGTCTCAGACAGGATGAGCCAAAATTGCCATTAGCGTTTTAGCAAGTCTACTTTAGTAAGGGATAAACGTTAATTTAAAAGTGCATATGAGCGGATTTAAGAAAATACTTGCTTTGCTTAACTTTGCTTAACAGGTCTTACCCTGACCTATGGCTTAATCCAGTGACATTTTATATGAATCACTCTCCCTGGCATCAGATCCATCATTCTTGCTTGTGCTGATCTATTTCACCCCCTCCACCTGTTCTGGGAGGCTCCACACATAGGAGTTTGTTTCCCAGTGCTGGTGCTGTACCCTGTGGGAAACCTTTCTTCTCTCTAACCCCCCCCTATAGCACTGATTCCTCTTTAAACTGTTCCCTTAAAGCTTTCCTGTACTACTTTGGCTTCTAGTTAATATTAAGCACCATTTCTGTTCTTTGTATTTCCCCATCATTTGCAGCTAGTCTGTGATAATACATTCCCGACACTTCTGCTTCTTTTAAAATCCAACTTTTTGTTCCTTCATCTCCATCTCCATCTTTGTATATTATTTTCCTTGTCTAGCGGTAAAAGCGCCTTTGTTGCCCACTCATTTCTCATCTTTGTCCTACCAAATTCTGTATTTTCACATCACTCACAAAGTGATCTGAAGTAAAAGAGAAATTATTTTTCTAGATGGAAGGTTTTTTATAAGTGCTACACTGGTTGCTTCCTGTGCTTGTTGATTTATAGGTTGGGCAAACTCTAAATATGCAGGAAACAAATCACTCAAAGCAGGAAAAAAATAGGCTTTTTTGACCAGAATTGATAGTGCACAGTAAAGAGGAAGGCAGAAACCTCATTACTTGCCATTCTGGACAGCTTTTTCATGGGGTGAGAAGCTTCTTGGAAGCTTCAACCCAAGTTCTGTTCCTGTTGCTATGTGTCCCTATAGCAGCATCAGGCATAACTGGATGTCACTGTGCTACTGAAGTGGCACAAAGCAAAAGATTCAGAGAGCAGAGAAATATTCCTTTATAAATTCCCTGTATTCAAAATTACAGTTGTAAAAACCTTAATAAAAGATAAGCACTTCTAAAAAGCCTTCCAAGATCCCCAAATGGATTCCTGAAGAGGCAGTGGCAAGCTGCGCATCTAGTGGCCACACCCAGTCCTGCTTATCTGCTTGCAGAAATGACCAGATGTACTGGCAATTGCACTGCTACATCAGAAGTATCTTTCCACATAGCTTTCAACTAGATGCCCTTCGGACCAAAAAAGAAAAATCACAAATATTGTGGTGATGGCATATCTTTTTAATGGCATATATAAAAGTGAGATCCCACTGACTTTTGACCAACCATTATTTCATTGGCATAGATTGACTCACATTTGGAATTAGTATAAAAATGTATCAGTGAAGCAATGGCTTGTCTCTGGGATCTGTGTGAGATTAATGAATTTGAGAAACAGAGAGCTTGACAGCATGAGGCTGTCTTTTACATTGGGAAAAAGACATATCCTGTGGCTTGGGCTCTGTGTTAATCCTCAAAAAGTCACATCCCAGAAGTCTGTAAAGGTTTTTGTATTAATTTAAGTTATTTCATCGGACAAATGAGCAACTTCAGGAACTCTAATCATTGTTAGTCCACATCATGGTCTGAAACAGGAAATTGGAGCACCCTATGCCTTCAAAAGTTGAAGTGAAAAGTTACACACAGAGCATACATTATTCATAGAACATAAAATACACATTACTAGAACAAGAGAAAGCTATTTTCTTTGGCACAGTAAAATAAGGCTGCCTGAAAAATATACAGTGGTATGTCACTTGGGTAGAGCCCCAAGTTAAACAGCATTCCCCACCTGTCAGAACCCGTGTTTCACTCGCCTGCTGCTGGAATGAGTGGGGATTATTTTTCAGTAAAGACTTCTGGTTCACCCACCGTACCACAATTTGCTTAATTTTGTCATGTCTTTCATTATTTTTATTATTTTTTTCATTATTTTTTATTATTATTATTTAAATTAATTTTTGTCATGTCTTTCACTTCAGTAACTACTGAAGTGAAAGACACGGCAAAATAAATATGAAAATGAGACCTCAAAAAAAAAAAATTAGTTGAGGACAAAGCTTTCAAAGAATAGAATCAAGGTACATTTTAAATCAGATCAATTACTTTGGCATTCACATTCTGGTAGAAAAGCTTAAATTAATATGTGCTTGAGTATATCTTAGCTTTTTGACTGATATGTCTCTGAAGATCCTGATGTTGTACATCTAGGGTATTGAAATTTGTACTGTGAGCCATTAAAATAGGGGAGGATTCATCTGAACTAACTTCATTAAATTAGGCACCTAGCTGAAATCAAATCTTTAGTTCTTTCTGTAGTTAAGCAGAAAAGAGAGGCATTGACAAAGAATAGTTCATCTCCCCATATCATATTTGCTGTCCCAGGAAGGGATGAGCAGCTCTTCAAATATGCCTCTGGCATATAGACTGTGTCTGGATTTAGATGTCTAGCTCACATTTAATGTTAAATGTGCACAGACTGAAGGTAAATGAGCCAAAGGCATGACAGTGTGAAATAAAAGGTTAAGTAAAGTCCAGTCCCGTTTCTCTGCTGGCTTGCTCAGTGAAGGTAGGCACGTCATTTCATATAATCATGTCTCTTTTCCTGCTTCCTTCTTTCATTTAACTAAACTAATGGCTAATACAACAGGGTTCCTGGCTTCTGTCTGTGTTGTCTAGACACTGTTATAATAATGGTGCAATAGTAATGTGTTTTAAAAAGCCTGGATAAGGCAGGACATCAGAAATACTGTGTTGCTTAGCCATTTTATGCATGTAGTATTATACTTGGTAGTGATACACAACATGCAGTTGCCACTAGTGAAAATATTGATCTTGCTTCAACTTTCATACTGTATTAATCTCATTCTTGCATATATTGATATTATAATTAGTATTTTACAGCATGTTTACCTTCTTACATGAGATTGTTATTTAAAAAAACCCTTGTAACTAATTGAATTTAAGTATTTTAGTAATTTAAGAAACAGCTTCTGTTTCTTCATTATTGTGCAGGTTTTTATGACCAAATGCAATATTTAAATATGTCTGTACAATGCATGAGAAAGGTCAGAAAGAGCTGCACATGTCTCAGTGAGATAGAAATGAAATGTTAAAACCTTGATATTTTGTCATAGGTCACAAATACTAAACCAAATGCCAAAACAAAACAACAAAAAACCCAGAAAAATCATGATGGTGGGTTTTCACAGACTCATACTAGTATTTCCAGCAATACCTTTATCCTGAGTCCTGCTCTTGAGCAACAACAGTTAATGGAAGTCTTGTGTCTCTGTTAGTGGAATTATATGAATAATGCAACATGATGTTCATTTGCTTTTTTTCATCCTACTATTCTTCCACTAAGCCAGCTGCCAGCTTTAACTGTCATTTCCAAGGACCTAAGGATCAGGTGGGATTATATACTAAGGCTTTCCTGATTAATAACAGTGTGAATCAATAAGGGATAAGCCATTTAGCATAATATACCTATGAAATACTAAGTTCCCAAGCCAAATTTTTAGTTCCTGTTTCTTATGAGTCTTGGTAGAGATGTGTCTGTTAAAGCAGAATAAACTGTCATGGTTGGGGAGTAGATAGGTTTCTTGTGTTATGCTGAGCACTTCCTTCTTACTCTGACAAATTACATACACCCTTCAAGAATTAGACACTTTTAGAAGTGTTATTTACAAGACTTTATTTTTCAAGAATACCATTAGAGTTTTGAACGTAATGAAGAAGGTGATGTATTAACAAAGAATTAGGTGGTACACTTTTCATTTTTTCAGTCAGTGAAATTTCTTTGGATCTTTTCAGCACAAAGTTGAGCTGCATATTTTAAGATTAAAAATAAATCTGAAAGCAGCAACTTTGAAAGAGGAAGCAGTTCTCCACTCCACAGGTATCTGGAGAATGGAAATCTGTCTTCTCCTACTTGTCTGATCCTAGCTCTGTTCTCACATCTAAACAGCTAAGAAATGGAAAACTGTGTCAGAGTAAAACAGATCCACAGAAAGGCTTGAAACAGTTATCCTAAATCAATCACAGAATCACAGAAAGGCTTGGTTTGGAAGGGACCTTAAAGACCATCTAGTCCCAACCCCCCACCACAAGGAAGGGTGGCACCTCGATGATGGATGTACCAGATTTCCCCTTGCTGCACCTGAGCTCTCTGGTGTCAGGGTGGCAGTGACATCTATCCAGCCTGCACAGCAAACACACTTGAAATTACTGCTGCACAGGCAGACAGAGTAAGCAAAGATCCCTGCTGCCACAGTCCTCATCAAAGCCTGAGATTGATACCACTTCATCCCAGAGTTTATGTGGTGCCTAAAGGCAAGAGAGCTGCAAGAAAAGCAAGTGCATTTGACAAGACCAAGGACTGGTCAGGTCTGCTGTGATTTTCTCTCTTTCCATCTCTTTATTCCTTTTCTTGTGACTTTACCGTTTAGCATCTTTGTACTCTGGGGCTCAGTGGTTTAATGTACCATCACTAATGGCAATTCAGACCTCATATTTCAGGAGTTACACTACAATTCTACAACTGTACTTATGAAATGGGCAGAAGGAAAAAAAAAAAAAAAAGCAAAGGTTACTAACCAGACATCTCTTTAGAAATATTGTTCCTAATTGGAGACCAGCACTAATGAACTAAATGGGACAATGAAAAAAAAGGAAAGGCAGTATTTGGAAGAGCCAGTTCAGTAATGAACTGTCAAGGCCTACTCTCTTCTCACCTAATTGAAATGCTGCTTCTGCTGCCTTTTTTATTGAGTTGCCTTTGGCTTTCAAAATACTTCCCACACACAGATTGACATGTGGATTTTATATTAACTTCTGCATTTACTGCACATCACTTTTATATCATTGTTTAGGTATTGAAGTAGGGGGTTTTGCCTATTTTTTTCCTAAATAAAGGAAAGAAAATTTTGACCTTATTAGTAGCAGTGAAAACATAAATTTTCAGACAATTTTCAGGCTCACATACCTTGGCCTACATAAATTGATTTGCATAAAAGCACAGACTAGACATAATCAGAGAACTGGTTGTTTTTTTTCCATTATGGTGGTTAAAATAGATGATGACATTAAGAGACGGAGTATTTTGTTTTGCATCCCATTTTCAAGTATTTTCTATGTTTATATCTTCATATGTTTTTAAGTTTCTAAGTGGCAATTTAAGGATTGCTGTTCTATGCCAATAAAAATAAAGTTTTGGTACAAAGGAAAAGCTCACCCAAACTCCAACTAAATGATGTTACGTACAAGTAGTTCTGTTACATCAACAAAACCAGTAATTGCTTCTCTCATGAGAAATAAAAAAGAAAGTTGTTTACCCTCCCACTGTTCTGACCTTAGGATTATTTGTGATGAGAGAAAACAACTTTTTCTGTTTTTTCAGTCACCAGAGTTACCCTGAAACATATTTATGCAAAAATAAGATAAGCCATGTTCTTATCTCCTAAGGTAACCACATTACCTTAGATCTATAGGATAGTTTGACAGGGAAGAGAAGCTCCCTTTGTGTGGGGCTGCAGCCACTTCTGCAGGTGTCCCCTCATCCCTTGCTCCAGCTGCCCTGTGAGGCCCAGGGAGGAGTTTTCTCTGAAGAGAGAAGATTCAGAACTTCCTTGGCATTTGTAACAAACACATTCCATGTCTGTGAAAGGTATCACTTATACAGCAAAGCCAGCTGAGGTTTCACTGCAGATTTCAGCAAGGTTTCCTCACTTGCTTGCTCTGTAGTTCTTTTCTACCTGTACCCTGTTAAATCTTAGCTCCCATACCCTGGGATTGGGATTGGGATTTCTCCATCATCAGCTTAGAAAACTTCTGGTGTGTGACACTGGGTTGATGTTTCCTCCCTGCACAAAAGCTGGGATGATGAAAAGGAGAAGTGTCACTTCCCTGAACCTTAACTCTTGGTGGAATCTAGACCAAGGTCATGAACTGTCCTGAGTTTAATATTTCTGTTCTACTCTAAGATCAATATTTCTGAAACTGAAAACCTTTCTATAAATATGGATGTCACACTTCCACTGGAAGGAAACAATCAAATGGATTCAATGAGGAAACAATTTACCTAAAATAGTAAAATATAAGAGATAATATTAATTATAATAAAAGAAAAATAAACAAAAGAAGTCTGCCAGACTCAAAGTAAATGATACCAGGACAAGAGCAGCTTAAAAGTCCTTCCTGGAATGGCCTAAATGAAGCTGACTGAATTAATCTAAGATAGAATCCACCCTGAATTAATTACCATTATAACTGATCTTCTTTCTTGAGGCTTGATGTTCATTATGTTGCACAATATGATTTGCTGTGTATTTTGTATTTACTTATTGCCACTTAACTACAAGTCTGAGAGTTACTAACACCCCAGGTTTAGCATAGTTTAGTGCTGTTTCTGCCTGTATCATAATTGTTTTTTACAGTTCATTAAGTTTTTATGTGATTTTAGATGTTCTCACAAATCATTTACTTCACGTATGTCAATGTTTTATTTGCATTTCTTTGTGATCCCTTTACAGCTACTGCCAATTATTATAGAATCAGATATTAATTCTACCATAAACTATGATGTTTTTGCATATAGCTTAGAATAAATGGTATCTTTTTCACGAATAAATGCATAATTTGTCCTTCTATAATATTGTCCATGGACACATAGAAAAATTCTCTAAACATCCTTATGTAAATAATTATTAGCTGTCCCCGTGTGACCATATAACGAAAGAAGCTCAGAGGGATAAAGTGACTTGCTTATAGATTCTAATTTTAATGACCTAATTCAAAACCCTATTGAGTCTACCCACTGCCTCCAGTAGGATTTGAATCAGTCCCCAGAAGTCAGCAGGAAGCGGAAAGCAGACTCTGGAATCTCTGTTAGGGCCAGGCCTTCTAATTAGCAATCCAGAAAATGATTCATCATAACAAAAAGTATTTAATTTTATTTGTTATAGCTAGAAGTAGGCTATTAACTTCCAATGTCACTTTGGATCCCAAAGGATCCTTAACTGCCAAGGCTGTGAAAAGAGATCACACTTGTAAATTCTGACTGATCAGTTTTGCTGCTGAGATTTTATGTCATTTGTTGTCCAGTAGCTCATAATTTCTTTCCCCCAGCAGTTGCTGTCAATGAGTACTTTCTTCTAGCCAGAAACTGTATCTTGGAGACTGAAAAACAGTTTTGCATGCTGTCATCCCCCTCATTTTGGTAGTTTCACATCTGCAGTAGAAGATGTACTGCCTGAATATAGCAAATGAATACAGATGTAGCATATAACATCCCTCATTTATCTTTACTTGCTAATGATCATTAGTAGCTGAAAACTGATGGATTTGAAACCAAAGCTCCCACCCTCAGGTCATCAGTAATGATATAACTAATGATGTTTGGTGACCCTTTAATATTTTTAAATGAACTACATCAGACTGTACCCATGTCAAAGTGATCCTTTGGTAGCAAAAGGGCACCAAGGGATGATGTTTTCTTACTGAGGGGGAAAAAAGTCTGGGACCTTAAGCAATGCTTTAGCTTCTCCTTTCTGCTTGGGATGCAGAAAGGAGAATCCCCCCTTTTTAAAAATGTTTATCACACAGCAGCAGAAAAGAACTTTCACCATAGCAGAGCCTGTTACGGACTTGGAGTGGTCTGTCAGACCTGGGACAGCCAAGCAACTTCCTTCAGGAGCCACAGGAAAGCTTTGGGAATACTGCATCTTTCTGCCAGCCTACACTTCCCTGCACATAGAGCCAAGTTTTTGGTGAATATACTGTCAAGACTCTTGACAATATTAGCATTTACTCTGTTTGGGATGTGCAGATCATTCTCAGCTCTTTTTTTAACATGGAAGCAGTGTCAAAGATAGATATATCTCTTTCCTATATGCCAACTCAAAGATTATGATACAATTTTTTTTGCAAGATTTAGCTCAAACTGTCATCTCCAGTTTACTTTTTCAGAAGTAAGTGTGCAGCTGCATTTCAATCCAATCACAGCAAATACTACTCCACAAACAAGAAGATCTCTACTCTCTTTACAGTGTCTAACTAGTGAATAGCAATCCTAAATCCATCATAAGTATGTGTTGCCTTCCCAAAACAGGTATTCTGCAAAATCCTAGGAATGTAATAAGCCCTCAGCAACCAAATTACTTTATTGCCTACTACTTCACATGGTGTTGAAAATTAGTTAAGACGGGGAAAACACTGAAACAGAGCAGAATACAGGAATAGAATAGAGCTTCTGCTGCAGGACCAAGGGGTCCTTAGGTAATAGGAGCCAACAGGGAAACTCCAGTGAAATACTTCAAAGGAATTAAGCAGTGTTCCTCTAAGAACGTGACACAACTGACAGTCCATCTGAGGAGCCTCTACATCAATGCACTCAGCATGGACAACAAACAGGAGTTAGAAGCCACCAGGCTGCTAGAAAGATATGACCTAGTTGCCATTACTGAAAATTGGTGGGATGAATCCATGATGGGAGTGTGGCTATCAATGGCCACAGATTTTTCAGAAGGACTGGAGAGGACAGATGGGTGGGGAGCTTGCCCTCTACATCAAGAAATTGAGAGATGGTGAGAGCTGAGAATGGAAAACATGCACTGGAGTAGGCTCCTGGCAGTACCTGTGGCCCTGTGAAGAGAGGAAGCCCATGCTGGTGCAGGTTTCCCAGCAGGACTTGTGACCCTCCTTGAGACTCATACTGGAGCAGCCTGTTCCTGAAGGACCACACTTCCTGGAGAGACCCACACTGGAGCACTCTGTGAAGAACAACAGCCTATGGGAAGGAATCACTTTGGAGAAGTTTGTGGCAGACTGTCTCCTGTGCAAAGGAGCCCTTGGGAGCAGAGGAAGAGTATGAAAGTGTGAGGAGTTCTCCTCCTGAGGTGGAAGGAGAGGCAGAGATAGTATGTGATTAAGTGACTGCAGCCCCCATTCCCTGTCCATCTCTTCCACTGAAGATGAGAAGGTGGAGAAAATGGCAAGTGAAGTTGAGCCGAGGAGGAATGAAGGGATAGGGGACAGCGTTTTAAGATTTTGGTTTTATTTCATATAACCCCAAATATATCTAATGTCCCCCAGCTGAGTCTGTTTTGACCATTACAGTAATTGGTGAGACGGTCGATCCCTGTCCTCACCTTGGTCCACAGGACCCAATATTGATTGGATGATCATGTGATATGAAAAATAGAGTGGATATATACTTTTCAACACCCATTTCTACATGTCCTCTCTGTGTTCTTTGGCTTCTTGGTGGGCCTACAGAGTCTTGTTTCCAGTATTTTGATTGTCTGAGAATAATGCCAAGAGTGACCTTCACAGCAATTTCCTTTCTGCCAGATCTCTTTTATTCTTAATTAAATGTTGCACTGTACTATGTTTGGACATATTCACTGACTTGTAGAAAGAAAAAAAAAAAGTGCATTCAAGGAACGACCTGCCCAGAATAGATGCCATAAGTGACAAAGTATTCTTATTCCCTGTAATTTATTGCTACTTATGACTGTAGCCATAGCATCAAGTGGTAAGACCTCATTAGGCTCCTTAAGGTCAGTCTAAATTTATGCGCACACAGAGATATCCACTGAAGACTGAAATATCCAGGAAGAGCTTAAAGCACTTGGTTCATTTTCAAAATCTAAGTCACAGCACATATCACATGACCTCCCTTGACAATGGCACTGGTAAAGGTGCCCAACTTATCTTCTCCATACCTTCAGTATGCAGTTTTTACGGCCTTAGTCACTTTGATTGTGGTCCATGGCAGTCAAGCTAATTTAATTAATCCACTCCATGGAAAGTGGAGGGATCTCCCCTTTACAACCACACACCACAATTCAGCCTTCTCCCCTCCCTTGCTTGCTGTTGCCCTGTTTTTCTCCCCTCCACCTCTTGTACAAGAAACATCTTTAACTCAACTCACGAAAGCAATTTTGGCTCTATACTACTGAACTAAATGAATGCATCTATTGTGCCCCAGCACTGACACAGTGCAAGTGGTGGGGGCACAAATTTGGAAGTCGAGAGGAAAGGTGGAGATAGCAGGATGGAGTGGGAGCTCCCTCATTAAGCAGTATCCAGGTCCACCACAGTTCATACAAATGCACCAGGATTCGTCTCACTTAACTGCAGCCAGATGGGAACAGGACCAATTTTAGGCTGTTTCCTTCCTTTTGCAGTCAGAAGAAAAAGAACGGCAACTCTGCAGAATGCTTCATCTCATCTCATCTCATATCATCTCATCTCATCTCATCCCTCTCTGCTGACTACAGAGAAGACTGTGAAGATTGGGTTAAATTAGACTTCTATTGAGCAATTTACGTGCCTAAACAGGTGTGTCTAAGTGCCAGAGGAGAAACCCTAGGATGTCATATCCATCAACTTCAGATAGATATTTTGGATGTCCCAGAGCACCCATAATGGTACTGATTCCTAAATGTAGGCACCTACATCACTCTCCCAACATCTCCCTTTTGGAAGTGCAGTTACTCTTAAACTAAATTGAATGACTCTTTGGTTCCCCCTTATTTCACACAGGTGTCAATCTGCGAATCCAGGGACTTGAAAACTTAAAGAGCAGCTTCCTACCTTTGTTCCAGGATCCTAGTCTACCAGGATTAGTCAAAGTGATTATCTGATAAGGACCCTGCATGTTCCTCTCTTGTGTCTGCAGAAAAAAACACTTGAGGGGGTTTTGTTCCTTCTCTGAATCCCCATTGAAAGCCATCCAGCCCCACTGAATTCTGCTCACAACAGAAAATCTGCCAGTGGAAGTTGTCAACATCATACTGCTAATTCTGCTTGGAGATATAAAAAAATGTTATTTTTGTGTTTTCCCCAATGGCTCCCTTTGCTATGGTATCTAAATATCTCACCACACATTCAGCCTCTCTCATCTCAGTGTTCAAAATGTCCCAGGATCTATAGTGGTCATGCATGTATACTTTAATATGTAGCCAGTCACCAAAATGTACTTTAGAGTGTCTCCCTACTTTTGCCAAGCTTTCTGACCAGGATATTTTTATATAACTTTGCAGTTGTACTTCCTGGAACCAGACATACCTCCAGTGCTTTTAACCCACATCAATACAACTCAAAAGATGAAAAAGACAGGGATATTTTTAGCAAATATGCCCCTGGCCAAACAGCACAGTCCCCTCATACCATAAGCATAGATAACTCAGGACATAACCATCAAATAGGCTTGAGTGGGAAAAAACCAGAAAAAATAGCAAAGAAGAAAAACAATTGGGACTGAGATGCTTTTACTTTAATGCACATGATATTTGTTCCAAGCACTGAAGTCCAAGTTTACTTCTTTGGCAAGAAAATTTTTGAAAAATTTTTCCAGGTTACCTAAAAGATTCAGAAACACTGGATTCAAGAATACTGCTGAGAGACTTCTTTCAGTTTCTTTAGATGATGCTACCTGAGTTTAAACAGTGTGCTCAACTGAGGAAGGAATTGTTTTTTAACACAAAGTGTCTCCTAAAAAAATAGAGACCCTTATGTGTATCATTCAGGCAAGACCTTAAACCAACTTTCACAACTTAGGGTATTGTCTTAACACCCAGGCTAGTGAGTCATTCCATTTCTGGTCCTTTTTTTTTTTTTTTTTTTAGCATGGTGTGTATTGTAGCACTCAGAATAACTTCTGCCAAATGGGGTAACTTCTGAACGTTTTTATCTCTGCAGTACCTCTTGCCTGTAGACATAGCCTGTATAAATATTTCCCTTTTGTCCTCTATAGTGTCCCAAGAGCTTCAGCTAGGGTAAATTGGATAGAAACCAACAAAAACCAAGATTACACCTGGCAACTGGGAAATCCAGAATGCATTCGGTCACTTTACAAATATGTAGGAACAAGTAGGAACTGGTATTCCAGTGACAACATTCTTTCATATATACACATATATTTTCTGGGGCACTGAGATGTTGGGTGTCTGTTCAGTATGAGTATTTGTATAACTTTTCAACTATCTCTGCAGGATCAGCAAACTTAAATATTAATTCCCAGGCAGATGTCTGTCAGGAAGCTCAGCCCTGAAATAAGCAGCATGTCCATGAGGTCATAGCATATCTAAGCAGAACTAGCATAGAGCCACAGAGCAGTTTAGATTAGGAAAATTTTAGGTTATGTGGTCCAGCCCCTTGCTTGAAGCTGTTTGCAGTTTGCTCAGGTTTCTCAGAAATTCATCTAGTTGCACTCTGAGGATTTCCAGTAATGGAGATTTGACAATCCCTCTGGGCAACAGCTTTAAACCTATTTCCTTACATGTAATCATAATTTCACATATTCTAATTTTTGTCTGTTAACCCTTGTCCTGTGCACCTTGTTCTTTCCTGTATCTATCCATCTCTGAGAAGAGTTCAGCTCCATCTTCAAGGCAACTTCCCATTAGGCAGCGCAGACAGCAGCAAGTTTCCCCCTTGTCTTGTCTTAAGGCTCAAACCCCTTAGTTTTTTCAGCATCTCCTTTTACATCCCATGCACCAGCCACATGACTTTCTTAGTGATTTTCTGGTGTACTTCCTCCAGTACACCTACATTTGTCTTGTGCTGAGGAGCCAAAATATGGGCACAGCACTCCAAATGTAGTCTCACTCATGCTGAGAGGAATGGGAGGTTTACTGCCCTTGTGTTCTTGCTAATTTCTCTCAAGCTTATAATACAAAAGTACAGCTTTGAATATGTGATCCAGAGAGCATCCACAGTGATCTTGATGTAACACTAAATGTGAAAGCATAGCAGGAGTGTTCTTGGGTTATCAAGATGGAAGATTCCTCTTAATCAGAAATAACTTTCCTCTCCTGAAAGAGGTTCTATTTGGGGAGTGAGATCTAGATAGATTTTTTTTTTTTTCCTACACATCTCCTGATATTCTAACCATGAATTATGAACTTCATACAGGATACTGCCAAAAAAAGGTTGCAGTCTATTTCACGTATGAAATCAGTTAGTTTTAAGGAACCCTTTTGACCCTAAATACATTTTATTTTTTTGGCTTCCAGTTGCTACTGGTTGCTGCAGGCATAGACTGTGCTTGACTCCTGCGCATAACAGGACTCATTAGCAACATTCATACAAATAACTATATGAGCAAATATGGCTAGTTTAAGCAATATTTGCAATGGAAAACAATTTAGGTGCCATGAAATTACAGCTTGATATGTCCATGAGCAGGGCAATATCTGGGATTCTTCAAAACACTTGACAAATGTAAAGCTGTTCCCAGCACAGGCTCAAAAGGACAACAAATTTTGTTCTTTTGGACAAGCTGTTCATTGATCATCAGCACAACTTCAGACAAGAAGGAAATAAAATGTCTCTCTCTCCTTCACCACAAAGATACTGAGACAAGGTAGGAAACTTTGCTCCACTAACAGACCTGCATAACTAAAGCAGCACAGCGAAGAGATTAGCACCAAGTGAGCCCTTGTGCTAAACCAGGGCTTAACAAGACATATGATCTTACTCCAGACATCTTCTCTTTGGGGGTTTTCTTGGTAAATCTCCATGCACTGCCATGTTCACCCACCCAGAACAAACTGGTTGTGTTTCCATTGCGTTAAGTACCCTGAAAATACCCACACTGAGCCAAGGATATGCTTCTAAGGATTTGCATTCACTGAGAAATGTACTGCTCTGTGTTACTGTTCTTTCTGCTAACGCCTTTTGTGAATACTTAATTGCTTCCTGGTGGTTTTGTAAGCATTTGTTTCATTTTATCATGTTGCTACACTATCCATAAAAGATAAAACAATTCTCTAGACATCTCTAGCAATCATCTCAGAAAAAGCTGTCCTCTCTCTTCCTGCTGATTTAAGACAGTACTCGTTCCAAGACAGACCAGGGCTGCCCAATGCACATGATGCACAAGTGATTCAAGTGGAGAGAATAAGCCAAGGATAAGATTGGAACAGTTTCCAGATTTTTTATTTAAGAAAGAAACTCCAGTAAGTTTTTAATGGCGTTTCCAGGATGTGATTTAGTGAACTGAGCAAATAACTTACCCAGGGTAGCAACTTGCACTTTTACCTTTGGTCTCGGCTCCGCAGGAGCTTGACCTCCGTGGCTGTCAGTCATTTATTTTTTCCAGTTCATGTCCTCATTTCTTCAAATTAATAAGTGCAGATGTTTTTGAGTATGTGATCACATGGCTCCATTTGTAAGAATTTTCAAAACTAAACTTACTGTTAAAATCTTCCTCTATATTCTGTTAAAAATCCAGGAGTCTGCTAGTATTTTTACAATGTTCTTAGTGGTATAAATATGTCTATGGTAGGGAAGAAATTTATAGAAGTAGAAAAGTAAGGCAGAAAAGTAAGTTGTGAATGAAAGGCTGTCTGCCTTCCCATAACCCCTCTAGGACAATAACATAAATCTCCATCAATATAGGGTACTAAACACAGTGATATGAATTGGAAATGCAATCATATTTTATTATTATATAGGAAGTCACAACAATGACAGCTACTGGGGGTATCTGCCACAGCACAGCAGCAGAGGTCAAAAAAGGCACAGGGCATGTCATCTACTACAAGGCTCAAAAGGTTTTGCTGTACTCAACATCTTCCCCATCTCCCACCCCTCAAGACAGGAGGTCATTCATGATCCTCTGCACATCTCTGAGTAGCCCTGGGTATGAGCACTCACACTCATTGAAATCATGTGGTCTGGCAAGACACCAGATGCATTGGGTCACACTGAGGTCCCAAATAGCCCCAGGTCCTGTCTCCAGCAGTGACACAGCAGATGCCTGTGAAATAGCTAAAAGTCAGAGCAATCATCACCACAGCTTCCCAGAATATTCTTCTATTCCTCCACAATCTGTAACACAGGAAGCCCCAGAGCCAAAGCTAGTATCTTTATAATAGCTTTGAATATGTTTTTCTTCCCTGAACATACCCATGCAACCAATTGAAACATTTAGCATTTATGTAAGTGTTAAGCATCTGCAACAGCCTTTGGCAATGCATTATACACCCTACCTTTATGTTGTGCGACTCTAACCACCTCCTTGTATTTGTTTTCAAGGCATTAAATTCAAGTGTCACTTGAAAATCTCAAATCATGTGCGGGAAAAAGGCAGTAGCACCTCCTCTAAGGCTGCTGACACTCACTAACCTGCCGTCCAAGGAAAGGAATACTTTCAGCCCACTCGCTGATGTGTTCTTAAAGCAGATGGACCAGGAAATCTCTACAGTGAAGGTAGATAGATATTCTGGCTTATCCTAGCACTTCAAAGAGCAAATGGAATTATATATGGTCACTTCAAGTACAACTTTATTGTCAAAAATTTCAAGATTTATCAAATCAACTCTGTTACTACAAAAATACCAGAGCTACTGAAAAGCAAGATTTCATCAGCTTTCGTACTTTGTATTGGAGTCCAGGGTTTTGAGATGGGATTTTTCAGGTTCTGATGGTATTCAGCTGGGAATTTCTAGGTTGGTTTTTTGTAATTTTTTTGGGTTTTGTGTTTTGTTGTTGCTGTTATTTTGATTTTTTCCCCCTCCTCATTCCTTACAAAATCCTAGGTTCTCTGCAGGACTAATATCTGTCTATTCTGAAGCTTTATCATGTTCATCATGGACAAACAACCCTCACTTAGCCACCTCCATTGTATGGTCTTCAGAACAGACTCAATTCGCTTTACCTCAGGTCAAGGCAGTAACAGAATCTTTGTCACAAGGTCAGTTTTCAACCATTCCTTGCTTTCCAGCTTATTTGCTGAGTGGTTTCTGAAGCTGCAATCATTTCTCCATAACACTGCCCTTACATGATTCTCTTAAGTGCGCTTGTAACATGTTGTGCCCTAAAACTTTCTATGTACTCCTCTGCTTCTCCATATTCACTGATGATTGTATGGATCTTCATCATCTTTTTTGTGGTGCAAAGAGATTCCATCTCTTCAACAACTATTTGCTCAAAAGAGTTCTGTGTATATGACAGATTTCTTTTTCTCTGCTTGGTATCTTTTTCCAGATTTATTGTATCTTTTAGTTGAATTGAGTGGGCTAGATCACATACCATGCTGAAGATGAGGGCAAATCCTGGATTTTTGAAATGGCATGACATCTTTTTTCTGTTTTGGTTTGACTTGCTTTCCTAAGAGTTCCTACCTTCCCATTTTCTGTATACATTTTTACTTCTACTCAGCCCTGAGCTGGGATTTCCATATATTTAACATCCTAATGTTATGGGTTTAGCCATAAAAACTTTATCCTTGAGTCTTAGTCAGCTCAGAGCATCATCATATTTGCAAAGGTGGAATCCACCTATACCCCACATATGTATCTAGATTGAATGTCATTTGCCATTTTTTTTCCCATCTGGTCATTCAGGAAGGTAATGACATTATTCAGTATTTCAGCCAACTGGCAGTGTTGAATATCAGCAGTGTCAGTAAACTGTCACTTCATTGCTCCAGCCTCTTGCCAGACCATTTGCAAATGTGGAATTTCAGTCTGTGGGTTTATTTTGGTAATTTTCCTTCCCTGTGAGAAATGAACATTTATTCCTACTTTGTTTCCTATCTTTTAGGGAGTTATTTATCCAATTAGTTTATCCTTTTCCATCTTCATGCCCTCAGCAGCCTTCAATGGGAAGTTTTCTTGACTGTCTTTTGCAAAGGGAAGTAGTCTGTGACACTTAGACTTGTCCAAGGTAAGTTTCTGCTTTCCCTTATCACACCTGTATCACGGAAGATAAGAAATATGGTCTGTAATATGTTTTCTTGGTCAGCTATAGCCATTACTGGCCAAATGGTTTGCATACAAGTCCAAATACTGTTTATTGAGAAAAAAATACTCCTTGCCAAAACCTTGAATAGTATCTTTTCTATTAGCCAGATGTTAATTGTAAGTTCTTTCTGAATTCTAGGCTTAATGTTGAGCTTTATTGGTGATATCCAGGCTCATCTGGTAGGATGTCACATTAGACAGTCCCATTAGCCTTTCCTATAATGATCAAAAGTCCTAAAAGCTACTGGCAAAACTCAAGTGTCATACAAAATAAAGGAAAATCACCCTTGATGATCACTCTGTGATGTTAGTAAAAAAGAACACTTTTGTGAGGTTCCGCTCTAAGAGCACTTGAAAGGAGTGATCTATACACACAAGGGAGAGCATAGACTGAAAACATACTTGAACTGGCACCAAAATCATAAAGAGCCATTACTGCCCTGCACCCCGCCTCCTACTGGCTGACGTCTGACAAAAGAGGCCGGAGTATAATGCATGATTGACTAAAAAATGTCATGGAAAACAATAGCAACAAGAGGCATTATGCATAGGTGCTTGTAAGGTCTGAGAAGGAAACTAATCAGAATCTCTGTGTAAAACCCAGAGGGCCATTTGGCACCTACCTGAACTGACCAGCAATGTGCTAAAAGTTGGATGCAGAATAATAAGTGTAAAAACTGTGTTTAACTAAGATTCACAAATTATTTTTTTTTCCTTCTGTGAATAAAAGAGAGCACAATGAAAATAATGAGTCTGAAAAGAACAGAAGGGGGAGAAAAAAGCATGCAAAATAGTTGTTGGGAATAAAAAACCTGTGCACATAAATATGAGTCTAATGCATGCCTTGTGATTATCTAACTGCCACAAGAATCATACAATCACAGAATGGTTTGGATTGGAAGGGACCTTTGAAGATTGATGAGTTCCAACCCCCCTGCCATGGGCAGGGACACCTTCCACTAGACCAGGTTTCTCAAAGTCCCTTTCAGCCTGGCCTCAAATACTTCAGAGATGGGGCATGTTAGAAGCTCTGATTATTATCATTAATATGAACAAAAAATTTCTGTATATTTTTTCTCATATTGCAGAACAAAGAGAAAATTTCTCATGATTCTATGATTGTTCAAAATTTGACATATAAAAATGAAGTAGGTAGACTGACATACTTCTCTGCTGCACAGGTGTTTTTTTCTGTTTCTAGTTTCAGGCATGCTCAGAGACATTGTAGAATTTCAAAATGTCACATTGGAGAGCACTTCCACTCTAATTTTCAGTCTAAACTTATCTTTGTTTATTTGTTCATATTCCAGGAAGTCTGATACCTCCATAAAACTTCTAGTGCTTGTATATTCTTGCAGGTCAGAGAGATAATGTGAAAATGCTTTCATGCTGAATACTTCCACCTTATTCCCAAATATGCTGTGCCAAATCCATGTTTTCAATTGACACCAATGAATGGACTAGATCCTTTGTGAATATGAATCAATGTAGCTTCATTGATTTCACTTTACTTGAGTAATTCATGACAGCTGAAAATCCAGCTCAAGACTTTAATTG
Source organism: Phainopepla nitens (assembly GCA_013400175.1). NCBI lineage: Eukaryota > Metazoa > Chordata > Aves > Passeriformes > Bombycillidae > Phainopepla > Phainopepla nitens. The sequence continues at coordinate 997,687 of VXBQ01016516.1, read as the reverse complement.
GCTCTAAAAAGCGAGGGAAAACGAAACACCAAAATAAATCAAACAAACACAGGTACATTCAGTCAATATTTAGTACATTCTACCTCATACTCTTTCACCAGCAGGTCTCTGCACCACTCAGCTCAATGTCTTTTTGATGTTGTGTTTCAGTCAATTAGGGAATGCAAATGTGCAATATCCAGAGAGAGTTAAAGTTCTGGAGACTGAGGGAACAGAAAGGAAAAGAGAGAATTTTCTGTCCTATAAATGTTGCTTCTGTGAGTAATTGACTTGAATTTCCTAATCCTAACTCGCATACAGAGAAGTCAGTCAAACACTGCCTTTAATAAAATTCCCTATGACATCACTCTTCATGGCCATGAAATTAGCATTGAGCAATGTTTACTTTCTTTGTGCTTGGTATTACACACTCATCAGTGGAGAGTGGGATAGAGTCCCAGTTACTCAGGTGCTGTGTTTGCAGCCCAAGGCAAGATTAAAGTCCAGCCAAGCCAGACATTGAACAAAACACAAAGAGAGACTTTAAGGACTGCAAAGAAAAGCACGCAAGGAAAGAAAGAGCAGTGCCCACCTCTGCAAACTCCATGATCACTCAGAAGTTGCAAGCCAAGCTCAAAGTCCTCTTTGAGGGGTCTAAACTGTGATTTGGCTAGGAAAGGCTCTGGTAGATCTAAGAGCAGCACTCCAAGTCAGAAGCCTTATCTCCAGCCAAACTTTAAAAAGAGAAGTAGAGTGAGGGGGCATAGACATGAAGATAAGAGTTGGAGACTCCAGTTTTTCATTTTATGGGTATGGATTAAAGAGGATGACTGAGGACTGCAATTCCTTGCAGCTAGTAAAAAATATAGTTATACAAAACCAATGCTTGATACATTTTGGCCATGTTACAGCTCTTGTTCTCCATTTACACTGGGGCCATGTAAGGATTTTTGTATGCTCTTTTCAAAACATCTATTTTGCAATTCTGATCTTTCCAAATGCAGCATATGGCATCTTTCCAGGAGTTCAGAGCCCCATCAGATATTTATTTTAGGGATATCACTAGAAAAACACAGATGTGGGAGAGTCGTCCAGGCAAAACATTTATTTTTTTTTCCAAGAAGATGCTTCCCCTGTAAGCCAATCAAAGCTATTAAAGTTTGAAAACATAGTGTAGTCAGGTGTCATCACCATCAGGTTCATCTTTTGATTAATACAGCCTCCAAACCCCTCTGTGCATAAGATGAAAACCCATTCAAGAAGAGTCACAAGCCCTACAATTAATCATAACATTTATTCAAGACAATTCAGACAGAGATATTTTTATAGAGAGTAAAAATAACAAACTTCTCCTATCTATCAAATTTCTGGAATTTACTCCATGCTAACAGGACTCTGAACAAAGGAGTGAAGTTTTCTGGGGAGCACAGGAAAGCAGAAGTTATCAGTACAGACATTTATTTCCCGCCTCAGTGGGCCAAATTTTATGTCACTGTAAATTGACTTTAATGTATTTAACTAATTATTTTAATTTACTTTATGTGAGGGCTTGTTATTTTTTTTCCAGCTGACTTCGGTGAAGGGAGCTAAACTGGTTTAAAACTGAGACAGAGGAAGTGGCAGCTTCTGCTGCTTTCTTCCCTCTCAGCAGCTTCCTTCCAAGACAGCTGTTCTTGTGTTGCTGACTGGTAGCTGTACTCTTGGTCGATAAAGCCAGCCACGCATGAGCTGATGGTGGATCTGGCCCTATGCTTTCAGGACTTGGCAACAGCAGGATTTTTCAAAGTCTATGCCAAAGGCCAGGCATGATGTGAACATGAATAACAAACCAGTCTTCACCTTCTCCAACAAACTTCTCTTCAAGAGGCAGCAATGCAAGAAATGCATTAAGTGATGCATCGATACCTAAGTATTTATTCAAGAGTTTTATTCTGCTTTATTTTCAGGTCACTGCTTCCTTCACAACTGTAGACCAATCTTGCATACTAATGCTGAAATTTCATAAATTTTATCATAAAGAACACCAGATATGCCTGACTGTTTTCAGGATAGGTGAGGGACTTGTTTACTTGATTTATTTCGGTGGATTCTCTTTGCCTGTATTGTCCGGAGGGTACCAAGGATTGCTACCTCACGGAGTAGCATTACATTTTAATAAAATGGGGGAAAGTTTCTGGTCCTCAGTTATAAAATTTTGTTGCACAACAAGAAAGGAGTATATGGTATATATCAATGGTTTCATCATTTGAAGGAGAATTCTTTCAGGTAATTATCACTCACTTTGGAAGGAAGCAAAGATGGCACTTGCTCAGATATCAGAACCTGATGTTCCCCAGCTGATTTAGTGGACAATACTCAGTTTATGTTCACCCATTGAAGCATGAAAGCATGAACTGGAAGGAAACTTCTAAATTATTATGCCCTTTAACTGCAGGTACCATGGGTAGCACCTGGACCATCATCAAAGGGACCATAAAGAAGACACTCTCGAAGTCTTTAAAATATCAGAGGTGTTCTTATTCATACCACACTATACTTCTAAGTAAAATTTCACTTGGACGTGGTTTATAATGGGTTAATAAATGATGCTTGGAGCTTTAAAAAAATGCTTAAAGAATGGATGCACATTTCATGCAATCTAACTACTTGATTGATTAACTCTTATGACATTCGGTATTGTCAGCTATTGATGTGCTTTAACTAAACACAGCCCAAATCTATAAAGGATTTACTGTCACTATCATTTATTTATTAACCCTTTATATATGTTTTTGTAATAGAATCTTAATATCAAACCAAGTTAACACCCCATAACGTTCTGGAAAGCCATTTGTATTAATCAAATGTTATGAAATAAGTAAGAAATAGTCTCCTCTTATATTGCTTAGAACTATTTCTAAGAAAATACTGAGATTCCTTTTTTTATTTCTAACTTCTTAAAATATTGGGGGACTAAGGAACATGCTGATCTATATAACATTATGCAATAAAAATCCATTATGATGCTGTCTGTGTTATTTTCAGGAAAGTTAAAATGCTGGGGTTTTTTTAATCTTTGGTTTATGTCAATGAAACTCCTAGAGGCAATCTACATGATTTAAGGACTTAAATACTGAAATGAAAGGAAAGTGAGGACCTATAGAACCTCTCTGTATCATATTTAAGGGTCGTCATTCTAAAGAGATCAGCTCCACAAGGAACTTTTGAAAATCAAGTACTGCTGAAAATTGCACCATACACAAAAGGACTAGCACTTGTAGTTGGTGAATAATATCCATATTTCTGTAAGATATTCCCCTTACCACAGAATTTCCAAGAATGGTGGAGGTGGGAGGGGACCTCTTGAGATCCAGTCCAAGCCCCTGCCCAAAGCAAGGCCAGCAGGGGCATTGTCAAGTCAGGTAGTATATATCCCCAGGGATGGACACTACCAAATCTCTTTGGACAAATTGCTTCAGTGCTCACTAACCCTTACAGAGAATAACCTTCTTTCTCACATTTGAATGGAATTTCTGTGTTTCAGGTTGTGTCCACTGCCTCATGTCCTCTCCGTCAGCACCACTGAAAAGAGCCTGGCTCTGTCCTCTTTGCACCCTGTCTTCAGGTATTTATAGCCATAAATTGAAAAGGTCTCCCTGAGTACTCTCCAGGCAAAAAACATCCAGCTGTTTTAGACATTTCTTGTATAGCAGACCCTCCAAATCCTTGATTACTCCAGCTACCCTTTGCTGGACATGCATATCCAAGTCTGTCTGCAGTGGGGAGCCCAGCACTGGACACAGAACTCCAGATGAGTCTCGCCAGAACTGAGCAGAGGGGAAGGATCACCTCCCTCATCTGTCTGGCAGTGCTTTTCTTTATTTGCAGGTGATTACAGCTGTAATCGCAGCTTTATTCACTGCCTTTATGCCAAAGATGAGCAGGTAAACCTAGTCACTTAATTCCCTTCTACCCTCTCCACTTTCCACTGCTTTCTTCTGTGTATTTCAGGATCCATGTATGCAGAGAGGGCCAAAGCTAAAATCTCCTTCCTAACACCAGATCTCCCTGAGCAGTTCTCTCAGTCAGATGTGCCATGCTTCCCACTTCATGCATGGATCTTACCCTCATTTCATGCCCCCTCAGTGACCATCCACGGTGCTCACTTTTCAATCCTAGCACCACTGCTCCTGGAGCCAGGCACTTCCTCCCACAGCAGAGCTGAGCAGCTGGGTTTGGTACCTTTGCCTCTGGAGAAGGAGAAAAGCATCCTAGCCTCCAGGTAGAAAATTTTCTGTATAAATAAATTATATTGAGGCAGTTTCTCTCTCTATGGCATGGGCCTTTCTTTGATACAAGAATATATTTCCACAGAAATCAATAACTATAATACAATTGTCTTCCATTTCAAAGAATTGCACAAATGTAACTATAGATGATCTGTCTAAATTTCCCATTCCTTTTTTCCCTTGAGTCTAGCTATGAACTAAGAGAGAATTGGAACCAAGAAGTTACTGATTTATCTTTTTTCTGAGTGTTTACTTGGCTGAATGCATTGACAGGAGACTGCTAAGGAATGTTTTTAATGATGTTACCAAAACACATTCTGAAACCTGCTGGTTCAGTAATTACCAAGTAAGAAGGATGAAAGAAGGATTTTTTAATTTACCTCAGAACTGCTGCTATGGCCACCAAGTATTAACACAATTGATTCTGATTGCCATGGCATTCAGCTCAAGCCATATGCAAATCAGGTCTTCTTGTACTGCACCCTTTGAAAAGCAACCATGGCAGTGTAGAGGCTGAAAGGGCAGAGGTGATCTTGAAGATGATATCGGCCACTGGCTAGCACAGAAAAGAAAAGAGCAGTCATTGGCTAAGCAAGGCTAAATTACCACAAATTTATTTCACACTGTCAATTTTCCCCTCATAACTTATAATACAGATGCAGCTGAGCAGTAACACCCAAGTGGACGTGTTCATTCCCAGTACCATACACTGCTTTGCATCAGTGGAAATGCAAACCAGTAAGAGGTCCTCCTGGTCAGGACAAGGACACAGCTGAGCTGAACTGAAGCCTGCAGTCTTCTGAGAACTTAGTTTTGCGATGATTTCACAAATCTGAACTAAACTTTTTGAACTTGAACCACCATTCATCATGCTGCTCTGGCCAGATGCCACATCTGAAAAGGACCCAAGCAAGACACACAGCAGTGGGTACAATATTTCTGTAGATTTAAATCATCAAGGAGGCAGGCAGAATGAAGTGGGCAACAAAAGTCATGTCATCCACTGCATCTGCCTGGAGTTTTCTCTTGACTGGTTCCCCAGCTGAGGATAGGATTTTAGCCAATACCAAATGAGTTCTGAAAATCTAAAATCTAATTTTTAGTTTCCTTTTTATCCAGAATTACTTGTTACCCCATACTTTCCTGAAGTGTGTTTTTAAGTCATCACCAATACATGCCACCATTTCATTAGTTCTGATGAAAAACATGCTAAACCAAACTGCTAGGGTGAGTTGTGGTAACACACAGAACAATCTAGATGATAAATTCTGCACAGGTCCAAGCATAGCCTGTCTCTTTTTTCCACACAAACCTGCTCACATGCGTGAATGACTGAAGTGTCAAACCCCTCTATGGGTCTTCAAGCTTCTGCTTGTTCAACCTCTCAGGTCAGTGCTATAGCATGCGAACTATTAATTTACCATGACTTTCTGAATATGTCCAAAATTAGTTGACCAGATAGCATGGTATTTGCCCAAAAAGATTGTTTTGACAAGACACAGAATACAACTATTTTGGACAGCATCCAATTTGTCCAATGATGGCTCTGCAATAGCATTTCATGCAGCAGAAAAACCTTGATTTACGCTTCAAAACCACACAGGATCCTGTGTATTAAAGTACTAACCACAGAGAAAAAATAAGCACTAAATTTGATTACCTGATCATTCTTTCTCTGTGTCCAGCTGAATTTCTACTGGACTGCTACTGAGGATACAGGGTAAGAATCTTCCTTTTTCTTGCATATTGAATTAAAATTGGCCTAAAAGCAGCAATCCCAAGCCAGTGTGCAAGTTCCTCTTCTTTTCCCTCATGGGCCTGTGCCAACAGTAATGCCAAGTGAGAGCAATCATAACCCTGGTAAAACATCAGTGAGCTGTTTGCACCATGCTGACAACTTTAATAATAGCCAAACAGTTTGTAGATTGTCACACTAAGAAAAGGGCAGACAGTTTTTCAGATTTTGCTTTGTTCCAGTGCTGCCAGCTAGATGCAACTTGACAGCAGTTCAGACACATGCACACAGGGCTGGGTAGCTGCAGAGAGATATAAAGCAGATATTCTGCAGGACAGAGTATGCAAATATATGTGGGGAGTAGAAAGATTTAGCTGTAAGAAACTCAAAACTCTATGTCTCTGTCAGCAAATCAATTTCCTCTTGGAGTTCTTCCTCTCTCTTCTGCTGGGTTTTGTGTATGTTAATCAAACAAATTACTAGAAAAAAATAAACTGTCAGGAAACCAAAGAGCAGGACAACACCTTACATTCAAGTCATATTTTATTACCTGCTATGTTTTCCCTTGCAAACAGCCCCCTCAGCACCATCACCTTGCCATCATCGCTGTCACCAGCTCCTGTGTCCAATGAGACTGTCTGATGGGAAGTATTGCCAATGCAGTGTGGGATTTATTAGCTGTAGAGAGGATACTGTTACAGCTAGCCATACCAGATTATCATTTTAATGACTAGAATCAATGTGATTTTTCAGGTCAGGGCAGCCCTTGTACTGTGGAAAGTTTTACCACTCTGGTTATTCCCACTCAATCCCAGCCCAAGCAGTGGCAATAAACACTGGAGAAAGAGAATTTTTTGTGTCCCATTCTGTTGTCACCAGCCACAGAAATTAAAGCAATATCCCCAAGCTACCCTATAGTATTCATTCAAGGGCCAGAGAGAAATTCTATTTTGAGAGAACATTAGAATGTAAATGGAGGTGAAATTCTCTATTTCTCCCTTTCTCTCTTGCAGAACAAGTCTCAGACATTGTTCAGTGCTTCAAAGCTAACAATAAAAGACCGTCGTCTTATTCAAGTTGCAATGTTCAGTGCTTTTGTTCTCCAAATCTATTTTACCACGTGGAAAGGCTTTTTGAGGAGTTAATATACACTGTACAAGAATTGTCTCTGAATAAAAGAATTGCCACATTCCAAAAATAGTGGCAGCTCTGTTATATGTATTTGAGATTTTCTCTGATGTTGGGATCAAAGTTTGGAACTACTGAACTAAAAATCAGTTACCAATATGAATGACACTAGCCTTTAAGCAAGACCATTATATGCTAGATGAATGTGAGCAAGGCCCACAGCAGGTAAATAGGTCACACCTGTTTTTTTCCTAGATATAGTATGGAAAAATGTAGTATATTGTAACAGAGTGTAGTGTAGCATAGCACAGTGTGGTGTTGTGTGGTACAGCATGGCATGGAATGGCATAGTATGGCATGGCATAGTTTAATGCAGCCATATCCTCCTAGAAGCTATGCTGTGGCACATGGAGGGCAGGGAGGTGATTCAAGACAGTCTTCAAAGCTTTACCAAGGGCAAGTCCTGCCTGGCCAACCTGGTGGCCTTCTACAGTGGAGTGACTACAGCAGTGGACAAGGGAAGGGCTCCAGATGTCATCTTGTGTAAAACCTTTGACACAGTCTCCCACACCATCCTTTTCTCTAAATTGGAGAGAGGTGGGTTTGATGAGTGAACTGTTCAATGGGTACAGAATTGGCTAGACCGTTGCATCCCTATGGCAGCAGTCAACAGCTCAGAGTCCAAGTAGACATCACTGATGAGTGGTGTCCCACAGGGGATCCATGTTGGGACCAATGGTATTTAATCTTTTCATTAATAACATAGATGAAGAGATCAAGAACCCTCTCAGAAAATTTGCAGATGACACCAAGCTGAATAGTCCTGTTGACACTCCTGAAGGATGGGATGACAACCAGATGGACCTGGACTCTTTTGGGAAGCGAGCCCATGGGAATCCCATGAAGTTTATCGAGACCACATGCAAGGTCCATGAGGAAAAGGGTCATGGACTGCAACAAAAGCCAGCAGGGAGAGGGAGAGGGTTCTGCCCCTCTGTTATGCTCGCACGAGACCCCACCCCCCACCCAGATCCAATATGCGCCTCTGGTGTCCCAGCGCAGGAAGGACATGGACCAATAAGAACTGTTCCAGAGAAGAGATACCAAGATGGTTAGTGGGATGGAGCACCTCTCTTATGAGACAAGGCTTGGGAATTAAGAGAATTGGGATTGTTCATTCAGCAGAAGAAAAAGCTTTGAGATGACCTAATTGCAGCCTTCCAGTACTTCAAAGGGGCCTACAGGAAAGAGAGAGAGGGACAATTTACAGGGGCACAAGGACAAGTGGGGAGGGCTTCAAGCTGAAAGAGGGTAGGATTAGACTACATATCAGGAAGAAATTCTTTTCCATGAGAGTACTGAAGCAGTTAAATAGGTTACTGAAAGAAATTGTGGATGTCCAGTATGTGGGAATGTTCTGTCAGGTTGGATGAAGCTCTGAGCAACCAGGTCTAGTGGAAGCTGCCCACAGCAGGGGGTTGAAACCGAATGATCTTTAGGGTCCCTTCAAATCCAAGCCATTGTATGATTCTCTTATATAATTTATAATATTGTAACGTAAGTCCATGTCAATATCCATGTGTCTTGTGCATTAAATACACTGTCATGTCCCTAGAAATCTCAAACCATTAAAATTTGTCCTTCACAGAAAGACAATTCTTTGACCCTAAATTGTCATTATTTGTCAACTATGAAGCTTCTGTACATGATCATCAGGGATACCTCATTTCCATCAAATCCAGAGAATCTTTTCCCCTAGGCTTTTAAATTGAAAGAAATACAGAGCCCTTATAGCTGCAAAACCCACCAAACATACTCTGGCAGTATAAGGGGTTGAGGGTAGGAGGAGCCAGACAAGGGCTTTTCTTAGTGAAAGAAGCTACCAGAAGGAGGAAGAACATGCACTTAACTCCAAACACTACAAACATCAGTAGTTCACTCTCTCAGATACCTCTCATTCATTTGCAGGCTGCCACCCACATCCACAGCCGAGCTGTTTTCTGGAGCCTGTTCTCTTCTTGATGGTGATCTCCCATGTCACAGCTGAGTTAGCTCAGCTTTCTGCTTCCAAAGCCCTACAGCCAATATGCATCTTGATTTAAAGCCTGGGATTTCCCAGTGCTGCTCAGCCTCACCCTGTGTACTTTAGTGAGAGATAGGGAGTTTGTTTACTTCCTGCAGGCTGATTAGGCTCTGTGTCGATTCAATGTCAAGCAACTTATTCTCCTCACAAATTGCAATGCATAACCAAACTGTCCTGGACATAAACCCCACATCAGCCCTGCTGGGATTTCACACAGGCACAGCAGTTTTATTTACATGTTTTCTAAAGTCAAATCAAGTCCTTAGCCTAAGAAATAGGTTTTGAATCGTATTCTTGATAGAAGAGGTTTTGGTATGCCTTCAGTGGACATATGCTTAAGCTGAGAGGTCAGTCTAATTTGGATCAGATGAAGGTCCTTTATGTATTTGGAAATCTTACAGAACTCCTTCCTTGCCAAGTAGTTTTCAATAGACTCATGATAAAGGAGCATGTTATAAAATATTTCTATGCTCTCAATTCTGGACATGATCAAAAGCTGGCACAAGAATGGTGGTAGCTCAGTAGCTGTATGAATCAATGATTTATATGGAGAAAAAGATCAATTATTTAAATCTTTTCAGGAATATATGAAAATTGTTACCATGAAAGCAAGGATGACCATTTAGATAGCTTTCCTGTAGGGGGAAAAAATAGTAGAAGCAATAATAATGAAAGCAGTAAAGAGACAGGAAATAAAATGTTTAGGAAAACATTTTATGCCATCCAGAGGGACTTGGACAAGCTCAAGAACTGGACTCATAGGAACTTCATGGGGTTCAACAAGGCCAAGTGCAAGATCCTGTACATGGGTAATGGCAACGCCCTGTGCCAACACAGGTTGGGGGATGAGCAGATCAGAGCAGCCCTGCCCAGAAGGATCTGGAGCTGCTGGTGGGTGAGAGGCTGGACACCACCCAGCCATGGGCACTCACAGCCCAGGCAGCCAATCCTGGGCTGCATCCAGCAGGATGAGGGAAGGGATTCTGTCCCTCTGCTCTGCCCGTGTGAGAATCCACCGGGAGTGCAGCATCTAACTCCGGGTCCCCAACATACAAAGGACATGAATCTGTCAGAAAGAGCCCAGAGGCCACCCAGATGATCTCTCCTATGAAGACAGGCTGATATAGGGAAAGGGATAATGGTTTTAAAATGTTTCTTTAACTATTTTTTTAAATGTTAGGGGGTGTTTAATGGTTTCAAAAGAGGGTCGATTTAGATTAAATATAATATAAGAAATAAGTGTTTCACAATAAAGGTTATAAAACACTCAAATAAGTTACCCACAGAAGTGGTAGATAACCCATGCCTGGAAGTGTTCAAGGTCAGGTTGGATGGGGCTCTGAGCAACCTGGTCTAGTGGAAGGTGCTCCTTCCAATCCATAACATTTTATGATTCTACGATAATATGATTCTAAATCTAAAGGCAAGAATTTTTTTTTAGAAAGGTTTATATATAAAATGGTGAAAATTAGAATGAAGTGATAAAACCAGGTAAAAACTGAGGAGAGATTCCCATGCAGACAAACCACCATGTACTAATAAGCCAGAAACCAAAATGCCAAAAACAAACTAAAGATGTGGTAGCCAACATGTCCTAAGGCAGAAGAGCTAGAGACATGTGGTGTCTCTTTCTAAATCAAAATATAAATGAAAAAATGTGCAGACTTCACATTCAAAGTCATTTAGTCAGGGAACTAAAGGAGAATTTTTAAGCAGAAAATAACATTCATTTTTCCTCAGCTCTGTCAACTAGTCTGGTAATATATATCCCTTCTCCCTTAAAAATAAAAACAGATGTGATTCTCAAACAAATTACATTTCTTTCATGTCCGTCCAAGATGCAGGTTTCGGGAATGTCTGAAACAGCAAATCATCTAAAAAAACACCTTCCTGAAACTACAGAAAAAAACCCAGACCTCTGCTAACCCAGCCCTCCCTGCACCACAGAATGGGGTTATTATGCATAAATCTATTCATGCAAAAGACTACCCCTTCTCCTATTACTCAGTGGAAAGAGTTTAACATACAAGACAGAAAGTGCATAAAAAGTAGAACTCCTGACTTATTCAAACCACCTGTCTAAGCATTTAAATGAATAAAGGGAGGAAAAGAATCAGAATGAACATAAAAGGAAGAACATCCCATTACATCACCACATGATGCTGGACTCTTAAGACAAGAAGATATTACAATTCACTTAATAAAACATCTGTAGTGTCACACCGAAGTACCAAAAGGCAGACAGCTATTGCAAGTTTGGATGCTGTTCTGCAATTATAAAAAGCACAATCTGGTTTTGGCTTCTTTCATTTCCAGCTAAATATAAGAAAACAAACACCCACTTCCTTATGTATATTGCTGCCTTGTTCTCAAATATACAGACAAACACTGCAATCTTATGTCTCTCTCTTTTCTTTTTTTTTTTTTTTTTTATTTTTTTGAGAGGACTGCTAACTTGCAGTCTGTTTTTTTGGGTTTTTTTTCAGTTTCTTCATGTCACATAGATCACAGTTTGTGTATAAGATATGTGTTCTTCCAAACTAGTATTTACCATTTACTCTTCCAAGGACCCAAGCTAGTGAGACATGCATGTAAGCTAGGATTCTTACATGCTTAATATACAATTCTCAGGAAGACCAAGTTTTAGGCTTGTAATAAAACTTTCTCCCCAAAGCTGATGAGCTAAGAATGAAACCTCTAGAAATACCCATTTGCAACTTCATTGATGTCCTGTTGAGTCAATTTTCTTAGGGTTTGCTTGGAAAAATCTTGTCCATCTGTTACATTTTTATCCACATAGAAGGTGTTCTTTTTAAGTATTATTTTATATTTTCTTTAATAAAGCATGAAGTGTAAGTAAATTGTAGAAGTCTTCAAACTGCAGTAGGACCACCTGGATAGTAATGAAGAACCGAAAAGTATCAGGGTCATTGCTTTTTTTTCTGTCGTCATGTCTTGACAATCTTGGTTGATTTCAAGATTTAGATAGTCTGGTTATGAAAAAAATTGAAAGCATGTGTGTACATGTATATTTTTGTGTTTGTGTTCTTGTCTGTATTTTTATATACCATTTATCTGAATGTATGCATTCAAATCAAAGAACAACAGTGCTGCAGGATCTCGAGCTAACTCGGAAACTGAGGAGCCCTGCAAAAAGGTGACCAGAGAAATGGAGTTGCATGTTTGCAAGAGTATGTACTGCAGCAGCAAGTTTGTCAACAACTGTGTAAAAATAAAAATAAAACAAATTACTACTTCCCTCGCACAAGCACATCTGTGATGGAGATTACAGGAAGAGTTTAAAGACAGAGGAAGATATAACAGCAAATCACAACTCGCTTTCCCATCTCCAATAGATGATGCAGCCATTTAATTAGTTCCAAGTCTCTGCTAGTCACATATTTTGGTGTATTCCGAACAGAGAATAGCATCCTCCTGGAATAATCACAGCTGGGGGCAGCTTCAGGAATGGAATAGCACAAAAAGGGATTTAGAAATATACAGTGAGTCCAAACAGAGAATAGGAAACTTCAGAGCACAGCTGGAGGGCTCCTGGCAACACGGGAAGTATCTGAAGTCATATTGGAAAAGTGATGTGAAGAAAGCTTTCCTAGGGATCCTGTGGAGTTTGCTGATGTCCACAGAGGATTATAAGAAAGAAAAAAACAGCCCTGAAAGGACAAAACGTGTAGGCAAAGGGGACAGATTTCTTTTAAGCATTTAATTCCATCTGTCTCAGTCCAAGTATCCTCTCCATAAAGAGTTATGTCATGGTAGCTTGTAATTTTGTGTTCTAATAACATAAAAGCTGTAGAGATTAGCAAGATTTGGTGCTTCTTGGCACATATGCCTTAGAAGTTAGAAGTCATTCCATCTCAAAGGCTTTAGGCAGCCCAACATCAAACACAGTGTCCCCTCCTTTCCATGAGCCATTTAGAGAAGAGATTGGCTGGACCGGGCATTCAAAGAAATGCTGCTTTCTAAATGGATATTAAAAGAATTCACAGAGCATGAGATTACAGGACTTGCAAATGAGAACATTTATTCTGGGAAAAAGTCTTAGGAGCTTATCCACTAATGCAAAGGCATATAAATGACCATTTCAGATAATACAACCAGGGTTTGGTTAAAAATACTGCCATGCCACCTACAGTCTATCTAATGTGGACATCAAACTTAAGAGAAATAATGTCCTTTAGAAGGCATAAGAGAAATAATGTCCTTTAGAAGGCATCTAAGTTGAATAACTCGATCTCACCTCACCTCATCTAGCCTGCTCATGGGTAGAAAAATTGCTGCTCCAGGCAAATGGAAAGTTGTTTACCAGAAAAGTTGTTAGTTTTTCTTCTCCAGTGACAAATTCCTAAACTGGTTTATTCTCCGAAGGCTGAATTGAAGAAACAGAAGATGATGGTGGTTTCTTCCTGATTCTGAGAAGTTTACCTGCTTTAAAATGTGTGCTCTAGTGAAAGGTAATAGATTTTTCACTGAAACCACTTTCCTCTGAAAATACTGTTGCCTTAAATCAAAATATTTTTTCTTTAGGTTTCTTGATGCAAATAAAATCTGCATCAAGAACGAGTTTATCTCAAAATACAAGGAAAAAAAAAAAGCAGCAGTGACTGTAATTCAAAATATCGAGTAAAGATTTGTTCCATGCATGGATTATATAGCCCATGGATATCATTTGGTACCAGGGTACCCTAGTTCTTCTTTGGTAAGAAATCTCCAAATGTTTGGGGGCTTTTTCAAACCTTAATAAAATAAAATTTTTAAAAAGGTGAAAGAAATCTTTATTGCCCAGCTCTAAATATAACACGGAGAACATTGGCTGTGATAAAATTTAATGAACATCAATTAAATTTTGATTGAGGAGTACTTACAATTAATTGTTTATAAACAATCCAGAAAGAAAAAAATGTTTATCAAAAATATTGAGAAAATTAATTTATTTAGAAGTTCAAATAAAATTGCAGGCTGCTCATTAACAATTCATGAACATCAAAAAGACTGAATTAATTCTATGAAGGACTTGATATTAGTTGTTATTATCGCCTTACTTTCAAGAGGATGTAATTGTTCTAGAACAATCCTGGTCAAGCAGTTCATTCTAACACCCTCAGCTGCAAGCAATCAAAAATTAGTTTTGGACCCAGCCCAAAATCCCAACCCAATGTAATAAAAAATGCTACCAATCCTTCTGACTTTACCCAGACTCTCAAAATTTCACAGAATTCAGATGACCCATGAGCGTGTTATTAAAAAATTAAATTAAATTAAATTTAAAAACATTTCCTAGCCACTTTCATTTATGTTCCAGCAAAATAATTAGCTATTTTTTGATTTTTAAAAATTAATTCAACCCAATTTAGTCTCTCTCCACTAGTAGTCAATAGGAGTTTGCTGTGGCTTGTTACAAAAATTATCTCTCGTATGTTCTATGTTTTTTCGCTTTTTAGTAAAATCCACTTGATGTTGTAGGAGGAGTACAACAATATGAAGTTCTTACAACAGTGAATTCATAGAAGATTGAATCCAGCATCATGTTTAGATACACACAAACATTCTCTTAAGCCTACACTTTTATCTAGACTTATGAAGATACATTGCTGTACTGTATTCTCTCAGAACTTTGTCGAGGGATCATTTAAAGCTATCTAGAACTAAACATTGCTTCACTGGGAGAAGCCTCATCCTTTGAATTGCTCATGGCCAGGATGGATGAGGCCCAGAGCAACCTGATCCAGTGGGTGGCAGCCCTTCCATGGCAGAGAGCTCGGAGCAAGATGATCTCTAAGGTCCATCCTAAACCATTCCATGATTCTATGATTCTAGGATCCAAGGGAGGTTACGACATCCATTAATTAACTTAACTCTTCCAAGGTGGTCTTGGATGACCAAACACCCCTTGAAACCCTCTCTCCAAAATTTCAGATGCTCCACAATACAGTTCTGTGCAGACTCATGTATCACATCCCTCATCCTGCCCACATATCTATTGACCAGGATCCTGGCATTCAATGCTTGGGAGAAGGTTCTTAGTGCCCCCACAAAAACTTCCTGTGTCTTCTCCTGATATAAAGCCCAGCATTTCATTCTGATTCCAAACAGAGCAACAACTAATTATAAAATCTTTGCTTCTAGCCCAGTCTTTGTTTCAGAATCATTCTTTTCTCTAGAATTTAAATTGACTGGCAGTTTTTCGATCTGTTCTAACTTTGAGCTATGGGACCTATTATTAAAAATTAGAGTTTTCAACCAAAATCCTGTCCCTAGTAGATTTATATTCAGCACCAGCATGTTTCTGATTTGATCATCCAGTCTTTTCCCCTTCCTTTCTCCCTTTTCTTTCCTGTAAACAATCCATGGGCTCACAGTGATTATAATAAAACACATTTTTACAATGAACTTGCAGTGGCTTTACAAAGAGGAGCTGTTAACAGCTACTACTTCCCCAGAGTCAGAAAGAAGTAAAGAAGCAGCTTCTAACCCAGACTTCATTGTCCCTGCTCAGGCAATCCGATGGAGGTACCGATGGAGGTACAACACAGGCTGCCTTCCCTTCCCAGGAGATCTCACATAACATCCAAACTCATTGCCTCTGACCTACAGCAAGAATTATGACTAATCAGCTGCATTAAAGTGACACAGAGGTTGTGTAGCTGTATCTCAACACAGTAATAGTTCCTGTTTATATGCACTGATAACCATTGTTATTTTTACTCCTTTTACTAAGGGAAAGACAAAAAAAACCCAAACATAAAACCCCAAAAGGCCTCTAAGTTTTTGCACTCAGTTTCACAAAAGTATCGTCCCCAAAAGTCAGCAAGTAAGCATAAAATATCACTTGAATGCCTAGGGAAAATAATCAGACCTGCCAAGTTAAACCAAAAGAAAAGAAGAGTGACTGTGTCCAACCCCACAAAATAGTCTTTGAAGAGATAATGTCTGCATTAAACAAAAAATTCATCACTTAGCTACTCATATGTTACTCCGGACAAGAGTTTGAGGACTAAGAAACAGATGGATCAGAAGTTCTCATCATGGTTGACTCTTGCCTGTTATATAGCGTGGTAAGATGATTCTGCCAATGGATTTCCTCCTAGATCACTTGAAAAGAAGCTTTTTTATTCAGAATATGAGAGCAGAGGTCACTCAATAGGATCTGACAAATCCTACCTGTATGTCACCTCAACTGAATGTTTAGGATGACATGCCAAGATCACATGAATTAAACCTGGGTGTCAAAGCACAATATAATGTTTTTTCATGTGCTGTACATGCTTAATTTTCCTTAATCTTTTTTGAATTGAAGAACAGAGAAAATCAGTTCATTCATTACAGGTATTAAATATTAACATAGGGCATTTAATATTAGCAGTCGTTATTAAAAGAAGGAACTTTAATGTCTGTCAGACCCTCTGGCTAAAGAATCTCTAAAGTACCTACCAAAGTCATAGAAAGTTTCCAGTCTTCCAGGAGGCATTTATCATTCTCATTAGATGAGCCTCCCTGAAGCCAGATGGTCCTTTCCAGAATGAAAACCACAAAAGGAACAATCAAAGTGACTGCACCCAGCAAACAACCAAGCTACACTTCATAGCTTGTGTGTGTGCAAATTTCTTCTGTTAGCAAGAAGGATGGTTCTTCCTGCAACCATGTGGGATTTAAACTACATGGGGCATCCTTGATCATATTTCCCAGCAGTAAATGTGATGCATTGCAACACATTCACTGTACCTCCTGCAGAGACCCACATACACACAGAAGAGTCCATAACTGAGACTGGTTTTAGTTAGTTGTTTCTAAAACAAAAAAATCATGGCCCTGCTCTACCTCAGAGAAACCAATGATGAGCAATTTGCCGCTGCAAAGAGCCACCAAGGTCAGTTCAGCAGGGACCTGTTAGCTATAGAAGAGGCGGGAGATTGCATCAGCTCTTACACCTGCCTCCCTCAGCTTTTTCATTAAAGATGGACTGCCCTGTGCTAGTTAGTTTATAGGAAATATTTTAATTTTTATCTCTCTGTCTCATTGTATCTATCTATTGATGATTACAGAGAAACTTACAGTAGAAAAGACAAATCAAAGGGCTTCCAGACAATAGTACAGGAACACATATAGATGACCTTGTTCTCTCATGAAGACCCAAGTGGAAGCCAGCACCCTGTGCTAAGCTTTCTAGATCTCCATATGGAATTCCTACACTAGTCCTTTCTTCATTTCAGTTTCCTTGAACTCCTCTTTGCACCATATGAAGTTAAGTGACGCTTCCTCAAAGGAACAATAACATCAGAAACAAATCTTCTAATTTACACTCAGACACGAGCAATGTCCCTTTAAAGAAAAGCCTATTACTCTCACCTCTGTGAAGTGGCTCTTTTAAATATACAGAAAATAATAAATTTAGTTAGATAAAGAAACAGGGTATAATAGCCATTTATGACATGAAATACTTTCTTTTCTTTGTTGTATAGTCAGGTATTTCCAGTTTTGGAAATGTCAACAGTGCAATCCAAAGGTACAGCACTCATTATCTATGAGATGGAATTTAACAATGCTGTATCAAAGAAAAATGAAACAAGAGCAAGAAAAAAGCCAACTTTGAAGATATGAAAAAAAAAAACCCATAAAATGAAGGTGAAAAAAAATCAATGCAGATTTGCTCAAGAAATTGAAAGTTACTGCTGAAATGTTGTTGCACTGGATAGGCCTCTTCACACCCATCTTCCACTATATAATTTAGCAAATATAATAAATGTTGTCTATCCTACTCAGGGTATATAGAGGTCAATCCCCTTTTTCATTTCATTTTTTTTCCTGTTGGTGCTCAGAAATTTTCACAAGCAAGGAGCTAAGGATTTTGGACTGGGAGAGGTTTTGAAAAATGGAAAAATGCACAAGGAGCAAAAAGATAAGTTCAGAGTAATGGGTTAGACATGCTGCATATCATTTCATTAACCAACACTGAAAATTCAGAAAACCAGAAGAATCAACAATAAAAAAGCATCAAAATGTCAAGGAATATATAAATTTTCAGCTTTTTCATTAAAGACCCTTAATTTTGCAAGAGTTCTAGGGTGAAAAACATGCCAAAAAAGATTGCCATATAAAAAATAAAAGATTTATATATATATAAACAGTAAAATCTGTGTGGGGAATGTCTAAATGAACAGCAGATATAACGTGACACTGGAGGAAAGGAGAATATTAAAGAATAAAACCAAACAGGTATGGGTTATTCAAAAAACAATAAAAAGGAGACGGATAGTAACAATAACTGCTATGCTGTTGTAAGTGCCTCAGAGCCCTTGGCTGTTCTGATCCATCCATTCAGACCTCCAGCAAGGACCTTGCAACCCCTATTAACTTTCCAGGAGAATTTGTTCCTCATAAATAAAATACAAAAGAAAAGAGACTGCAGAAAAATTAGACAATTGATTCAGAGGAAACAAATAAAAACATAGCCTAAAAGGAGTAGTCCAAACCCAAGAAATCTATAAGCATCATGAAGGTTTTAGAAAAAATATTATATTAGTATCCCAGACAAAATATGTGCCATAATTCAAAAGGAAAAGAAAGCAATCTAATAACACTCTGCATGGCTTAACGGGAAAGTTAAGGGAAAAGGTCAACAGTTAAAAAAATGAAAGCTTGCTCAAAGAAGGGAGACAGGTCAAAAGGAAAACAGGTCATTTGAAGGTTTAGGACTGGAGAGCATGTACAGGGTGGCTTTTTTTACTGATGGCCACATATTCATTAAATACTTCAAGGGGGGATGCAGGTGAGTTAATCAGTGGAACCGCTTGACGATCCAAGTATGAAAAAGAGATTTGGGTAACATAATTCCACAGTGAATGCTTACCATCAGCCTTTCCCATCCTATGCAGAGGAAATACCTTCATATCTAACTTTTTCTGTAGTTGATTGGTCAGAGAGGCTTGACACAATACAGACAAATACATGGAGAGTTTTAAACCCTACAGGCAACTGAGAAATCACCAGGACTGGATGGCATTTACCTCAGAGAGCAAACTGTGAAATTGCAGAGCCACAGCTGGTACATGTCAAATACAGCACAGCTAGAATCCCCTGTGCTAGAGGAATGGCGGGGTGCCAAGGTGATTTGTCCACAGAAAAGGGTCAGGCAGGGTCTCGTAAGCACAGACTGCCAAGCCTGAACTCCAGCCTCAGCATGAGCTGAGCCTGGTGGGCAAGGCTCAGCACAGTACCTGGGGATTCCTGACTTGGTCAATCTCTAAGATGATCCAATCAACATCCTAGGTTTGGTTGCCTAGGAAGATTTTGAGAAGGTTCTTTTTGGAAAGACCATCAAAGAAGCAATGATAAGAGGTTGAAGGAAAAGCTCTTTTATAGATGTAAAACTGTTTAAAGGATGGGAACCAAAAGACAGAGGTCAATGGTCATTTCACAGAGTGGAGAAAAAGGATCAGATATATGGGACCAAAAAGCAACAAGTATCATCAGTAAGGGCCCTGAGAACAAAACACAAAACATTATACTGCCACTGTATAAAAACTTGTCAACTCCACATCTTGATGTTCATGGTTCTTATCTTCACACCTCCAGAAGGCTGTTGCACAGATAGAGAAGATACAGAGAAGAAAATTATGATAAGGACAGAGCTGTGGTATCTGGAAAGATTAAAAATATCTCTGCTTTACAGTTTTGAGAGGAGACTCAGTAAAAGTCTGATTGAACTTAAAAAAATATTAAGTCAGTAGGTTATCAAAATGCAGAATTATTGTTCAACAGATCCCACAATGTTAGAACTATCTGGAACACTTCAGAAAAAGCTTCAGAACACTGAAGCATGTAGGAGCTTAAAATGGTTAAAAGGATTTAGCTTTTCATAGCCAAGGAAGTTGTCCCCATGGGAAGTTATGGAAAGAGACAGGATCAACAGATTCAGAATTACATTAGCCACAGGTAACAAATCCACAACCAGATATGTTTCTGACTGCAGCTAGGCACACTGGGGAATACAGAGGAAGAAAGAGTCTACTGCAGGTAGCAAATTGTCTCACATTCAGTCTCACTTTCTGCACTGTCAGAAGCCTGTCCTGTGTGGGCCACTAGTCTGACTCAGCAAGATATTTCATTTTTTCTCAAGAGATGAAATAATGGGACATAAACCCTGTCCTAAGGACATCTCTATAGCAATGCTTTGTTTATTCCTTCCTGCTTGTCCTCTGATACCATCCATCAGTCTGGTCTACAGCATCAGTATAACCAAAGTGTCAAAGCAGCAGCCTAGACCTAGATAGATACTTTATCAAGGTAGAAGTTTCCCTACCATTTCCCAACTCTCCCAGTTTTAATCCCCCATCTATTATTCTGAATAGACAGAGTGTTTCTGGGAAAAATGAAAATATACAAAAGATCATAGAATAAAAACACCTTTTATTCCAGTTTCATTCTTGTATTTTCATTCTTGTGTGTTCCACAGGCTGCCCATGGGGTTGATACAAAAAGACTAAAATTAGGAAAGAAATTTTCCAGGGTTTTGTTGGTTGGTTGTCGTGTCTTGGGTTTTTTCCAGCTCGTCTTGACTCCTGGTATAGCTACAATACAGAAGAAAATAACAGACTACCTGCAGGGTAATGGAGAATTCTTGCCACTCAAATTTCCTTCTAGTATCTGCAATGACTACTGATGTTCACCTTCAATTTTCAGAGGGTCCAGGGTTCCCTACCAGCTTGGCTTTATTTGATGTATAAGCAACGCGGGAATGAAAATGTCTGATTTTCTGTGTGAAAGGCATACTAATGTTTATGACTTTCTATGTCTCAGCTAGGGAAGATGAAAAATTCCCAGACAACAAGGACCTAGACAAGCACTCAGACACATGCACAGTCTGATCAAAATGGAAATTAAAAAGTTTTGCTTCAAAAAACTAAGAAAAATGGGTGCATTTATTTGCCTTGCAATCTATGTTTGAAAAATGCTTGCATGAATGTATGAAGTGTTGGCAGAGCACAATATCACGTGTCGGCCTATTTCAAACACTATCAATTTGAACTAGCTGTTACACACAGTGGCTTTATTTCTGTTGGTCTGCAGTAGAATATTGGTTTTATGGTACAATTTGCCTAATTTTCAATAACTCTAATTTCCCTCCTGCTTTATACCTAACCAGTGGAAGCAAGATAAAACATGACAACTCAGATACTACAATTTAGAAAGATGCATTTTGCTAAATCATCCCCATGCATCAGATCCACTGTCTATTTATGTCTAGCAACATCTGGCAAACAAGTACTGATATATTATAATGTTTATCATGCCAGATGGCAATATGTCTTCAATGTCACCTGCAGGATGAAATAAAACCTTTGTTATCACTCTTTTAACCCACCCACTCACTTCCTCCTTCCCCTCTCTCCAGTCATTGTAAGAGAGTTCAATTCTCTGCTGACACAGCATCTGTGGTTAAATATTAAAATAAATGTAGGAAATGGCAACAGGTTACAACACAAACCTAATTGCTTAAAGGTATAAAGCATTTAATTAACTAGAAATTTTATAGTCATTCAATGACCTACCATTTTCACTCTAAACACAACAATTTCTGCACAATTAAAAATTACTCATAAACTATCATTCTGGACAAGGCTAATTGTGTACTGCAAGGGAATAAAATAACCAAGGTCATGCCTATTTGAATGCATGCTCATGAAGGCTAAAGGAAGCATTTCCAGCTGCATCTGTGGAATATCAAGTGCTTTCTTCTTCCACTTGGGATTCTCCATATGCTACCTCCTTGAACAAGGGCAGTTTGAAGTCACTACAATCTTCTATTAATGGGGTTTACCTATCAGTCTGTTTTCTGGGAGCACCACTGTGATGGATTTAACCTGAGGACAGAAAATAGTAGGATGGGGAAAAAAATTGAGTCATTCTATTGGCTTGTTCATCAGAAAGGCTTTTTTTGCTCTGAATATTCTGCTATACTTTATCAACAAAATCTTGGTTATCTTGAAGAAGAGTGTGATTTATTTTCTTTATTTTTAAGACCAGTTAGAACAAAAGCTTCTATGGATCAAACGTGTATTTTAAACATAAAGGTTATTTATTTTCAAAAACCAGTATCGGAAACCATCAAACTTTGTAAGTCTTACAGTTTTTCACATATCGTGTGTTCACTTTCCAGGAAAAAATGAATACACTATGTTTCACTAGAAGTTCCCTGGCAGCAATCAAATCAAGATACCTACATTTATCAAAGGATTCTGCTTCCACATAAAAAATGCAAAAATACAACCACCACTCTTTTTTAAGGTATAATGTTGTTAGAATTCTTAGATTAAGAGGATTTTTACCAACAAAATTATCTTTGAATACTTTTTTGAAGACCTGAAATAACAGCACAAAAACGATGAAGTGCTCATGCTTCCTTTGGCATTTCTATTTAAAGTCTATGGTCATTGGCCTGCACAACACAGGACCAAATAATTGCTCAGTTGTGTATTTAGTCTCCTAATTACTGTCTAATTTCTCTTCCATTCCCATAAAACGAGTGTTAAAAATGAAAATGAAGTAGCAATTTGGGGGTCAAATGCCCAACTATGCAATTCTTGATAGAGCAGCTACTTACTAGTGCTGGCAAATTAAGCATGACATCCAAGCAAATGAACCATTCTTTAGATCATCTGGAGAAGGCCTTATGGTCACCAACCATTTGGAAACCAATAAAAGTCCTGCCTTTGATTTTAGAGGTACGGGGTTAGACTTTGCTTCACAAAAGGATATCTGGAGTGATTGTGAAGAGATGTGTTTCCTACTTACATCAGTACCTGAAGTCTAAAACTAAGAATTTAATCAAAATAAAGTCAATTTTCTTGGCATCTTTGCACCTACCACCAACTAAAAATAAAAGGGCTCAAGAAACAAAAAAATTGTTTCCTATTTATAAAGGTGTCTACCTTCAACTGTGTATTATGAAGTTTTGAATATCTAAGCTTGACAGCATGACTTGCTTTCCCAACTTTAGAGCTACATCAAATTTAGCTTCAAATGATGGAAGAATTTAGCTGCTTCTGGTAACCCCAAAAGTGTGCAGGTGAGAAATAGGATCAATTTTATCTTTCTAAGAATCTATTTAAAATAAGTACATATGGTTTTCTTATAACATGATATGTAAGCTGGAGATGCATATATTAAACTAAAGCAGTAAAAGATTTAATGAAAGTTCTGTTTCTACAATATGATCCTTCTGAGTCTGTCTGTGCCCTGAAAACAGACTAAGGACCATGACCTTCTGTACAAACACAGAAAATAGATTTGGTCCCCAGTGGAAAGCTTCAAAAGACTATTAAGATCAGATTTCCAGAGCACAAGAAAGGAAAGAAAAAAGGAGTTATTTTGGCCCGAATTCTTCTGACTCAAAGCAGGTAAAATGGAAGAAGGAAGCCTCTATGTGCAGTTTCCCTTGCTTTACAGAGATGCTGAGGATTCATTTCAGATTCATGTCCTCTCACCTTAGCTGGCCACATGCTGGGCATCTCAATCTAATGATTTTATATTTGAATGGATTGGCTGGGAGAGGCATCAGCCTCTGAGCATCATATAGGTGCCATGGCATTGGCTTGGACCCCTCACTTTCCATCAGTGGCTGCCCAGGGAGAGGCCTTCTTCCCAAGGTCACAGACTCTGCTTTAATGCTACAGGGAGCTGAACTTGCCTCCCACAACCAAAGGGGAGATGTGTGCAGAGAATGCAGATACTCCCTTTAAACCTCCCAGACAGTGACGGCCAAGCTGCAGCAGCCCTGAGCTCTGTTCAGCAGGGCTTAGGCTGCTATCCTTTTCCAGGATATGGAATCTGTTCCAGGTGAGCTGCTCTGAGGGCAATGCAGGTATACCCTGAGTCCAGTAAGTCTCTGTGGGATCATTCTTTGCCTTACACAGCATGTCAAAGCTCATGGAAAGCAATTTCTCTTTCAGTGCCTCCTTTTCAACTGGGAAACATCTGAAGGGAAGCACTTGCCCCTTGAGTGCTCAAGTGTGTACTTTGTATTGCCAAGAAAGGGCACTCCAATAGCTCTTCTGGGAAAGCACACCATATTTCACATCTCCCCATGCACTTTCAAGGGGCTTTGCAGAAATGGCTTCTTCTGGGACATCTATGAAATAATTAGGACGAAAAATAAAGAAGCTTTCTAGTCTTTCAGGCTAAGATAATCCACAGTGAGAAAAATAAGACTCTTTTGCCTTTTCTTTGCCTAAAGTGCTTCAACCTCTGAGGTCATCTTTGAGACAGAAGTGTTTTAATCTCCTAACTTATAAAGCAAGCAATTATGATATTCAGGGAGATGGTGAGGATTTTGTGCAGTTAATTTCTGAGCAAGGAGCACAGCAGTGGTCTGTATCCACAGACCAGCAGCCACACTCCTCTGTGGGACCATCAGGTCAGAAATCTGCAGGAAAAGTGGTGGCTACAGTGAAATGAAGACAAATGTTTATAGGGACAAAATTGGGTTTTAATTGTAGTATAGCTCATTTGGGCAGCATTGAAAGAAATGAGGTCTTTTCATGGTGTTTTGCTTTGTTTTTTCCTCCAGTGTGAGCTGTAGAATGAAACCCAGGAATGTTTTGAACCACCACAAACAAAATCAATTGCAAGTAATGACGTTTAATATCCTCTATTACTTTTTTCTCTGGTTACGTGTTTATAAACACACAGAGATGCATGGGAAAAGAATCCTGAGCACTTTGGCTGTTGCCAGGCTGTGTTCTATATTTGTGCAGATCACAAGAACAAAGGATGTATTAGGTCTCTGCTGGCTGACACCCTGCACAAGGTTGGCCCCAGCCACAAGGAGAAGCAACTATACCAAGGTGCCATGCATGGGCAAAACACCAAGCCCTGTGTGATCATTGTTTTAATGTTTAAGGTTAGCTACTCTGTCTCCCTTCAGACTTTTTTCCTTGTGTGTAGAGGCCTCTTGCTCTTGAACTTCTCTGGAAAATCTGGAGAAGTTTTTCTTGACAAAACTTTATATTTGTTACTTTTCTTCTGAGCTCTCCCTAACTTTTCTGTGCTGTCTTTGCAACACGGCATTTGTAATAGACTGCTGAATTCCAATTATAATCCCAGCAGTGCTACATAGAGAAAAAAATTTGCTTGCCTTATATGGATATAACCATCTTCCTTGTTCCTCTTGTCACCGGCCTGAATGCAAAATCTCAAATCTGTTGTGACATTTCTTCAGCTCAAATAAAAATGTAATTACTTTTCATAAGGAGTTTTAACCCTGCAATATTGAAACGTTGGGATTTCCAGAAACTGAGAAGTTGTGACCCAACATGTCCCAGCATGGATCAGACTGACAGCTCTCAGCATTCTGCATCACACAGCTATCTCTCCCCGCTGCACGCACAGCTAGCACAGCTCGGGGGGAGCCCTGGCTGGGAAAGCAAAAGGCAGCAGAGGAAAATGTTCCTCAGGCAGTCTGGAGGGTGGGATGCACAGGAGAGCACGTGTGACAGGTTCAGTACAGATACCAGAAATAATCTTTTCCATCATGCAATATGGCATATATCCCTTGAAATGAAGCAGACAGTACCTCTAAGGAGGAAAGGGAGGAGGGACTATGTAACTTTGAGCCGGTCTCAAAGACTCTGGGTTGTTCTGTTCCAAGGAGAGAGACAGGTGGGGTAAGATGAACAAGGAAATCACTTAGACAGATGCCTATCTTGGCCTGGACTGATATTTCTCCTCTCATCTG
Source organism: Phainopepla nitens (assembly GCA_013400175.1). Taxonomy (NCBI): domain Eukaryota; kingdom Metazoa; phylum Chordata; class Aves; order Passeriformes; family Bombycillidae; genus Phainopepla; species Phainopepla nitens. The sequence continues at coordinate 971,744 of VXBQ01016516.1, read as the reverse complement.
CAGCATATATGTAGTCAACTAGCGTAACTTTAAACTGCTCTGTGGAAGTTACCATGACTTCCTCCCCTCAGTCTAAAGCATCCACCTGCAGGAATATCTATGTTCTAATCAACTGAAGATCATGGAAACACAGGACTTCCATTACAGCCCAGTATAAAGGCAATGTACCTCACTAAAGCTAGAAGTAATATTACAAAAACCTCATCTAGGCCAACGAGTGTTGGTATTACTGAGCCCTTGCTATGGGCATCAACAAGAGTAAGCCCTGCAAATAAAAGTCAGACAAGTCAAATGCAGTGTTTACACATTGCTTTCACAGGGCTTGGTTCTCATCCCATCACTATAAATCAGTAGCAAGCTTATTTATGTCATTACACTTATATCAAGCAAATCAAGGTGCTCGGACCCTGTTTCCCCTCCTCTTCCTAATATTCTGCCAGGATTATTGATAATGCTGGTGCACAAGCAAGGAAACTATGAAAAATATTCATTTCAAGCTCCACTGCAAGCAGAGTAAAATAATCAATATACACTTACAAACAAGAAAGAAAAGAACTTTGCTTTGGAACAGAATTGGGCTTACAAGTAAAATGTAGTGAGAATAATTGGGAGAAAATAGTAAGTATACAATTAAAATAACCTATTTAAAAGAACATTCTCCAGATAAAATCCATAGCTAATTTGCTTCTACTGTTTTTTGTTTGCCTGCTTCCTTTTTCATTTAGCTTTCTTTTTCTTTTTTTTTTTCTTTTTAACTTTTTCCCTCCATTAAGTGCAATTTTTGTCAATTTGGTTCTGTCTGAAATCAGTTTCATTTCCATGTTCTTTGCTATTAGAACACTGCTCACTGGCTTTGCCTCAGATATCTTTTTACATGAACAAGAACCTGAATTGAATGATTAAGCATTTTGTGCTTTTCCAGCCTTTCAGTTTGCACAAAGATATATTTTGTTTGTTTGTTTGTTTTTCTCTAGGTATCACCAAAATTAGCTTTAATTTCAATGAAAAGGGAAAGTTCTACCAGAAAATCAATAACAAAACTAACTCCTTTGGAAAAAATCAGACATACGATTTAGTCCCTAGTTTAGTTTATTTAATTGCTTAATATTGTTTTCAAAAATTTCTTTAGAACATACCCTTCTGTTATCTAAAATAGCATAAGCTGTTGGTTTCTCTTAGATAGACCATAAAATGCAGATTAATTTTGTGATTGGACGCTCAGCTGGAGTTATTCTTTACTTACCACAGAAAAGCAGATGTTTCATATCCTCTGGGTAACTGTAGACCATAAAAAGTCATAAAAATTTTTTCTCCTTTATTTTTAAAAAAACCCCAAACTAACTAGATAATGGTTCTATGGTGTTTCCATTCTAAATACTGGCTCATTCACCAAGAACAACAAAATATGACAACCCTATATGAATTTGAAGCACATAATTAGAGCAAGCCTCAATAGCAGAATTTTATTCCTGAATGCTTTCTTTACCCCTATGAGTTGTAAATATTTGTTTCTGTACAATTCAAACATATTACTCAGTCACTAATGAGAATGCAATATCGACTGTCAGCAGGAGAAAAATACATTACTGGGAATGTCCCAAAGATTAACTGAAATTCAAAGAGCCGCATAGCAATATTTCGCTTGAGCAGGGATATGTAGAAAGATTCCTTTGTATAACCTTGGCTGTGAGCTTGTTCAGAAGAGTGTAGGTTGATCTGTGTCCATGCTTATGGGCATGATATCAAGCAGTTGTGGTTTAAACAAGGGGTAATGGCTTCAAGCTGAAAGAAGGTAGGTTTATATTAGAGATGACAAAGAAATTCTTTACTTTGACAGTGGTGAGGCACTGGAAGATGTTACCCAGAGAAACTCTGGGTGCCCCATCCTCAGAAGGGTTCAAGATCAGGTTGGATGGGCTTTGAGCAATCTAGTCTAGCAGAAGGTATCCTGTCTAATGGCAAGGAATTGGAAGTAGATCCTTAAGGTCCCTTCCAACATAAGCCTTTCCATGATTCTATGATTTTATCTGATATCATATACCAGTTACTTAAACCATGAATGGAAGAGAAGCAAGGTGACTCTCATTTCTTATCACAGAAACATTTGTCTCAAAGAAAGAATAAATTATTGTGGACAGTTATGGCAGAACACTCAATATGCAGCAAGCTCACAGCCCATAGCCCAGGCTTTGCTCTTGATCTCTCTCCTGAATTACCACTCATCATTCCTACTTCAGGAGACATTAACAGCCAGAAGCAAAAAGCAGGATCCCATTGGGCTGCACAGCAGGCAGGGCAGTAGCAAGAGGAAGCCCCTTCCCATAGAGAAACAGCTGAATGGGTGGGTGGCCAGATTCAGCAGAGAAATGAGACAGCAGGTGGGAAGACGAGATAGGAAAGGAAATTAATGGGGAGAACAATCTTGTTTCACATGCTGGACCGTAGCCTGTCTGCATCGTCTGGCACTATCCCACTCTGCCTCCAGGCGTCTCTTGCACTATCTGTTACTGACAGAGGCTCCTGGTGCTGTGAGCTCTTGGACAGCCCTGAATAAATTTACAGGGCTGCACCCTGTCTCTTCCAGTATTGCGTGGCTGGGAGTTTTCCTGACACAGACACCAACCATTTCATTAACACGTATGGGAGGAGAGATGACCAGAGACATATGGCTTAGGCAGGGAGGACAAAATGCTGTGTTAGAAGTTAAGGAAGTAGAAGCTTTTGCTCATCTATTTATGCTCATTATCTAAATGAAAAATGGATTTGAATATCATTAGTCATGAAAAGCTTAAACTACCCCACCAAAGCAAAGTCCATTTAAACCTACTTTACACCAATTAGATCATTATATGAATGAGCAGTGCTTTCTTCTTCCCTTAGCCAGAGATCTCAAAGCACTCAACAAAACTGGTTATGCATTATTTCCCATGAGCTGCAGGTATTGCTTCACTTTGATTCCTGGGGTTCTCTAAGTGTCTGCAAGGCCACACGCCCAAAATCCTGTCCAGGTTCAGAGGTGCATTTCTTTTACACCTTTTGCAAGAAAAGCAGGATGACAGGTCTGACTCCAAAATCTTTCAAGTTCAAGTAAAGCCTGGCGACTGGCAGCATGCCACTCCCTGTGCAGGCTCTCTATCGATTACCAGAGGGGCTCTGTGCAGAGACAGCAGTTTTCTCCTCCACAAGTGCAAAATTCAGAGCCAGTTTGATCAGAGGCTGATGGTGAAACAGAAATCAGAGGGGAACTGAAGGAAAACTAAAGTCACAGCAATAAGGTTGTGTAGATGAGATGAGCACAGAAACCAAGTCCTGGGCAGATGTTTCATGCCACTGGAGTGGTTAAGTGACATACCTAATTCTATACAGCCCTAGGAAGGTCAAAAGCAGACACCAGATCTTTTATTCTTTTCCATCAACATGTTTAACTCTGGGTATCACTGAGTAACTACTAGAGCATTTGCAGTGTGGTGAAGCAGTGCATTTTTATAATTTGTGCTAATATATTTACTCTCTTACAACTTGCCAGGGTTTGTGACTAACAGCATCAAATACAAATCAGCAAGTATTGTATTTCATAACCTGTTTTTCTAGAACCTTACAACAATGCCAAACACATCCTTAAGCCACAGCACATCTCTCTTTTCTTTTTTGATTTCTTTTATTTCCTTCAGTAACGCCCCTTTTGAATCAGTGAAGAATTCCACACAAGGCAATGAAGATTCAATATACACTGCTTAAAGAGAATTATTTCCCTATAAATTGATTTCAAAAAAAGATCTTGGCACTTTGACCAAAACCACATATCTTAAATTATCTCGTATTCCTCCAAACACACAGTCCTAAGCCCTTTTTTGTCCATACTAGAAAGACAGTCATACTTTGGCACAATTTAAAAGGTTTTGAGAATGATGATGATTTAAAACAAAGTATTCCCCAAGCAGGCTGTGGACTTGAGCAGAAACAGCCGCAGAGTCCTGCGGGGACTTCACAGCATAGAATTGATTTAGCAGGGAAGTGTGCAGATTGAACAGTGATGGATGCTGTAGAAAACTGTGTGATATAGAAGATAGATGGTCATTTGAAAAAGATCAAGGAAAAACACACTGAAAACCAGGAGAGCCTCCAGCTTTGTTCAAATTATGATCAGTATCAGGCCCAGTAAGGCCTCAGAGACAAAGTGCATGGATAAAGCCATGCTCTGCAGTGTCCTATCTCTTGAGAAGGGCTGCCCTGGTGCAAAAAGCTGTTGCTGCATTAGATGTCATTAGACATCAACACAGCTGTATGAAAACTGCTCTTACACAACATAGGGACATGTACATGGGGCGTTCACACATTAAAACACTGATATTGCTGGTGCCAGATAGAGGGAAAATAAGCATCTAACATCCCCTGGCTTTTCCTGGGCAGGGGCTTAGCCCCCAGATGTGCTCCCAGCTCCCTTTCCTGCCTGTACTGGAGCAGGGCTGTGTGCAAGGTGCTGCATGGATGGTCACCATGGGGCCAGGGGTCTTATCCTGAAAAGGGTGGCCAGCATGGGACAGGAAGAAGCAGAGCATGCCCTGCACTGCTTGTCACCTGGAGCTCATTAAATATATCTCTTATTGCTTCTCTTTTTTTGTAGGAGAATTTTTTTGTTTGTGGTAACTAAAAATGAAGGCTATCCATCAGTCTTACTCTTAGAAAGCACTTCAGGCCCTTTTATGTTCTGCAAGCAGAAGGTGGAGTGATCGAAATATGTCTGCAAATATTCCCTGTCCTCTCAAAAAAACATATCCCAAGAAGAAAATGTTGTAAAAAATCAACCATGCTATTTTAATAAATTCCTATATAAAGCTATATAAACCTATATAAAACCTCATCCCATTGTAAACACCAGAGAATGTAATTTTTGCAAAGACACTAACAGAAAATATGTATATTTGTGCTTGCAAATGTAAGTTAAATTCCAAGGGCTCATTTTGAGACTACTTCCAATTCTTAATTTTGCAAATGCTGTTAATACCTTCAATGCCTCATTAGCATATCCTGTATGCTCTTTAAATTACACAGAAGCTGCTATCAAAAAGCTGCTAAGGGAGATTCCAGAGAACCCCGACACACAAAAAATTATGCTTAATATCTGCAATTTAACATTAGTCAGAGCCTACATAGATCAAAGATATACTCTGGAACAGCATGATTATAAGCCTGCACAAGTGAAAAATAGGAACCAAATGAAAGGGCAGGACCCTGAGCATCTGCATATCTGTAGACTAAATACACTCATGAAGGAAAATGCTTTGGGAGACACTAATGATCTGTACACTACAGCAGTATAAGAAGAGCTGGGACAAAAGAACGGCACTGGAATCCTAAAATTATAGCAATAAAATTACCAGTTTTCTTCCTCCAAGTTTCTATTGCTTTCTATCTCATGCTTCATAAGAGGAAAATTCTCTTTTATTATAATATTTAAATGAAGAAGCCTCAAACATAGATATGCAAAAGATTGTCTATGAAAAATCCTTATGAGTGCAAAATTGGTAACATGAAACTTTGAAATTCAATACATTTCTGCAAAACTGTTAGAAAACATTGTGTGTACAAACAGGTTTCTTTTAGAACATCTGAGCAAAAATAGTCATGAATTTGAAAGGGTTGAAAATGTTTTCCTGCCGTTTCTCTTTGCATCTTCAAAATGCAGGAGGGGTTAATTTTAAAACCACAGGAGAGGTTGAAAATAATGTCAAAGTACAAGAACTTATGAAAAAAGGCGAATTGTTTTTTGCAACAGATTTATAAAGTAAGCTTTCAGTCTTGGAGCAATGCATCTTCAGGAGTTTAATTCAATGACCATGTTACTTGGCTCATTTGCAGATTGCCAATTTTGCTGATTATTTTTTGATCTGAATAACTTCCCTTAGGAAAAAAAAAAAAAGTAGCAGACTCATTTATCTGTCCTGAAACTACTAAACAATTGACTGATTTCAATCCCCTCATTTGAATTTCCAAATACAGAAAAGCCTCTAAATGCCAATATATTCCTTTCCACACTCGTATGTCAGAATATGCCAGAAAAGTTCGCTAACATTTTTCATTCCCATGAAGTGCAGAGTTTTACAGGTTGTGAACAAAGATCATTTTGTCAGCTCATAAAATAGTTTTACGTGAGGAAATACAGCAGCAATTCTCTTCTATTTCAGAATTAAGGAGTGGGAATCTTAATTAGACATAGGGATATCAGCTAGTAACACAGAACAGAATAAAATGCATAAAGGGTATAAAATCTCATGCTTCAGGACATTAGTCAAACAGTAATGGATGGGTTAGCACAGAAATACCCCTGGGGAGTAGGCAATTTTTCCATTTCCCCCTTCATTTATCACCTTTGAAAGCTAACTCGTCTGAACAGGTGTAAATGAGTCCAGTGGGTCTAATGAGACATATGAAAAAGAGGATGGGAGTTACAGTGAAGATCACTAGTTTGGAAACAAAGCTTCGTGAGAAGAAATAGCTGAATAATGCATTAGCTTGCCTGATAGCCACCCCTGCTACTCTTAGCCCTGCTCCTCGCCCCACGTTTCGTCACTGATTACCAAGGTGAAGCAATTAGGCATGTCGATTCTCAACTACCCATAGCCTATTGCTGGCTCCCCAGCAGGGATGAGCCTATTATGTACATATGAATGCAGCAGCTTTCCCATTTCTACGGACCAGTACATTTTTAGGATCAATTTAGCTCACCGTTATAATGTGAAAAGGAGATGTAATATGTCTTCTTACTAAACCAAACAATATCTTTCAATGAATTTTTTTGTCTTCATCCCAGCATGTGCTCTTTCCCTGGAGGGAACATGATGTGTTATATGAGTTTGGGCATCAGCTATGGCTTGTCTTCAGCGATGGTTTCTATGCAGAGATGAGTCTTGTTGCAAAATCCTAATGACAAGGCACAGACCGTAATTTCAGTAAAACTAAACGAACTGAGCCCTACAATCCCCACCAGCAATTGATTTTGGCTACTAATTTGTGGCAAAAACTACCAGTATCTAGTCTCTCCTAGTGTTTTATAGGAAGATAGCTGTAAATCCTGCAGAAAACTCCCTCTCTGCACTGAAGACAAAGCTTATGTGCATAAACTGAGCTGCTAATAAATTCAATGTAAGTTGTCCATAAGCCAGATTCTCAGCTGGTGTGGACTGGCACAGCTCCACGCATGTCAATTACCAGCAGTATGATGTCTGTCTCTTCTGCTGGTAGGCCATGTGCTAATTTGAAGGAGGAGAGGACACATCACACTGGATTGCTCTTGCTGGGCTGCAGCAGTGCACAGTGAATTAACTGTTTGCATGGTTTGGTGGTCATCTCATCTCACCCAGGACTGCAGTGACAAGGGCTTTGACCCAGACTTGATTCCCAGCTCTGCAGGAGGGGATCAAAACTGGTTGGTCTCTTTCTCCAGGCAGCAGCTGACAGAATGAGGGGACACAGTCTCAAGCTGTGTCAAGGGAAATACAGGTTGCATATTAGGAAAAAGTTCTTCACAGAAAGGGTGATAAAGTAGTAAAATGGTCTGCCCAGGGAGGTGGCGGAGTCCCCGTCGCTGGATGTGTTTAAAAAAAGACTGGATGTGGCACTCGGTGCCATGGTTTAGTTGAGGAGTTAGGGCACAGGTTGGACTCGATGGTCTTGAAGGTCTGTTCCAACCTAGTTATTCTGTGATTCTGTGATTCTGTGATCCTGTGAAACATCTCCTTGGTCACAATTATTGATCCCTTAAAGTGGGTAAGGTGATGAGTAGCTGCCAGCCTCTCTCATGCCCATTGCAGTGTCATACTTAGAGTCAGGAAAGCAGGGCTGTGGATAGCCCTGTGGCCTGCCTGGTGCCCAGACACTGCGAGCAGAATGTTTATATTCTGTGAGCTCACAACAATTATTTATCAGTTAATGCACACAGCAGGCAGCGAAGGATAACAGGCTACTAGGCTCAGCAGGAGCACACTTTCTGCCCATGACAGAGGCACCCTGTGAGTGTCTGTTGTCCAGGCAGCCATCAGTCAGATGGGGAAGAGTCAACTTCCTTGTTGGAAACGACTGAACTTTGACCTTCCTGAATTGCTCTCATTTCTTAGAGTTTTGTGCCATCATATGTCAGTAGTTTTCTCCTGAGGACTTAATTCTCCTTCTGCCTGTGTTTTGAATTTTCTTATTTTGCATGGCTTTGGCTTATGTTCCCTTGGAGCTTGACAGCTGCTCTTTTCATTTGAGCTAAGATGAAATCAAAGAGCTTGATTTCAAAATCCAAGCCATGGGTCACAGGCAGCTAAAACCCTGGGCTGCATGCTCTATTGCCATCCCCAGCAGTGCAGTCCCACTCCCCCCTTCACACCTTTATAGCCCCTCAGCAGCTGAGCAGCAACATGGAGACAGGATCAGATCCAGGCACAAGCAATCATTTTTTTTCTTCCACATGGATGTAGCTTGCAGCCAGACCATATTCCTGGCTTCACAAGGGTTAGCAGCAGCACTAAGGAGAGAAACAGAACAGCTATCCAAGGAAAAGGTGGGAGGACAGTAATCTCGCAGCTTTAATCAGAAAGGAGGTCTGACTCTAATTATGAAACTACAGTTTGAGATCAAGCCCCTCAAAAAGCCTAGTAGCAGTTTAAGGAAGTATCCATAGGAGATGTGAGTCTTACTTCCCCTTGGCAAAGTAGGGAAACGAACTCCAGTCTTCCAGTCTTGAAAAAGCTCCTTTGATATTGAAGGACTGATTAAAAGGGACACATTTCTCTTTCTTCCTACATTTTGTGAAATGACTTTAAACAAAGTCCTCTGGAGCCATTGATATCATTTTTCCTAAAGATTTACAAAATTAGAATAACATTCTTCATTTACAGATCAAATTAAATGTTTCCAGTGTTTTATTGTTTTTTCTTAATTTAGACAAGTTAAAGAATAGAAAAATTTGCATGATGGAAAAAAACCTTCCTCTTCCATTTAGCATCCAAATCAAGAAAACAATTATTCATGGTGTTCTATCCTGCTGTGCTGCTCTAATATGTATTTTATAGAAACTATTTCCTACAGTTCAAGCTGTTCTCAGTTTTCACAGTGATGTCTCCCAAAGGATAGTCTTAAGGAATTACTTGACCTCTAGTGTCCCTGAGATTTTCAGAAAGAATCTGCTGGAGATGCTTACTGAAACAGAAGGCAGACAAGAAAACAGATTGAAGACAGCTTCTACAGGTTTTTACTTCAGAGAGTGAGTTCAGGGCCACCTTCCTGTAAAAAACAGTGGGACAGCCTGATTTTCCATATCAGTGTCTGCTCCTGGGGGTAACAGTAGGAAAAAAGAGGTTTCTGATCCTTCTTTCATCTGTACTGATGCTCTTAAGAAAGATTGCATGAAGACTTAATGGCCATTTAACAGTACTAGTTTTTAAAACTTTTGCTCTGACTTAGTTCTTCTGAAACTTTTTACCAGAAGGAAAAATCACAGTATTCAAACAAATTCTTGAGAAAAGATTGAACTGACAGAGAGATTTATTTATTTGTGCCTGTTGTCATTGAAATGTCAGTTGAAATGTTGGTTAGACTGTAATTAAAAATTCTGTCTGACTGATGCACAAGGGAATTTTTGCAAAATGTTTCCACATTTTGGAACCAAAAGAAGCACTTTGAAGGAGCCAGGTCCAGAACATATAGCACACCAGGTGTGGACACAATCTAACAAGGCTGAGATACAACAGGTGAACAAATTACCACAATGCAGCTGAGCTCCCACATCTGGACAGTTGTGCCTCCTGGCTTATTCCAATAATGAAACAGAATATATTAGAGGAAGAAAAATGTGTTTCTCCAATGGTGGGGAAAACCATGAAGAGTCAATTATTACCACCCAGCTGCTGGGCATTGATTTCTTATGCCACAATGATTCGATCATTCTTGATTTTGTGCCAAAAAGGTACATACAATCAGTGCTACGTGGTACCAGATGATGGGTGGTAACTTTCTGACTTTACTTGGCTTGATTACACTTCATCATGTGTAACTTTATATTCATTCTCAGAAATAATACAATAATTTGTGCTCACATTGCCTAAAAGGGCTCGTGTGGGCTTTTCAAAAGCAGTTTGGAGAGATAGAAACTTAAATTCAATTGAAAACCGGGAAGTATTTACACGTGATACAGTACTTGTCCTAATGTATACCTGCCAAATTGCATTCATCTTGTAACTTGTCACATCAACATGTTTCAAGATGCCTGACAAGATGTTTTACAACGTTTAGGTGTTTCTGTTTGTGACTTATTTTGCACTGAAAGAATTTGCAACGAGTGTTTGTTCAATCTGGTTATTTTTGTGTGCAGCAACCTGTAAAGCTTTGTATTTCTGCACTCTTTTGGACAAAAAAACTTTCAGTATAATTCACAATAATAATAGAAAAATTGTTTCCCCTATACATGCTTTTAATTTCTTTGTCTTCATTCTACCATTTTTTCTGACAAAATTTCTCATTGAAGTAGGAAACACAAATAAGATTATGTAGTAGCCATTTCCATTGGAAGATCAATGTTTTACTTCTTGTTCTTGCTGTAAGATTTTTTTTTTTTTTACTTCCTAGCAATATTTTATACAGTTATAGAGAACTTTTGGGTAACATTTTGGCCTTTTCTATAAATTGGATTTCACCTGAGTAAATATCTTTAGTGTAGACTTCAACAGCTAGGGAGATGGCTTTGCCTTACAATTTTTTGGCATTGAAACAGAATGGATTATTTCACCCTCCACTGATCATCTAAGATGGGACACCTAAAAGAAGGCAGCCAGTTTGTGCTCTCAAGTGCCTAAATCTTTTCACTGACTAAGGAAGGCTGATGATGACAGAGATTTATTCAGAGCAGGCGTCCAAAACTGAAACAAAGTCATCCGATGCTCTTGCAGGTTTTTCCCAGGGTCCTGTTGTTGAAAGGAAGTGGAAACTGTACATAATTTGTCACTGCTGCCAGATCTTTACCACTGGAAGCTTCATTCCACTTGCCTTTAGCAAACAAACATTGCTGATCATCATGATGATAAGGAATTAAACATATGTGCAATGCCACCATTCCAGCCTCCATAGCTGGGATGAACTAAATATAAAAATATCCTGTCTGTGAGTATCCATTGTAAGTATTCAGTTGAAATGAATTACCCACTAGAATGTTAAATAAAGGTTATCTAATACTTTATTTTGGAGGTGGAGGAGGGATTTCTAACCTCAATCACATAATAATATTGAACGAGCTGCATTTCAATCTTGTTGGCCAATAAAACATTGATTACACAGCTGATGCCACAGTAGAAGAATTATATCTCTCTGAGAAAGCTTGTGAATATTTCAGACAACAAAGGAAGTGCTCTGTGCATAGAAACATTGTGCAATGTGTTACACAAAACCGACATAGCGTGAAGTGTATTGTTTCCTAATATTTGATTTTATGGCACTTCTAAAAGGTCTGTAAGTCATCTGTTTAGCCTGAAGAAATACCTCCTGATTGTTACAAAGCCAGCAAAAATCTGCAGCTCAGAATTCATAGGCTTTCACTAACACTCCTGAAAATTTTAGAGGCCAGCTAAATCTCAGTCCTGGTGGAGCTTGTGGCAAGCTCCACAGATCCAAATTCTGGCTTCTTCCGCACATGTGTTCTTCTGACACTGGTCTATTAACCCTTGCTAAGTCATATTTAATAGAGCTTCTGGCATACCCATGCATTACCACTTCAGAAATTTGTCTCTGAGAGAAAGAAAGTAATTCTGCATATTCTTTACAGTTCTCCTATTTAGTTCATATTTGGAAAAACTGACCAATATTTTTTCCTTTTCTGGAATACGAAGATTTTTAGAAAGTTGAACAGACCCAGTCCCTGATAGCTATGTTCCTAAGTGGTCCTGTGATAATCCTCTCTCTCTGCCCTAGCTGGCCATGCCCAAGGAAATACAGTTTTCTTCTTTCTTCCAAGGAGCCTCATTTCAAAAACATACAAAGATATTTCTCTATGAGGTCTTAAGCTGTTTTTGCAAAGAAATTTAATGAACTTTCTTTTTGGCTAAGGCCTTCAAAACACATCCCACCTTCCTTCCCTTTTTCGGCATTTGAATGCTGTTTAATCAGTCACAAGCACTAAACAAAATGAAAGAACCAGGAGAGGAAATGTGGGATCAAATTATCTAGTTCTTTTCATGCTTTATTCCAGAAATCATCAGTGAGAGATTGTGTGATTGGTTCCAATCTCATTTAATAGCCAGCTAAAAACATTCCTTAAAGAAGCCAGCAACATTCAGTGACTCTGAGCACAAAAGGGCATTCAGGGATTTTGTTTCTCAATCCAAGGAAAGTGTTCAGAATCCTTTTCGATAAGATCATTCAGCAGCTTTAATTTCTCATTAGAGCAGTTTTCAAGAAGTCTAAAGTCAGATTTCCATTCAGATGCATCTTGTGAATACAAGTTACTGTGCTGGTAAAGTGTTTGTTAATTAAAAGAACATGTGGTATAGATGCATGTGTTCTCTTGATCCACTTTAGATAAATGTGCTTGCCCTCTTTGGAGCACTGTGGAATGTGTTTTACTGTGTTCTTTCTTCGATGAGGCACCTAATAACTTGTGTGGCTATTGGATGAAGAGGTACTGAACAGTCCTCAGTCAGTATAGGCATATTTCTGACTTGATAATAAAAGGTAGAAAATTTATATACCTTTAAAGAAAGGGAGAAATTCACTTGGAGCAATTAAAATCTGAGGTAGCAATGGATCTCAGCTCACATGTACAATGGCATGTACAAACACCAAGCATTGCTTACTGCTCTTATGCAAACTTTCTTGTTAGCATTACATTGTGGGTTGCAAAGGAACAAGCAACAGAGTTTTCCCACTCCAGCTCTGGGGCTCTGCTTCAGGAGAGAAGATGTGGGGAAGGAGTGAAATCTCTACTTTTATCTCCCTCACCCTGGGCAAGATGAGCAGATGTTTCCAGTGTGAGGTGTTGACTTCAGCCTTAGAGGAAAGAATAGAAAACATGGGCTTTCCAAATAAATGCTCCCGAATATTAGGAGCATTTGCTCCTTGCTCCCTTTGCTATAGATTCGCAGTGATTCCCTAATTTTCCCCTAGAGACAAAATAATAAAAAAGAAAAATAAAAGAGAACTTGCTTTCAAAGCCACTGCCTTGGAGCTCCATCAAACCCTTGTTCAGCCATAGCCAAGGTAAGAAACTGCCCTTGCCACACCATCTTGGGAGCCCAGAGCTGACAGCCTTCCCTGAAAAGGCTCTGCTTTCACTGCCAGCCCACAAGTAAAAGGCACTCAGTAAAGTGTGAAATGACAAATAGCAGGGCCCACACCAACCCTAGAAGCCCATAACTGTGTTTGAAAAGGAGGAGGAGACAAGGGAGTGAGATGCCTGATAGTTTCTTGTGTAGTATGGAAAATCTCTCTGGTAACACATCAACAGAAATTCTTATGCTTTTCTGCTACATGCAGCTTTTTTTCCTAAGCTCCTCATTTTCATGATTTATTCCTGAACAAGTGCTTCCTCTTGGGTATCACATAGACTGAAGCAAGGTCCTTCACAGACATGGTACATGTTTAGACCAATGGGTAGCTAAGAACCCTGAAGTACCCAGATGGATTTAGTTTTCTAAAAATGGCCTTCCTGGAAAGCTAAGTTTCGCAACAGAGTAAAAGCCACAGGATTACCCCAATGTATTACGTTATACTTGATTCCCCTAAGAGGTGTAAGCAAAAGTTTGACACAAAACACTGCACTTATGGTAGTAAATCCAAATATGTCCAGGAATGTTCTTGCACCCTGAAACAAAGTCATCTTTGCTAATAAACCATTAGACTGCTCCCCAGTATACACATGGGCTTTTCATCCCATCACTTTTACTGAAATCCAAGTGCGTCCTACCCAGGAACCATTCCCTAAAGATAGCTGGCTTCAACCTCTCTTGGTGGCTTGAGCACCTACCTACTGTAAATGGGAACAGATCCAGAGCAATACACCTCCACACCCAGCAGTTTTCACCACCATGACTAACCTGGTGAGATAAACATAGATCAAATAGGTTAAGGTGCTAAATTAATATCTAGCAGGCAAATTAAAGTATCTTCATTCTCCCATTCCTGGAGTATCCCAGTATTGCTAAGGTCAAGAGCAGTGACAGGGTTCTAGTGTCCCTGAAAATCAATTTAGTTCTATTTGTGTAGAGTTTGAGAAGTCTGATCATAGGTTTGGACATTTTGACCAAATTCTGTGCAACAGTTTTTAATATTGGCTGTATTATTCTCACAGTCTCTTTAGAAAATACAAATACCCCTTTGCCAACAAAAGACAAGGCTGACATATTTGCACTACCAGAACTTGAATGTGGCTGAAAATTTAGTCTTGTGTGACATAGGAAGTATATTATTTGAATCTTAACTGCAGAAGTCTCAGCCAATGGGATAATAAATTCTGAAACAAAATAGAGCAAGGCCTTTGCAATCCATGCTTTGCATATGTTTCTTGAAATAAAAAAGCAGGTTGTGGCTATTCTTGGTCACACTCAGTGGAATATAAAATGTGAAAAGGATTTTTGGGTTCTAGTCCATGGCTGTTAATAATTCTTTTGAAAATCCTCGGTTTATGCCTCATTTCCAGGTTGAATGTGGTTTTACAGGAATTACTCATGGAATTGCAGAATGGACTCAGTCTTGAAAATAACCTGTGATTAACCAAAATGAAACCCCTGCACAATTTTAATGTGGTCTCCCATGTCTTTCTGATGATTTGGTGCAAGTTATATAGTGATTCGCTAGCATGACTGGGTTACAGTGTGCTTGTCACATATAAGTCCAGTATGGCTTACAGAATTGACAAGAATTTTAAAAAAATATTTTAATTTTGGACCTCTCCCTTTAAAAGGTAAGTTATATGTTTGTTGCCAAGAAATTAAATCCTACTTTGTCCATGAATATCTTTCTGAATTATCCTTATTAATCATTGTTGTCACAGCAAAGTGACTGGAGGCAAAGCAGAAAGTCAGCAGTGATTAAAATAAATGATGAGAGAAATGGAGCAATTGCATGGACACAGTACTTTCAATATATAATGAAGACTGATGCTTGTACCAGAAACAAAACTATCCTGGTGGTCTTCAACTCCTCTTGAATCGATATCCTATCTGCATCTTAAAAAGCAGGCTTGACTCTGTCTCACTCTTCACAGAGGAGATGGTCACTTATGATCGAGGCTGTCAGCTGGCTATAAGTGGTGTCATTCCGTTTTTTGCATGGAGTTAAGCTGCTTTAGGCTGGCTTAAGACCTCAATATACATAGCAGGGGTGTCAAAGGGCAGGGGAAAGGCATGTGAAACACCTGTCTGAATCCAGTAGAGCACTCACCTCTTCTGACCGGCTCGCTATGCTGTGTTTGATGCACCCCAGGATGTGGTTTGCCCTCTTGGCGGCTGGGGCACACTGTTGGCTCACACTGAGCTGCTGGTGACCTGCACTCCCAGATTGCCCCCTACAGAGATGTTCTCCAGGCACTCCTCTCCCAGCTTATACTTTTACTCATCAATACATGCTTGTTCTGGCACTTTTTCTCCCCTCGTTTCAACATTGCTTTTCTTCAGCCCTGTGTCAGTGAAGAGAGGTATCACAGGGCTGGCGCTTTACAAATGCTTAATTCAACACTGCTTTGCTGAAGCACAACTCCAGAGAGTTCCTCCCCCAATTTTAGGACTGCCTGAATCAGCTGAAACTGCTGTTATGTCAGATTTTACCACTTGTAAAACAGGGATAGTGTTACTCGCCACCTTTATTCTGCACATTGGAGCCTCCACAGGCAAAGTGTTACATAAATGTTCCACATTTACCATTTCAAATAGTAAATCAAGGGCAGAACAAGTACAGCAAGTTGGAACAGGTCTTAAATCTGCAGCCACAAGCAGAGTTGTGTGTGCAAAATGTTTCAAAAATAATATGAAAATGTGGGAATAATTCTCTGTAGTGAAGGAATAAGAGTAATTGCAGAAGCATAGGGGTGAGATGGGAATCATGGGAATTACCACTCACACAAAATTAACTGCAACAGTGTGTTGCAAGCACACAGGACATGAATATGAAAAATTAGTCAAAAGGACTGGAAAAGTGGTCCAGCAGAGCTGCAGCAAAAGCCGGAGTCTTGGTGGCTACCGTTAGAAATTGAAGTCTTTATGGTTCTGCTTCATATGGACTAAATTAACATTACTGACAGGATTCTGCTTATATTGGAAGAATGCATTTCCTCAAAAAAAAAAAAAAATTGCTGCAGCAGCTAAATCCATAGGCAAATTTCTATTAAAAAAAGAATTAGGTCATTGCATATGATTTAGACAGGCATCACACAAGCAATCTATGGGAGTACAGTGGTTCCGGGAAGTCAGGCAGTATGATATCCTTAATTTGTCTGAAGAGGTACAACTCCATTTCCAGGTGAAGGTCAGGTAAATGTTCTTCTGTTCAAAACATACAGAGGAACATTGGTAAATGTTAAGTAGGACAGATTGTATTTCCATTTAAAATATGCTGAGGTACATAAGAAAATATGACACGGCCCATCTTCCTGGCTTTCAGTATGCCTTGAGTGAAAGGGGAGATCAGTCTTGGACACAGTGGAACCCGTACAGGTGTACTCTGGATTTGAAAATCATATCCAAAAGATATTTGATTCCTGGGTACTGCTCAGTACAGCTCTATCAAGAATTCTCTGACTACAGGTTAAGAACATCTGTTAACGAAAAAACAACTCTTCCCCAAAAAAGAAGGTTTGCAGGAAAGGTTGTTTTTCTTTAGACAAGCTTCATAGGATTTTCCTGTGGTATAAGAGGAGAGGCCTCAAATACTTAGGTAATTAATGAGAAAAGTGATAAAATAAGTTACCTGTTAAACTGAATAAAGACAGATTATGTCCCACTTCTTTAAAGAGATAGCTGTGGTTCCAATCCCTCTAACAAATCTCCTCTGTGCTTTCCTAATGGCAAAGGAGGAGGCTGCATGCTGAGGCCACGGTCAGTGACATGGGACAACTTTGTGCAGAGGCAGTACATAGCATCACAAAAAGCAGTGCTCCTCCTGGGCTCATGCCTGACAAAGAAATTCCACTGGTGGCCCAGCCCTGATGCAGGCACTCCTGGAAGTTGCTGAGGCTCCTTAATGTCCAGTAAAGTACTAGTAAATCCAAGCTGTGCACATCTGTTGAAAGACACGTTCAGCATTGTGAAGTGACTCTCAGAGTCTGAAATGTGAGAACTTGGTGCCTGGAACTGGTATTTGAAGGTCAAGAGCTTTAAGATAATTTTCCTCTTCACATATGATATCTGCAAGACAATAACCTTACACAAGAAACATGTTAATTCTCTTGCAGATATCAACTATAGCTCAGATAGGGAAGAAAAATAGAATTGTAGAACCATAATTCATGGAATCATAGTAAGATTTTAGTTCACAGAGCCCTTAAAGAGCTTCTAATTCCAACCTGCCTACCATGGACAGGGATACCCCCCACAACTCACCCACAAACTGCTTCAATTCTAGCTGCTGGAGTCCAAAATATACCTGGGATGTATACTTAGGGAGGTGTTTTCTTTTCTTTTAAAAATACTCAGAGTCACCAGGACATATAATTCTTCAAACTCTAGAGGTATTTGCAGCTATTAACAGTATTTAGTGTAACTCCTAAATCTTGGACCTCTGACAACCAGAAAATAACAGAGATGTATATATATACATTATTTAACCAAACAACTTTAATTCTGCTGACTCTGACTGAAATGATAGAAAGCAAGAAGCACCTGCCAGTAGTTTAGCTGCACCCAGTTTATTAGCTATAAGTGTCCTGAAGGGCTGAAGATAAAATGGAGCAATCAGGAGAGCTGGGATTGTGATGTGAAGTGCTTCAGGCATCCTCTATGTGTGTGGAGAAAGGAAGAGCAGCAAATGTACCTCAGCAGGGGCTGTGCTGCTTCATTTCGGCAGTGTGCTGAATAAATTGTGTCAGGAGCTTAGCATGATTTCTCTTTTTGTCTTGGGGATTATAAGCCGTTAAATGTGAGATGAGTGAAATCGGTGGACTTTTATCCTTGGAAAATGAAAGAAGGGTGTTAGATGGCATTGTATATGAAAGGTGAGGGGATTACCAAATGAAAGTGAAGAACCCTAAAATGTCAGCAGATGTGTGGCTTTTTCAGAGCATGGAAAGTGTGTTACATCAGGCATTTCCCACTCTATTCATTTCCAAGGCAGGGAACATGCATGTGTGGTAAGGTACAGCACACTACTTAGAGGTGACAGAACTATGGAAGTGCAGCTCACCTGCATTTTCTTTTAGAGATTCGAGATGACTGAACTCAACACTGCAGAAGCATGTGGGGTATTGTGGAAAGCCTTGTGTCTAACGAACAAGTTCTGCCCTTCTGTTTCCAAGGGACTGGTTTGCTTCCTCTGGTAGCTTGGTTTTTAGCTCATCTTCCTGCTTTTGTTGGAGGAAGGCTGGAAGGGCAGCAGGAAATTGAGATCTGTTTCAGGAAGAAAAACTGCTTTTCAGACAAAATAATAATCATGCACAAAATTGAAGCAGGGACTTTACCAGAAGCAGCCGAGATATGACACTCTTTCACCGATATGGTTCCATGCCACTCTGGCTTTTATTGGTCAGTTTACAGCCTTTTATACTGTTAACTACGATCTAATAACTTTCTACCTAATTGGTCCTAACTTTATCATCCTGCTTGTAAACTACTACATTATTGGCACACAGAAGAATGATGTGGGCTTTTGCCCCCCCTTCATGGTCCCAGCATTCCGCCTGTCTTCCTGCTTTGTCCTTTAAGGTCACTTCAAGGGCACAGACCCCTGCAGGCCCTTGCAGGCCTCTGCTAGGCTAAGCCTGAATTTGTCCAAGTCCCTGGTCAATAAGAAATCCCTCTACACAAAATAGTTTTGCATAGAGATACTACCGTGTTTAGATGGAAACAAGAGACACAGCTTTCTTCTGGAACATTTCTTTGCCTGCTGTATACATTGTAAGCATGGTGTGAAGGATATGGATATGCTTGTGCTTTCAAAGTGTTCATTAGACCCCTGAAATAATCCCAAATGTAGTCTGCGTCCGCACATGTTCACAATTCTATTCCAAGGTGGGAACAATGAGTGGTAATTACAGGTGTGAAAATCGTCTCTCTAAATACAGTTCTCTCAGCAGAATGAGAATACTCATCAGTATAAATACAGATGGGGAAAGAAGCTCAAAAAGCTTTGAACTCCTTTCTCGCTATCACTGCAGCGCTAGCACCTGAGAGTCTGTGATGTGCATCAGGGGCACCTGTTCTCAGCTACTCTGTCCAACCAGTCTCTTTCAAGTATATTTCAAGCATATTTTTTCCCCTCTATTCCCTTTCCAGAGAGACAAGACAAAAACGCACAAAAGAACAGAAGTCCTAGGATTCATAGGCATTCACAAAAGACAGAAAAGGGGAATGCAAAAGCCTCTGTTAGATTGACAGTTGCAGGCAGTTCACGCATTTCCAAAACCAGAGCGCACTAGAGTTTGCAGGAAGGTAACCTCATGCATCCCTCTTACAGTATTGTTAGATCCCATGAAGCAGCAAAGTCCCCACATCCCACCTATGCCCTCTCATCTTACTGTGGGCATGGTCCCTTCACTTAGGACCAGTATATTCTTTATACTTTTAGATGCTTTCTCCATTACTTCTTGCTTCTCTCTTTGAAAGCATTTCAGCTTTGCAGCTCACTTTATTTTGCAAGTACATCCTTAATTTTGTGCTGAGTTCAGATGAGTTTATTCCCCATTCTCACCATCCTCTACAAGAATATTCAAGGTTGACAGATACACGGATGATGACAATACGAATAGCTTATAGCAATAGAATGATTAAATTTTATTTTGGGTTCAACACCATGGAAATGCATTAAGAAAAGAGAAAAAAAGCCATCCCTTGTGTTTTCAAAAAAGAGTGAGCTCATTTTCAGACATTGTACATAGTAGAGCAATTAGCTGTTTTTCATGGTAAAGTGAATATTCAGTTCTTAAAAATATAGACCAATGTGATCAACAAACTAATCTGCAGAAAGACAGAGGCTACCAATTCAGTTCTTCACTTTAAAACTTTGATTTAAAGTGCGATTTAAAGGCCATTAATGTCAGCAGAAGACTTTCCACTGACTTCTAAAAGATTTTTCATCAGACCATTACAGATGTAACATTTCTGTATCCATGGAAGAAATAGAAGTCAGACATGAAAATTAAATCACTTAACTGTGGATTGTGGACAGAAGGAAAACACATTCAGCATATTAAGATGAAACATGCCTTTTCTTTTAATGCTTGGAGAAACAAGAAGTGCCATACACTGGTGTTCTAATAAATTACCTATTCAAGCACTTGTGTATGCTTAAGTGGCAGACATTAAGATATTTTCAGACAGATGACTCCATCCTGTCATTTGGCACCTCGTTGCCACAGTCTTCTGCTTAATTCTAGTCACACCTCTCCTTCTTTGATAGTGTTCTTGTTGTAAAGTCACCTTGTGGTTCTCACACAGCCTGATCCATTTTTTACTTTACAGCCACCCTGATCTGCCTTCCATGTAATTGCTGGAGAACTCCACCTGGAATATGTGCTTGGAGGCAGTGGATAAACCATGGGGTATTTGCAAGGCAGTCTTTGTAAGGATGAGAAACAACAGGGCAAGAATAATTGTTGGAGGATTAAATTTAATGGCCACCCCAGCTACTATTTCTCAAAGTATTATCAGCTCAGCTTGCTGATAGGGAGACAATATTAAGAGGAAGGAAAGTTAGTACGTCTGCCTCTGGTTTTTATTCAAATTGAAAGCATGCAGATGAAAAATACCATACCCTAGCCATTAGGTTTTCCTCCATTCTGAGAAAGATACCATAGTTGTCCTGGAGGTAACGGGGTTCTCAAAAACACTGCAGTTTGCCAACTAGTACAGTCATCAGTTCCTACTTGACCATAGGTGCTGGGAAGCTTTCACACTCTTATGTGGTCTGCTAGCCAACACAATGCTAGCTAATGTTCTTTCATGAAAATTGCTAAAATATGCAAAATAACAGCTTTTGCTGATCTTTAATTTTAAAGAGAGAGAAAAAAAAGTCATTTATAGGGATAAGGAGGGAGAAGAAGAACTGACCCAGAAGAAATTCCCCGTCTTCTCCCACCCTGCTATCATTCTCTGAAAAGTTTGTCTAAGAGAAGCTGAAAGTTTCAAATGATGCCATGGCTCCTGGATCTCTACCTTTCATGAAAACAAAATAAACACCAAGATTTTGTTGAAAAGATCAGAATAGAAAGAAACACTCATCGTTGCAATTACACTGAAAAGTTGTGGGAGACAGATGGCATCTGCGTAATTGAAAATTTCTACACATGGTTATTCAATTCATGGGAATTGAATACCTCTCTCCATTCCCTACTACAAAAAATTAATCCTGTTCAGTGTACAGAAGACTAAAAGGAGATATATGAACCTTCAAAAATGTAAAAGAAAGCAATAAATTGTTTTTCATGTTTTCTGGGAGTAGACACAAAAAATATAGGATTATGTCAATACAATACAGAATCATTCTAAACTCACAGAATTTCGGAAATATTATTCATGCAAACAAATTGCCTAGAGACTGATGAACTTTCTGACTGAGGAAAGAGAAAAGGAAGGTTATTATAGATAAAGAAGGACAACAATTGAGGCAGATGACTGATGTCCCTTCGAATTCTGCTGTTTCATGATTCACCCACCACCATTATTCATCAGTTGTGAGCTACTCTAGGTTCAAATCTTTTTGAATGCCTATTACCTCCTTAAGACTTACGAGGCATTACCATGAGATAGAACATCTTTACTCCCACCAGTGGCACCCCAATTAGCTCACTGCCATCTTTAATGAGAAAGGGCTCCTGGTGATGAGCCTGGTCCTGAATAAAAGACCAAACAAAGCATTTATGGTCATAGTAGACTATCCCTTTACCAGAAGGCTTTAAAACAGGAAGGACTATCAAGCCTAAACAGATTTGTTTACATGGAAAAACATAGTTATTGTCTTGTCTGTGATGTAGGTCAGGCTAAAGTAATATTACTTGTGGTTTCCAGTAAGTAGTGTCTGCAGTGACACTTGATGGCTTGGGGATGAGCAGAAATGGAAACTCCTGAAGGGCAGGAAGCCATATCTGCCTGTTACAGAGTTCAACAATAGTGTAGATGGCCTTTTTCCTGTTCATTCCCCTTGTCTTGACCAATAAATAGGCAAGCTTGAGCAATTAAACCATGAGGGGGAAAACTTGCTGACTAATGAACTGGATTTTTTCTCATTCCTGACCTTGCTGGGCCATTCCAGCAGTTTAGAGGATCATTAATCAACAAATCTCTTTCATTTTATCTTTGCCTGGAAAATGAAGAGATTCACACTTTGTATTAGTGTCATGCACATACAGTTTATAAAGTCATATTCAATGAATAAATATACACTTTAATAAGTAGCTTACCAGTTGTTGTTGACCTTGGTCAACAGACTGCCTCTAAACCATGGCTTCTCAGTTCTCACTACCACTCCTCTTTTTGTATTCTGCTCTGTTACTTTTACACAGTATTTACTATTAACAATAAATTTAACATTTTAAAATATTCATTCATATATAACGTGACTGCTAAGATTGAAAATATTTTACTTTGAGTCTCCTGTTATCAGGAGACAAATACCTTATTTTTTTCCTCAATCCTCCTTCTGAAGAGGAACAATAGAAACCGATATAACCACTAGCAAACATATATTAGTCTCTTGGCTTTATTTCTGAAACTTCTCTATTAGAGCCCACTTAATTAGATGCATAAATCCTGTAAATTATTTCAATGTTCATAATTAAATGAGACAATTGTGAAATCAGCTGCAGCACAAAATGTAGATAAATGTGGGAAGAAACAATAAGGGATTGCTTTATTATAAATCTGCATGACTAACACTACCATAGTGATGTAGCAGAGAACCTATAACATCTGCTTCATACATATGAAAATTCAATTAAATTATCAGTCATGAATTACTGTAGGACAAATACCAACAATAAAAATTTTGACCTAATTATTTTAAGATTTTTTCAGAAGGAAAAGGTCACATTTCAGTGCAATGAAGTTGGTAGATTCATTTTTGTGGTACTTAAAAAGCTTAATCCTGTAAATGCTTTTAAAAATATATCTTTCACCAATGGAAAGAATACAAAAAGAATAAAGAGACAGACTTAAAATCTACTGCTGCTCAAAATTAAGTCAAATAAGAAAAAAATTAAAACACAACTTAACTGTAAATTGTAGCAATCGAAACTCTATTAATTAGGATATTTATATTAAATCAGAGCCCATATCTGAATTCAAGATACATATTACTATTTCTTTAAAAGAAATATCTATTTTCATTAAATAAGCTGGATGGTACTGTCATGCCAGTAGTTTGGTGGAAGAAGAGTTTAGGGGGAAAAAATGGCCAGGGAAGAAGGATTTCAAATGTTTTCACCCTCCCCATGTGCAGGCTTAAAGGACTAACAGCAACCTTGACTTTGCCTGCAATATGCATAAATGCACTTTTATTAGTATATGTATACACAGAGATATATGTACATATACATACGTATACAAAATTACATCACTCTTCTTTTTCTCCCTTTTGGACTACACTGACTTCTACACTGGCTAGAAGCCTGCCATCCTTCAAGAATATACACCAGTCAGATACTATCCCATCAAATCAGAAGTAAATTTTAATATTTATTCCCAAACAAATCTTGGTGACAGATGGACTGTTCTTCACAGGAATAATAATTAGGAGTTAGATCCTCCAGCTAGATTTGGCAGTCCTCTTGCAAAAGCAATCCTCAAAGTCTTTGGGCAGATGCTCAAGTCCACCACCATGGATTCCCAGCTGAAGGACTGGCTCCTTCAGAGCACCTGGAGTGCTCTGCAGTTTAGTTCTTCAGAAAGACCCTACTGCTTATGTCACATCCACTTCTGTGAGAAACATGAGAGCTGAGCCCAGGGCACAGCCAATGCTCCATGTCCATATTCTCGACCTTGGTAGCTCCAGATAGTGGCATCTTCTGCTGTGTTTTATAGGCTGCCAAAGCCACTGTCAGCACTTAACAAGGAACAACACTAATGGGGCATATCCAAAGCATTTACTTAGCATTATTGAATGGCAAACGGATGGAGGGGTCACAATAAAAGGATTTATCCCTGAAGGTTCTCAAGTAAAGCACCTAAGCAGAGACCTTCCTTCTGCACCAAATGAACAGTTCAGCATGGCCTTGATCCTTGCATGGGCACACAGAAGAGTTTGAGATTGTTCTTCTCCTCCTCCTTCTATTCCAAACACTAGTTAAAAGCTTAGGGGCAAGGATTATCATAGGCCTAATAGACAGCAGGTAGTACACTTCCTTGGACTTGAAGATTGTTGCAGAATTTAAAGCAAGCCTGGCTAGAGCATAGCTGCTGAACCACGCTGCTGTTTGGCTTTGGAGAAGGCAGCTCACTGCCCTGACTTTTGCCCAAGGATTTCTGAAAAGAGGTCACCTCACCCAAACCCACAAATGTTGCAGAATTTCTATTGACACAGACTTATACACCCAGACCTCTAAAGAGAAAGCCCTTTAGATACAGAGGGCTCAGCCCTGAGGCAATATTTGGGTCTGAAGGCAATGAAGCTTCATGAAAGGTGATGCGAAATCTCTGGAATAAATTTGGTTAAAGAAATCCACAGATAACTCCAAAGCTTGCATTCAGCAAGAAGAGCTGAGTAGAAGAGCATTTGGGATGCATGGAAAGGTGATGGCACTCATTCATAACTCAAAGCTAGCCAACCACAAGCCAGCTCTGGCTCAGGTGCTCTCCAATAAATTTTGAGTGCATGGCTTCCATATCAGAACTGGTGGGGTCCAGATGGCTCAAGGCACAGGTGGGGAGACACAGACACATCCCTGACAGATGTGCCCTCAAGCCTGATCAATCTTGCATCAAGTTGGAGTCCAGCATTTGCTCCTACAGAATTCCCTCTGGGACTCTGCATCAAGGCTGGTAGCTCACAGGTTTCACAGCCTGTTTAGAGCCAGCTGTATTGGATGCATAAAGCGCTGGTGCAGGAGAGAAGCCATGGCATTGTAAAACCGCAGGAACCATACTCCTCTTACCTCAAAAAGGCATATTTCCCTTCTGAAACTTGATTTTGGGGCTTGTCTTTTTTCTCCAGAAGCCCTTTTTGTCTCACATGATTAGAGCATCATGTATTGGTGTTGTGATGCCCAATAATTGAGAATCCACCTGTGCTGCCTGGGCAATCCTTTACCATAGAAAAACAGATTACCTAATATTAAAGAAGAAAGAGAAGAAGAAGGAAAAAAAAATGCAATGAACCAGTCAGCATGCAATTCTGCCCTGAGGCTGAGATGGGAGAGAATGAGCTATTCCTGACAGACATCACATAAAGCACCACCTGCAGATGGTAGTGACCCTCTGAAGGGTTCAGGACACCTACACAATGCACCTGCATGAACTAAACTGTCTTGCCTTATCCACACGTACACACATACCTGCAGGGCTGCAAGGCTCATATCCTAATGGATGTCTTCCATGGCACAGCGCCAGAACATTAGAAATGTTTGGTTTAATTATCTAAGTTGCAGAGAAAAAAAAAAGATCAAACCTGTATCATAGATTTGCTTCTAATCAAAAGGTAGACAGAGTGCCATTACCTACAAAAAAGTCTATATTATCAACTGAGATATGCATCCTATCCTGATGGATGCCTAATATACTTGCATTATTATCTGAGATCTATACAGAGTAAATGGAGTCAATATGGTGAGTAGAGTTTATAGTGATAAACAAAAGTAGTAATTTACTCTGTGTTGTGACAAGTTGCCATGGCCTGTGCACATCCATTTCTTTACCTGCATTGATATTTTATGCATGTATACTAGTACCTGGTTTCAGCAGAAATCAGCAGATTTTTTTTTTTTTTAACAGTAGATTTAATACCACAGAATCCTAGAATGGAAGAATTGGAAGAGGGACATTAAAGACAATCTAGTTCCAATCCCTCTGACATGTACAGAAACACCTTCTGCTAGAAAATCTTGCTCAAAGCTCCATCCAAAGTGGCCTTGAATGCTTCCAGGAATGGGGCACTCACATATTCTGTGTACAACTTGTGCCAGTGACTCACCATCCACACTGTAAAGAATTTCTTCCAAATACCGAATATAAACTTATTCTCTTACCATTGAAAGCCACTCCTCCTTGTCCTAGCTCAACATGCCCTTGTGAATAGTGCCCCTCCAGCTTTCTTGAAGCCCCCTTAAGGTATTGGAAGATACTCTTAGGTCTCCCTGGAGCCTTCTCTTCTTCTGACTAAACAATCCCAACCCTTCCAAGTCCCAGGGTGAGACCAACCAAGTCTGTTTTCAGAGTAGAGGCACTCCAGCTCTCTCATCATATTTGTGGCTTCTTCTGGACTCCCTCCAACAAGTCCAGGTCCTTCTTATTTTAGGGGCCACAGAGCTGGATGCAGTATTTCAGGCAGGGTCTCACGAGAACTCTTGCAGAGCAGAGGGGCAGAATCCAGTCCCTGGCCCTGCTGCCCACACTGCTTTGGCTGCACCCAGGACATGGTTGGCTTTCTGGGTTACCAGTGCACATTGTGGGTCATGTTGAGTTCCTTATCAACCAGCAACCCCAAGGCTTTCTCTCCAGGCTAGTCTTGATGAATTCTCTGTCCAGCCTGTATTTTTACTTGGGATTCTCTCAACCCAGGTGCAGGACCTTGTACTTCACCTTGTAAAATTTCATGGGATTTGCATAAGCCCGCCTCTCAAGTCTATCCAGGTTTCTTTGGATGGCATCCCTTCCCTCCAGCGTGTTGACTGCACCACACATGTCAGATTAGAAAAATTTGTCTCTGAGGAATATAAGTGAACCTGAGATCCCTATTGATTTTTAACAGCCTTTGCTTGTTTGTCTTTTCTTCTACCTGAAATTACACGTGATGGTAATTGTTAACACATGTAGCAATACGCTGCTGTCACTCTCCCATCATTCCATCTCACTGCCCTGCTGAGGTTTGTTTTCACTTTTTCAATTTTAATTCACTGAAACCAGGAAATCCCTAAACCCTCTACCATGACTAGAAGCAACTGCCCCAGATCTGACTGACATGCTGGTGAGATTCCTCTGACTGAGAGAAAACTTCCACCTGCAGCATCTACAGCTGAAACCATCACCTTCCTCTAGGCAGGGAATAAAAAATGCAATTCAGTGAATTCTCATCAGATTGTTTTCCCCTCCAGTTTTGAATGCTTCAGTGTAGCATGCATTTAAATAGGCCTTAGAAAAAGATGTCAATTAAATTTTTAAAAAAGACAAAACTAGACCCTCTTGTATTCAATATTTTTTACTTCACTAGTAGGTTAACAAGACCCGATAGAAGAACTAAGATGGTTTTGTTCCAGGTGGACTTGATATTCACTTCTATTATAATCAAAAATTACGGTTTTATTTACTGTTTTCCCTTTCCCAATAAATATTCAAATAACTCTAACAGTAAAGTAGTGGATGTATTGATATCCAGAGCTAGTCATAGTCCTTTGTATTTTCCCTTTGCTAAAGTCTGGCTTCTCAATTTGATTATACTGCTGTAAATCATGACCTGGTCAATAAAGTCACACAGAAGCAGGGCAGTCAAGAAAAATATTGGAACCTCTACAGGAGCTATATGAGCCTCCAGTCTCAAAGCTACAAGGTCCCGTGTGCCCTGAACATCCTGAATTTCAGTGGGTGTTGCAAATATTTTTATGCTCTCAGAGTGTTTGATTTTTACGGGTGCATTTTTTGGCTACTGAATAATCTTAGATTATTACAGAAGTGTGTAAAGCAGCATGGCAGATTAAGAATTAGCATCCTGTCAGGTAGCAGAAGCTGAAATATACATAAAACCCAAGATACTGTATTCTAGGGATATATCTCAGGATTAATTTGACACTTTTCAGCTTTTCTTTTTTCATATTCATTCTTTGGCAACAGAGTTGATTTAGGAAAGAGACATTTAGTTAGTTATGAGTCCAAAGCTGTCTCTCTCTGACTCAGTGATATCTTCTGCAGCTAGGCCTTACTTGTCCTATTATTTATTGTCCATCCAGCAGCAGTCTCAAGGGAAGAACCCCAATTCATTGAACAGCAGCAGACAGAGTGGCAGCCCAGCTGAATAGCTTCCTCAGCTCATGCCCTATGGCTATCCAGAAACAGCATCATTTTCACACTGTAGTTTCAGCTTTTCTGTCTCCGTGAAACTTCAGACACCCCTTTTTTTTACAAAATATTTAAAATATCTGTGAGGTCAAGAGTAGGAATTAAGTTCAATAGCCAAGGAATACAAAGCCTTACTGGGCTTGGGGGCCACAGCAGCTATCAGTCTCTCTAAAAGCACTTCAAATCACATTTCTCTGGCCAGTTTTTCACTTGAGAATCTGATTCTCATGGAAAAAAAATTATTTTCTGGCCAGTGTATTGATAATGTGTATGCTATGTATGCCATGCTGAAGAGTAACTACTCTGCATCTTTAGAAATACCCACATGCATTTCTATATTGGCATTCAAAAGACCTCATCTAATGAAGTGGGAAAGTGAAGAAAATGAGCCTTACCTTTAGAGTCTGTCATCCCAAAACAAAACAAGAGACAAGTGGATCCAGTTAGGAAAGCACAAAGAGACCACGAGCTTCTGTTTCTTTTCGTTCGGTTCCATTACAACTAGCAAACTGAACAATGAAATAGTTAAATAGTCTGGATGAAACATTTATCTAGAGTGTTTGCCTTTTTACACATAAATTAAATTTTCTTGTTTAATCTTTGCTTTTCTTCTAATTATCTCTCTCCACACACACTTGGCTCACAACTAGCATATCTCTTAAAGCAAGATGATTAAGAAGTGTCTGTTGTTGTTGGGCTTTCTTTTTTTTTTCCTTTAATTTCTTTCTCCTGGAGATGATAATACTATTTGTTTGCTATGCCGAAGTGGTTATAACAATATATAAAAGGCAAGAAAAGACCAGTAATTTAGGCACTTTCTACCAGAACAGGACACAGCTTACATTTTTGACATCACATTTTTACAGATTTTTTAAAACAAAAATTCCTGTAGTAATTCTACCTTGACACATATGATTAGTTTGTCAGTTGAAATGCTAATCTTTGGTGTGTATGTGTGGGTAATGCTTTAGAATTAACTGCTAGTACTTTACTACAAAGAAGCCCAAGTTTGTTTCCTATGCATTTTAGAAGTATGGCTAGAAGAATGGGTAAGCAATTAGGAAATTCAGGTCAATTATATAACTAACATTCTTCTTGAAGCTACATAGCTAACAGAAAAGAACCACAGGAGTGAACCCTAAAATTTCTTCATTTCAATTGCATAAAACGAAAATATAAATCTTTGCTCTTCTAATGAAAGACAGTCTCCAGCCCTAGAATGAACTTTGAAAAGCCTTCCTGAAGCACTTCCTTTTATATATGGAAGCACATGTACAGGTGTAAATATATATTTAATAGCAGTATATAGAAATAGCAATACAAAGCATTTGTCTCACCACCTTGTACTATGAAGGATTAGATCTACCCACATGCTGTAGATGTACTGTTGCATATGGATTAAGCACTCCTTTTGCTGTCAGTGTTAAATTTTATGTGATTGTGTCCTTCAGGAAAGAGACAGCCTTTAAATCCTCAAGTGGACAAGGCTGTAGGTTGATAGACGGACAGCTACATCCACCCATGCATGCTCTCAAAAGCATATACACTTTTCTGCAAGATTGTGTACCTCTAAAATATGTTATTAGGGACATTATCCAAATGTCAGTAAAATCCCACAAGGCTTCAAGGATCAACCACTTCCCTAGGAAGCCTGTTCCAAACTATAATAATAAAATTGTGTTAAATAATGATAATAAGATTTCGTTTTTGATCAGCCCTGCATTGGTCAGGTTTCTTGGACTAGATGTCCAGTTTAGGTTCCTTCCAACTGATATATTCTATTCTATTCCATTCTGTTCTGTTCCATTCCATCCTATATACTCAGTGAATTTTTCCTTTAGCCTGAATACACAGAAGGAACAGGATACACTGAAGAAAACTAAATAGTGTATCAGCTACTGTCTACATCACTGTGAAATTTAATCCTGATGTGTTTTTTCATTTCAAAAATATGGCTTTCCGTTGACTTTCCTTCATATACATCCCAATGAAGTGTTTCTCACTCGC
Organism: Phainopepla nitens; assembly: GCA_013400175.1. NCBI lineage: Eukaryota > Metazoa > Chordata > Aves > Passeriformes > Bombycillidae > Phainopepla > Phainopepla nitens. The sequence goes on along the minus strand of VXBQ01016516.1, from coordinate 941,367 downwards.
ATTTGTGCTCCGATCCCACAGCTCATCAGAGCATTTTGCTATCATTTGGCTTAGAGCATCTCCAGCCTTGCCAATTAATTGATGAAGAAGCATTATGAGACAAATATATCATCTGCATTTTAACTGCGTGAATGGAAGGCTATTGAAGTAATCACTGGCAACATCTAGGCCATTAATAAAATATGGTGTGGGAATAGCAAATTACAAATTTCTGTACCTAGTTCCCAAAATAAATTTGCTCTTGAAGGTAGTTCTAGCACTCATGATGACATAGATGAATGACGCTGATTAAAAAGAAGTGAAGGAAAGATTATCACTTCAGCATAGAAACCATTGGTGTCATTACCAGTGTCATCCGTATCAAAAGTGTTTAATTTTTCAGTGGCTTCATTGCCTTGCTGTGAAATTGCAGGTGTCACTGTATACTGGCAGTTGAACAGATGATAAGATAAAAATGGAGCTAACATGGGTTACACCATAAACAAAAGCCCACAAAACAGGAGAAGATATGATAGCCCTGTGGCTTTAAAATGGGCTCTTTGGGGGCTTCCTCTTGTGAATGAAATATCTTTATTGCTTTTGCTGGTGATGAGAGATGTTCCTTACAACAGGAACAGGCATCATTTTGAAGGAGCCAATATCTCGTTAATGAGTAAAGATGTAAATTAATCAAGTGTGCTTAATGTTGTTATCACAACCCAAAGACATGAATAAGCTTCCTAGAGAGGGAATGAGTAAGACACAAGGCTCAGAAGTATTGTGTCTCTCTCTCTGCCCTACATATTTTCAGGAAAACTGAAGATGTGCCTCTTTCCTTCTGTCTACTCGTCTTTCCCCTTCCATTCTCTCTGTCTTCTTGTCAATTTAAAATTTAAACTCATTGCAGAAAGACTGGTTCTCCTATGTGGTTTGTACAGTCCCTCACACAACTGCACCGGTGTAATGCAAATTGTGGCATTAAATATTCATTCAAAAGCTTCACATTGTGGCTGCATGAAATCAGAACAATCAGGGAACAGGCACAAGCTGAGCACCTATGTAAGATGAAGCACAGAAATTTCTATTACAATTGCTGCTTCATTACAGAGACTGTGCTGACATAAGCTGTGTTTTCATTGTCGTGAGCCCAATTTCATAACCATGTATTAGAGTTATGAGTTCTCTGAGCAAGCATAATGTTTTCACTTTTGGCTGTGCAATCACACAGTGTTAGCTTAAGACATTTAAACTTTATAAATGGCTCTGTAATATGTGGTCTTTTCAGCTATAAAATTGTTCCTTAAAAAATAATCTGAGCCATTGGTCAATGCTGTCAATGTCACCTAACAGCAAATAAATTTTGGCAATGAATTAGAAGTTAACTACATAACTGTGAGCAATTCCTTCAACTAAGAGTTAGACATATATTTTCTTTTTGCCCAATAAAAACCATCACTAAAATGCTATGCAATGTTCCTGTTCCTATCTCTTGCTTTGCTTCAGAAATTATAAAGAATGTCTAATAATGAATTATTTCCAGCAGTCTGCAGGACTTTGTGGTGAGAATTTTAGCTGGAATGCCTGGATTGAGACAGCCAGTTTAGGAAAACTTGTCTTACTCTATAACCCAGATAAGGAGACAGAATACCCACACTTGACTGGTTTCATAACACAAGAATACACTGAGTAAAATCAAATCTACACTCAATAAAAAGCACTTTTTTGGTCATTTATTGAATGATTGAGCCTGTATCCAGCTATGCTATCTGTCTGTTTAGGTTGTAAGCTGTTCAAGGCAGCTTTTATCTCCCGTTCATCCTGAAGCATGCTTTTCCTGTAAATTATAGCTGGAGAAGCTCATTCTTACTCAATACTTCCTTAATTGAACTGTTTATTTTTAAAGGAGGAAAACAAGCCTCTCTGTCCATCACAATGAATTTATATGCAGTATAGTCTATATAAATATATTTTTGTCACAATGGACATAAATTGAAATCTCAGAGATTTGACTTAGGGTTAATATTTTGCACTTTAAAGCTTTAAACTGCAGCTCTCCAGCGTGTTCTCTAAAGGCAGATTTGGGGCAGTATTCCAGAAATTACCAAGAATTCTTACACCTGAAAGACAAGCAGGCAGCAGACTTAATCAAATAATTCAGCATTTAGAAATTATCATCATTTTAAGAGATCACAGCAAGTTGTTACTTTTTTATGATTCTTACCTTCTCCTTATGATTCTTACCATCTCTTGATGGGAAAAGAGATCCACATGTGGCACACTCCCTGTAGAGCCTTGTGGGTGCCACTGTGAGATGGCAAACAAAGCACAGCAGGGCCAGTGGCACTATGTTGCCACCAGCATCAGACCAGAAAGGGACAAAAACCACCCAAATGCCCTCTTCGGTGTCAAAATTATGCACTATATTTTAGAGTGTTCAGAAACCTTCCTCACTGTTGACATGAAAATCAAGTGGCACTCAGAAGCATCCTTCATAACTCACCTTTGTGAGAGCTCATGAGATCTTCATCTCTTCCACTCCAATCCAGAGCAACTGGAAAAGGTGCTGGTCTGAATCTGCATGATCTGGCTTCCCCAGAGCTGCCTGGTCTGACCTTTGACCAAAGCTCTATGATATCAAAATCTCCACCAGCTCCAGACTGCAGTTGTTTCGCACCAAAATCCAAATTACATGGCAAATTTAATTTTCTCCAAGCTGTAAACGCACAGATACATCTTTGTGAGAGAGCTCCTTTCCAGTGATCAGATAGAAGAGATCATTCATTACTTCCACATACAAAAAAAAAAGGAACAGCTGAGCAGGTCAAGGATGTTTTCATGGGAGACCTTCATAGACAAAATGTCACAGTGCTAGAAAGAAGAGAAAGCAGAAGTTGGGTGTGGTTGCAAGCATATTCCAGTTTAGCTGCTGGGCTGCATATTGGCATAATACTGTTGTAGTATATCTCATTTCCCTGCTACCTACAGAAGGAAAATCTGGGCATATGGTTTGGACAGGAAAGCCCTGAACTGGATACAGAGAAGTCAACAAATCTTGACACAGAGAGAGATCTGAACTGGCTGATATCCTGATGCCATGGGCTTGGACAAAATACTGGCAGCATACAGAGTTAGGATATTTCTGCATTGATGTCTTTAGGACTTTGCCACTTTTTTAAAAAAGGCACTTTTTTTTTTAAATTTATTTTACTGTCAGCAACTTGTGTTGCAGCTGCTGGCTTCTGATTCAATAGCAGCATGGACGTATTTCTTCAACAGGAAAGGTTGTTCTTTTTCTCCAGAGAACTTCATGTTCTGACTGAGTTTATTCATGAACCATTGAAACATCATTAACATTCACTCTGAGCAAAAGAACAACTTTTCCTGCATCCAGAATCATTGGGTGTCTCATTTGATCCCATTTCTGCCCATCACATTGAACACTCATTCCCCTCCACCATTTACTCCCAGTAAACAGAGAGCATGTTCTGGGAAGTACAACAATGTATCTTGGGAAAACAAACAGGTTCGAGCTGCAAGAGAAATACAACACAAATGTTTTGAGTGATGAAATGGAGACAAGACATTTTCAGTGCTCTTCAGAGGTGTTCCTGCAACACTGTCACTGACCTATTAGGACTTGCAGCAGTGTTTAACCATGTGGAGAAGTGTCTGTGGCATAGCTCAGCCTTGTAAACCCCAGTGTCTGTTTTTTCACTGGCACTGTGTAACTCTTCTTCCGGATTCAAGTGCGAATTTCCCAACTGAAACACCGAAGGAAGCAAAGAAACAACAACAACAACAACAAAAAAGTAGCAACAATAACAACACAAACCAGCAAACCAGAATACCCTAAGGTTTTTAAGCTTTTTTTCCCTCAGATTAACCTGTGCTTCAAAGCAAATCTTGAGGACTGCTGCTACATTTATATTTTTTATGTCTTGTAGAAGCCATATCTCTTTCCATTGCATTTGTACAATAAAAGCTCATTGAACACACATCAGGGGCAATTAGACATTATTGCAACCATCAAATTTATTAATAGTTATTGCCACCAATCCATTCCTCTACTTGTCACAAGCTCCTTTGACTGAGCTGGCAGTCAAAGAAGAATAGCAAATTTAAGGGAAGATTTCTTCTTCAGAGTCAGAGCCATAAGGATTATTTCCTCTCTTTCTTCCCTCTACTTCCAAGTCTTACAATTTGCATATTTATGACATTCAGCCAAAACCAACTCTCTGGATTTCCAAGTTTTCATTCCTTGTTCTGATTAAGTGAATAAATTTTTATTTGGTCTCTCTTTGCTCTGAAAACTGTGTTACTTAACCATCTTTAAGATATTTCCAGCTTTACAGCAATCTTAAATGAACCATGCCTGTAGACAGGCTCCGTGACTGAAGAGCAACCTACAAGGTATTCAGATAGATCAATATCACTGTTTCTGACTATGATATTACCCAAGTGTTTCTAGACTGCCTAATTTCATTCTACCTATCCATAGTAACTCTGAAAAAAACCACCCAAACCAGACACATAAAATAAAATCCCTACAAATAGCACTCACATAAGTCATGAGGGGCCAGATCTTTAAAAAAAAAAAAAATTACCAATCTAGAGGTTCTGACTAATGCACCAGCCTCTCTTCACAGCTCTTCATACCTTCTACTTCAATTCACTTCCAGGCATGGTTTAATCATCACATGAGGGTCACAAAAACTGAATGGGATGAACAAGAAAGAAGAATGATGTATGTAAGGTGGCTGGATAAAATTAACTGTAAACTTTTTGGCTGAGTATCTAAAGTGTAGTTCTCAGGATTCTTCTCTCAAATTAATAATGAGTCTGCTCTGGGTAATAATTTTCAATTGGAAAGGGAGATTTAAAATAAGGAAAAGCAACTTGAACCATGCTGAATTATCTATTATTTTGAGGTAAACCAGCTGCAGTAGTGAAAGGGATCAGATAAAGACAGAGGAAATCATAAATAGTTCAACCTGATAAGCACACTCAAAGGCCGTGGGCATTAGCCAAGCTGCAGCTGAGGACTACACCAGTTGATGATTAATTCCAATAAAAGAAGTTTTTCAGTGATATTCTCTGTTTTCCACAGTTCTATATATTCTGTTCCTATGGCCTATGGAAAATCACCTGTGTTCAAAGCCAGCCACCAGCACTGACTTCCAGCACAGGAGGCAGACCCAATGCAGTGAGAATTCTACTTACCATGGAGCAGCTCATGCCCAAAAATCTGGCTTACTAAAAGGAAATTTCCTGCTGGGTCCCAAACATATTCTTAAACTCAGCATCCCATTTATAACTTCCCTCCTTTCCCCAGAATGGTGTAAGGCTGTGCTGTAAAAAATGTGTGTTTTTTGTTTGTTTGTTTGGTGTTTTTTGTTTAGTTTTTTTTTGGGGGGGGGTTTCTGGTTTGGGGTTTTTTTTTTTAATAGATGACTGACAACTGGTTTTGCTCACTGCCAGTAGACAGTATCTCTCCCAAGGAGAGAGTGCTTGCTCACCAGTCAGCTCTTTGTCAAGCATGAAGATCAGTCACCCTAACAGAAGTATTTGCAATTTGTGCTTTTTTCAGTTGCAGCTGGAAAATTTGTTATTTCAGGTCTTTCCATAGTTCCTGAAGGTGAAAGTTTCCACAGCTCCAAAGACCCTTTAGGATAGGCCTGGAATAACTAAGTTTTTAGGGCTTTTTTCTCTGAGTTATCAATCTAAGATAAGAAACAAACACATGAGAGAAATGGGAGCACTGGGTGGAGAGATCACTTGTGGAGTAAGGAAGAGAGCTTGACCTTCCCAGATAGAGCTCAGTACTCTGTTCCACCAGGCACTTTGGCAGCTAAAAACCCTCCAGCAATTTAAGGAAAGGACTGTTGGCATTAGGCATAGGAAGGTAACTGTGGAACTAAGTGAAAAAGGGAGGAAACACAGGGGACCTTGTGCACGAGTCTGTCTCACTTCAGTGGAGCAAGAGATGCTGCTGGGAAGGGAGTCAGGTGGAGGATTTTGGTGCATGCGGACAGTGAGCAACTGACATCCCCCAGGAAAGCACCCAGAGGAGATGGGTCTTTGGCTCGTCCTTTAGATGTGCTGTCCACTTGCCTGGGTCTCAAGCTCCTTGATAGACTGGATTGAGTTATTGCTGCCCACCCTTTGCATGAGGTTTCTGTCTGTTTTATAACTCTATTTAGCACCAACTTACTTAATATGTCTTTTGTATAAACAATAATAAAATAAACTGCTATAAATTTACCCAAAAGGTGACACTTCTCAGACATTCCCACTCATGCAAAGAATCTGCTTTTAATTGTAGCTATTGGTGCAGAAGGCATTCTTAGCTGCAGCTGATCCACTTTTACACACAGGAACATTTGGTTTGTTTACTCCCACAGGGGAAAAAAAAGAAGAATATAGAAATAGTACAACTGAAACTTGCACATTGTCATCACAGAGAGGCTTCACCAGCACTCCAGCAAGACATCAGCTGCAGCCATCAGCTGCAGCCACAATGGGACCAGGTTCAGCCCTTCAGCCCTGCTCCTCCCCAGGACCAGGTGAACATCCACCTCTGTACAGAGGTGGCTTGCAGCCACTTTAACTCCCCTATCACTTAACCACTCCTCCCCTGGCTTAAGTAGTGATATTATGGGTTTATACCCCAGTATAGGATTCATTGCAGACTGACACCCCCAAAAGGCCACCATCCTAAAATCGTATGCCTGAAAGTCAGACTGGAGATCTTCAATGAAACTATATATTTTTAAATGTTTCTTTATGCCTTAAAGATGACTGCCAAAAAATATATCAACAAATTCTGCCCCCTTTCTTCACAGCATGCTTAGCAACAGGAAACCTATGTATTTTTCCAGCCTACAAACTCCTGTCAGCTCCACTTTTCCTTTCCAGTGGGGTAACAAGCCTGGAAGCAATGCTGTTGGCAGCACTGCTGAGGAGCAGAGACATCATGTCCATCCCCAGGACAACAGCCAGTGCAAGCTTGGCCATTTGGAGGAGATGCACAAGGCAGATAGCTGGAGCCTGAGTCCCCAGAGCAACTCACATTTGTCATGTCAAAAAATGACAGGAAAACATCAGAACAGAGATATGAGGAGTGAGAGATAAGCTGACACCTTCCAATATCAAGACTGGGAAAACAAACCTGTGCACAAATAACACGTCAAAGTAAACAGATTTAAAAGTGCTTGTTCTGCTTTCAGTGAACAGGCTCATGCAGAAGCTCTCACCTATACCTGCCTCAAGATCTTTTCCGACCCTCAGTCCCTGGACAGCAATACTTTTTCACCTATTAGGTAAGCCAAGTTGACAGTGATTTCTAAGGAGGAATTTTGAATCCTCTGTATATTAAATGTTTGTTTTTCTCTCTCTTTCTTGCTGTCAGTAGATTGCATATTTCATTCGTGGATAAACCACCTTATCTCTCATATTACTTTATTTTACAGCTACTTAGCATACTGATGTTTGCAGTTTCAGGTAAAGTTCTGTTTAACCTTTCCTTTGACAGTTCGGCTTTCTCTGTGGTAAGCAATATGAATATTTACTCTTCCAACTCATATCTGTGGTGACCTGTGACATTAATGTATGAATTGTGAAGAAGCTGGGAGAGCTTCTCCAGCTGGTGGGAGGCCAGCAGTGCCCAAATCCTTGCCATGGAATATTTCTTAGCCTAAATTTCCTGCCACAGGGAGTAATATGATGACGTGTTTAGTGTGAGCAGTTGATCTCATTTGGCACAACAGTTCATTTTCTTCCCCAAAGGCTTTGAATAAAATTTCTTGACCTGTCCAGTTTTGGGAGACCTTAAACAGAATTCAGTGGCAAACTAGAGTCCAGATGAACCCTCTTGGTGGGTCAGACACTCACCAGAGATAATAGGTATTTAATGCATGTAATTCTTACATGGTACTTACTTGCATGACCATGTGCAAAACTGAGCTACACTATGACAGAATTATGTAGATGTAAGACACAGAAGTTTACATTAAGACAAGATCATTCAACGAGAAGAGGAACAAGGTCAATAAACTAGCTCACGATAATTCTCACAACCAATTCCTGTAAAAGCATAGATCTCAACCTTTCATTGTCAGCACTGCAGAGGGGTTACACTGCCCTTCTTCCTTCCTTTCAGACGACACTGTGGAGTGTCAGCAGGCAGACTAATATTCTCTGTTCCCTCTCAAGGAAACAATTCCTTGTCCTGCCAGCTAATAAAGTGTAACCACCTGCAGAAAGCTGCAATAGTCAGAGCAAAGACTGATCAGGCTGCCTACAACACAGTTATCTAAGCCACTGACAAAAATAATCCCCGACACTGAGCATCATGGTCAAAATCCACAGTAGTGTCTATCTGTGTATTTTCAAAGCTTCAGCTCCTTTCCCTTTCTCCAATTAAGATGTTTTCATGAAACTTTAGAATCTACAAACTGATTTCTTTAGAGTTGAAGGCAATAAAGAAGTATTGCCAAGATATCCACAGATTAGTTTGTCTCCGATCCAGCCTCCTTCTCAGCCTGGAATATAACCAGCTATTGTATATAAAAAAACTCAGCTGAAAGATTCTGAAATACAAAGTCATATAATTCTATCTAATTTCAGTAATTGTGATGAACTGTATAACTGCATAGTAGTTGATATTCTAAGCTAAACTGGCAACCCTCATTTAAAGAAGAGTTCAGAGGCGGAAACTAAAAACAACTGTTTCCTTTTTTTTTAATGTAAAAGATGGCTAATACTGAAAACACTGTCTTAGTAATTGACTTTTCTGCTATGCCTTAGCTTGTCCATTAATATGAAGGGAAGTTTAGAATAATATAATTTTTCTAAACCTTTTTCCCTCTTCATATTTTTAAAGATGGTTACTATAGGAATACATAATACTGGAAAATAGATGCATTTTGAATCTATTTTTCTGACTGAATACTACTCTGTTCTCCAAGCATTCTTACTGAAACCATTGGGATCACTCCTGAGGTAAAGATATAGTGGTGAAAAAAAAAATTATCAAACTCTGGCTCGTTAAAATGGAAAGAAAACATGAATATAAGTTTTATGACTTCCTGTTGTTTGAGTTTTATTATTATACCCTTAACATAAAATTTTGAGAATGTACTTAGGTTTCAAGATAGCTGTGGAGACCATCAAAATGACAAATGCTAACGAAAGGTAAGAAAGGGAGCTATTAAAATATAAGAGTATTGAAATCCATACCAATCAACAGGCTACTCAGAGCAGAGAATTCATGGATCATTACATATTTCAATTCAAAATCCAAGGTTGAAATGCTTAATTTTTTTTTAATAGGCTCCAAGTAATAACATATCTTTAGTCAAAGAAGCTCAGTATTGCACATTATAGTATAATAATATTTGGCTTTAAAAACTTACTTCCAAATAAATTAACAAAATGTAGATACATTAAACAAGTTTAGGAAGAAATCCTTTAGAGAAATCTTTTTATTTCCAATTCTGCAACAAAAAGCCTTTGGAAATGAACAGATACACCTTACAAAGAGCTACATTCCATCTTTCACTGTAAAAGAACTGATAGAATGATGCAGAATATTGGAGTTTTGACTTCCTCTCCAACACAATGACAATTAGCATTTTTCATGTAGGATTGCATAGCATTTTATGTAAGATCAGATAGACTATTGTCTTGGAAAACACTGATCATTTTCTCTTTATGAACAGATTATATTAATATTTTGGCAAAATCTGATAATCACAGTTACTACATAGTTACTCTTGGCCATTGAGCCAATGGACTTTCAAAAGAATCTACAAGCTATAATTACTCTTGGCCATTAAGTCAATAGATAAGACTTCCAAAAGTATATACAAGATGTAGGACTGTAATTTCTTGTATCTTAACATCAAGTTTTGCCCTGATGGTAAGCTGCCTTGTTGCCTATTTAGGAATGCAGCTCCAGAATCTTAAATCCATCATGTCTAAATCTACTTTTAGCCTTATCAGTTGGCCACGACAGTGTCTTCTGCTGTACCTCAAAATGTGCCTTTTCAAATAAAAGGAAGCTCTTGTGTTCATGGCAAATGATCTGAACTTCTGGGGAGACTTTGTGTAAGAGGCACCCAAACAACATTTCCTACTGGTTGCATGACATTGGTACACTCCTCCGTAGAAACCTAACAACTGCCATTTATCAGTACATCACTACAGACCCTGAGCTATTCCAAAATACCATTACTGGGACTTGAAAAAAAGCAAGAACCAACACAAAATCCCAGCATACAGCCAGAGATGTCACCAAAACACAGTAAGGTTAAAAAAAAAAAAGTATTTAGGTGGCAAGATTTTCCAGAATGTACTGTGTAGACCTCATGTTCTTGAATCTGTCCAGGCTGAGTCAAGGCAGAAAATTAAATGTCTTCACTACCTTCCACCAGACTTCTTGCAGAGCAGAAATGAGCTCTTGCTCTTCAGTCAGCTAAAATGGGAATTTAATCAAATATGGTCTATAAGCAAAATTTACAGTAACACCCTGGCTCCTGGCTTTTTTTCTTAACACTAGCTCCAAAGCAATTGTCTTTCATAAGAAAGCTGTGAAACAAACAAACCAAAACAAAAATTGTTCTTTGACAACTTGCAAAAATATAGAACTTTTTTTTCAGTCAAACTCCAGAACCTTCTTCGTTTTTAATAAAGATGATACTGAGACTTTCCATGCCTACTGAGAAAAAACAGAAAGAATATTTACAATTTACAAAAAAGCCCTAAATATCATCTAAATTTAGAGTATCACACTGTTATCTCACTCACATACTTTATTTCTCACCTGTTAAATTATACTTGCTGGGAATACAGCCAAGGAACAACTGCTGGCATTTTCACTCTTTGTAAGGAACAACATTACAGATATTACTTAGAGAACATGGATGGATGGCAGGCTGTTTTTTAAAATTTGGATTGGAAAAATATCATAGAACATATTAAAGAGCAGACAAATTAGCTAGGAAATTAATCTTCTGCTTTGTTCTTTGGAAATGGCTAAATCTAATAACTGTGAAGAATTGTCATGGATGTTTGATATCTCTCTCAAGAAAATATCTACCAAAATATATCTCCCACCACTCCAAACCCCAGAGTGAGTGTTATGAACACTTCTCAAGGAGATGGGGAAGGCAGAAAGGAAAAGGCTAAACATTTTCCAATACAGGATTAGTTCTCTGAACATTGTGCAAACAAATAATTTGATTTAAAGTTTTCTAAGCATTATATATCTTGAAGTGGAACAGAAAGCACCCAATTCTGCTTGTGATTCAGCCTCTTTCTGTTTCTGAAATGACACAGAAGGGACAAGCTGTGTCCAAGCTGGAGGAGCTGTAGGGGCAAGGGCACACTCTGCACTTTGGGTTGCAGACAAAGACCACTGCAGCTGCTCTGCAAGGCCACAGATGATTTCACTGTGTTGAAGCAAAAAACAAATATTCTGATCATCACCTTTTATGCCAATTATTCTTAAATATTTCCTAACAATTTTTTGGTAATAAACTGTCACAGAATTAAAAGGTAAGAAAACAACTTAACCTTGCTGGTTTTCAGATAAGGATCCTCTCTGTAGCTTTATCTAGCAAATGTTTGATGATTTTCAGTGTAGAGTAAAACTGGGCTATGCTTGGGTTCTGTATTTCCAGGACAACTTTTCAGTTTTTGACATAAATTAAGCACCCAGCTTTTAGGTCCTGAAGACCCTGAAATCCAAAGGATGCTCCCAATTAAGATGAGATTTTACACTGCATTGACCTGTTAGTGATGAGTGCACGTGTGCTGTATTACTGTACATGCAATGGTCACATGTATGCAAATCCTGCATCTCTAAACTTCCAGTTTGAAAACACAGCTAATCTCACCAGTAACAATGTATTAATATATCCCATAGTATTTTTTCTGACAAACATGTAGTGCAAGAACCTAGTATAATAATGCTGGGCATTAAATTCAAGAAAACAAAGATAAACTTTTCAAGGCAATAATTTTCAATATATATACTTTCCTCTTGTCTATTAAGATGTAATATTAACCAGCTATTAATATTGTATATATTAAGAAACTATTAACCCAGCTTTTAGGATTATATTGAAGTTGTCTTTCAGATTTCCCAAGCTGCTTATGCAAGTCTCTCAGTTGTTCAGAAATTGAAAAGTTTGTAATTTTTTTTAATGTCTAGTGCATTTCTTAGAGCTATAAATATAGTCACACAGTGAATGGCATTGTTTCATTTTTAAATACAATCCTCAGTAATCACTGGCAAATGGCTCTGTTTCAAGGCAGTTAGACACTCTAGTTAGATGCTCTGCAAAGATTGTTTGTCAAAGATAAATAGTCCAGAAGGTTGTAAACAAGATTCAGACATAAAATAGATGCATTGCTGCTGCAAGTACCTTGACTGTGGTGGATTCTTATATCCATTAAAGTTGTTGGGAATTTTGCCACTGACCTGTCTGGGGGCAGTATTTTTTTTTTCTTTTTGTTTTCTTTTAATGTAGAACCATTGAGAATTTCAGAACATCCCAGTGAAAATAAGATCTCATGTTTAAGGCACAAATTCCCACTTCAAAACCCTCATGAAAGCAATAGTACTGCATCATCTGCATCATGCTGGAATGGCTATAAAGGCTGAACATCAGCTCCCAGATTAAAAAGTTCCCTTCCTGCAGCAACCCCAGCTGGGTGTGATTGAGGAAGTACAAAGATCTCCTGCAGTTACACAGCAACACAGAATCATGGAAGTGGGAAATCGCTTCTAGAGATCAATGAGCTCATTTCCCTGGTCAAAGCAGAGTAAGTGAAAGTAGGCTGCTCAGGGCTGTGTCCAGCTGATTTTTTTGATAATTCAAATAGTTTAAATAACCTCTCTGGGCAACTTGGGCCAGAGTTTGGCCACTCTCACAGTGCAAAAGCTTTTTTCTCATATCTACAAACATGAGAAAAACACAACAGCTGAGGCCCATCACCTCTTGTACACATACTGGGCACTGCTGAGAAAAGTCCAACTCTGACTTTTAATCTCCTTCATCAAGGACTTAAAGATAAAATTCCTCTGCACTTTTTTCCTCCAGGCTGAGCAGTTGCAGCTCTTTCAGCCTTCCCCTGTGCAGTCCTGATTTAAAAAACAGTTAAGCATGTGCTTATCAGAGCTTTGTGTTGAAAGGTCACCATATTTCATGGGGGCAGGCAGACATGTCAAAATTCTATCCAAATTCAGAAAAAAAAAGTCCCAATATTTAAAAATTGTCTGAAAAAGAGAATCCTATCTAATCTCTGCAATTTCTCAGCAGCAAAGCAAGGAAGCCCTAAAATCCCCAGCCTCATGGCCTGTGGAGCTATGGAGTCTGCAGCAGCCGATCTGGAGAGCAGCCCCTTGGTCAGGACTAGAGATACCCCTTGTCAGCAGTTCTGCAACACTCCAGCTTCCATTTCATACATGTGAGATAATATTGTTCCGTTGCATGGCTTGTTTATTTCAAAGACTATAACTTACTTGAAATTCACAAAATAAATATATATCTCCCAAGAGATTTATTTAAATTAAAGCACTTCCTGTAGAACTTTAAATTAGAAAACAAAATCACATAGAGATATAAAGTTGACATTTCAGTTTAATTAGGAAAACTCCCATACAAATACTTCTTGTTAATATCAAACCAAGTCAGACTCCAAACTGCTGATAATAATGAAATTAAAATTAGGTGCACAGATGAGACACTGAGTTAAAAATTTGATTGCTCTTCACTAATTCTGATAGGCAAAATTCATCCCATTAGGGAAGATCAATAAATGGTTCATACATCACCATGGACCACCTGAGGCCTTGCTTCACATAGGAGGCAAGGCTCTTATATTAAAATTCAGAAATGTGAGCTCTCTCCTCTCTGAATGAATATTACTGAGGTGGTAAGCCTGTGATAGTGCTTTACATTTCTACATGGAAAAATTATATTCTCACTCTCATAAATTATTCTATGACCTATATATGACAAGTTTTAAAAACACTCACCAGCTACCATAAATGGAAAGTCAGAAGTGAATATGTTCTGCGCTGAGCTCATGTAGGGGAATGGATTTCCTTCCCTTAGAACAATTTAATTTATACTTACTTTACACAGGAAATCCTTGTGTCATATTAACAAGTTGAAAATGCTATGTATGGATGTGTCCAGCAATATGATACTTTATCACAAATAAAAGAATAATGTTTCATTGAATGGAATTCAATTTAAAAAGCAGACTGCATCAGCAAATAACACACTGGCATTCATCCAGCTATTCCTTTGGTGGTTCCAAGTCCAAAATATTTAGAGCATTGGGGTGTAAGTGAAGAGCCCCAGAGAATACCATTGTCAGGCACGTACTCAGAATTCAAGCCCCTTTTTAACCAGCCCAATCAGAAATTAAACCTTTGCCTACACAGCCTAAACTCCTCATACAGATCCTGCAGAGAGGCAGGCAATTCTTACACACGGTTTCACCCTCCCCTTGAACACCAGCCTCAAAATGCTCTTGGTGCTTGGGTTTCCCCAGGGCCAGAAGAACAGCTGGGACTGGCAGGAGTGCAGGTCTAATCTCACCCATCATTACCCTGGCCACAGAGCCGCATCACCACACAGAGCAAAACACTCTCTGCTGGTCTAATTACTGATCAAAAACACACATCAACAACACCAGGGAGTAGGTCATGATTCCTTCACCCAAATTTGCCCAGATCAGTGTTCATGGGGCTGTGTTTCTGATTTGCAGTTTACAGCCTAATTCTGGATAAGACTCTAAATAAAAGAGCAGCAGCAGAGCAGCAGAGCCACCTGTATGAAAGGGAAATTCTCCAAGAGCATTTGTTGGGTTTTTTTAATACAATAAAAAAGTATTTCAACTTAAACATAGTGCACAGGTGTTCTTTTTTTGTTCATTTCTGCTGGCTCTCAGTGAAACATTGACTATCCAAACTGACCAACACTCATGACCAGCCAGTTTATTATATTTAATTCTTTGAAAAATCCTTAAAGTGCTTACAATGGTTTCATAGGAAACATACATCAGGCATCTTTAGATGCTATTCAGGACTGACTTCCTTTGCAGTCAGAACTGAATTAAGTGGCAGCTGGAATATTAAATGCAGATTTGTGGGAAATAAAGTGTCCAATTTGCATAAATTCCAATATTCCAACAAGAAACAAAGCAGCAGAACTTCCCGGGGTGCCTTTTCAGAGTGATTTCCTGGTGTGAGATGTACCTCTTTAAAGAATAACTTAGTACAACCCTCGGGAAAGATGAACTTCAAACAAAACCCTGACTTATGATGACACTTCTTGTCTGGTTGCTAATAATGTTGAGGTTTACCTTGTAAAAGCTAACTATGAAGATATGGCCTCAAATTTCTAGGTAGATGTAAATTCTTAAAAAATTACATCCTTCTTGAAAACAGTTGCAGTCCTCTGCTGCTATGCAACGTGCAATATTTTAGTTAACACAGGTTGGGCAATGCAGTTTCCTTGTGATGACATTTAGGCTTTGCCTTTTTGTTTTTTAATACATTCTCTATATTCTTCACACTTATATTTACAGCTGGGGAGTCTATTGTATTAGTGACTAGTTTTCCCAGTACTTTTCCATGGCCTTTCCTTAAGCAGAAAGACAAAACACATTCCAGAGCTCCAAGCCCCAGGAGGTACAAGGCCCCCCCGCTATCTTGGTTCTTCCTGGGAACCAAGGCTGAGAACGACTCTTAGAGATCCATTCTCATGGGCAAAGTACAGCCAGTGTTGAAGGGGGGGCCTCCAGAGAAGGGGCTTGACCTGGGGGGAATTGCATCACCACTTGTTCCTCCTAATTGGTGCCTTTTATCAATTTTGCTAATTTCCTAAAACCTATAAAATGTACTCACCTCTGGTGGGGGGTGGGCTTTTGTAGACATCTTTCCATAACTGCCTCTGGAGGACTTCCAATAAAGATCCCCTTTTGTGTTACCTCCTTACTAAAATTATCTCAAGTTTCATTTCCAGATTGGGAAAAAGGCAACACTTGTATGACACTTAATGTTGATAATCTGCAGTTCACCAAGGAAGGTATGAGAGGCTGAAACAGATGCCTGTCTTGGACACAGGTCCTAAGTCTTGAGCTTCCTGCAACAGGACAGTTTGACCATTTTGGCTGAGTCAACAGGCTGAGAAAAGCAACAGGGGCTAGGCCACAGACAAAATGGAAATGTGCAGGATGTTTTTGGATCACCACCCTTCTTAACCACCCTTCTTAACCAGTGATCCATCCTTTTGACCTATGAAGGAAATCACATTAATTGGGAAAGGGAAAACATCACACAACAAAATCCTGTGGAGATTTGCCACCTACATAATTTTTATGCCAAATGACCACAGGCTCCTGTACTTCTGAGAACTACTCATGTGAAAGTTCAGCAGATGGACTGATGAGGGATTTTCCAGCGACTGGGTTACTATCCAAAAATACCATTAAAGCGAGTAATCAGAGCATCCAGGTTTGGGCCAACTTATCTGTGTCATTTCCACTGCAGCTTTACCTATACTGCATAGAAAAGCAGGTTCTCCTGATCTCTGGCTCATCTTTTCTTACCCAAAAACTACAAGTTCAGCAGGAGGCCAGCTAATTATCTTTGGAACCTAGATTTAAAAGACTTCAATGTTATCTTTATCTATATCTAAAGGTTACATCTTGATTTTGGTGTGACTTCACTTTAAAAATGGAACGGAACATTCTGACCTTCAATGATATTTTGTTTCCCCATTTAACTTCCATATTATGCATTAGACAAGAGAAGAAAGTTTTAAAAAATAGAATGCTTTATATTTTGTTATCAAAACAAATCCTTTCAGTTTTCTTTATATTAAACGTTTTGCTTGAAGCTTGGGATGGTTGGGGTTTTTTTAAAAAAGGAGTTTTATGGCTATTATTTAAACAAACACATAGTTTTCATTCCATTTTGGAATGAAGCAAAATATATCAGCATTGCATAGTGACTGAGAAAAGAGAAAATCTCAATCATACACAGCTTAACTCAGAAGTCATTCACCTCCAGACTAGAAATAACTGCTTTATTCTAAGCCAAGTTACTGGGACTGTGCGGTGGAAACTGGATGAAGCTCATTAGCTTGAGATAAGTATAGCAGAGGTCAGGTTAGATGATGAACTGGCCAGTTCTGGCTTTAACTCCAGGAAATTTTGCTGCCTGTTTGGGGACGGAGATACTGCAGTTTCCATGGCCTGTGTAAAGCAATTTGTCAAGTCTCAGAAACATGAGTAAAGCCAAGGCTATAACAAGATTTCTAGTAGGAACATCAATTGTTCAGAGTTAAAATAGGGAAAAGGAAGAAAAGAAAAAAATCGTGACATATTTCCAGGTCTGTAGGTAGCTAGTCCTTGGATTTATGCCTTGCCCCCAACTACTGATGCAGGTCTTTCCCTGGCTATCTGAAGTATCAATCAATAACTCAGTTGCCAAAGTAATTTCAGAAATACCTCTACTTCATTCCAGGATTTCAACATTTTGAATTTTCACTCTCAAGCAGTTGCAGCCTCCAGTAGTATCACCACAAAGCTGCCAGAGCCAAACCATCTGCCCAGAGCCCAAGCCAACTGCTTTCTTTCTAATCAGCTTCTTGTATGTACCTGGGATTGAGCTGCAAAACAGATTAATTACTCAGGCAGGCTTCAGCCTGGGCCTCATCTTTCTGTTTCCTGAGGGCTCTTCAGAGTCTCTTCAGCTCCTGGACTCTAGATTCATCCATTCCTCCAAAGTGCCTGTTGGCACATGTTGCCAAGAGCTCAACATATGGAGCGTGTCCATCCATCCATCCATCCATCCATCCATCCATCCATCCATCCATCCATCCATCCATCCATCCATCCATCCATCCATCCATCCATCCACCATCCATCCATCCATCCAGGCACACAACAGTGCTTGTGGACATTGGACCACAAGCACAAGAACTGCTGCACTTCCTCTCACAGGGCCTGACCCAGTCCTGTCTTGAGATCAGATTCAAGTATGTGATGGACATGCATCTGGGCCACTTGTTAAAGGAATGAGTAAGAATTTGGTCAAGATGGTTCACTTTGAAACATGCACTCATTTCATATATTTGCTATGCATTCACAGGACAAGAAACGCCTGCCTTGAACCCCAGGCACGTGATGGGATCAGGGTCAATTAATACTGAGCTTAAATGGTACTGGTGGAGCTTATGTATGGCACCTCCCCTCCAGAACGTTTGGCACCACAAGTCTGAGATCACTTCACCTTTTAGAGAACACTCTGACAGATAACACCATTCACAAATGTGGGCAGGAGAAATGGGGCATGCCAGAGGTGTACACAGACTGGCTTGATACCTACAAAAGGCTTCTAATCTGTGAATTCCCCATGCCATTGTACATCCAAGTTTACGTGTCAATGATTTGTTCGTAAATAAAACCTGACAGACGTCCATGCTGCTTTTCTAGCCCAAAACTGCTGGAGATTTGAGAATTCTAAGTGAATCTTGGGAGTTGTGGCGGAACAGCAGAGGCTGCTGATCTGTATCAGCACTAGGCATAGACAGGAGCACCCTGCAACAAGTGAGGTGATTAATCACAGCACCATAACCTTGGCCATTTGACTGATTAGATCTCATATAATGAAATGTACTAACCCTGTTTCTGGGCTTGTCATTGAAAATCACTTTTTTCATTTTTTTATACTCAGATGAAATTGCAAGAGACTCTATGATGTGGCTATGGCCCGTTTTTTGAACTCTCTTTTTCCTTAGCTGCCACTGAAAGAAAAAGATTTAGGATCCTATCTCCCTCCTCCTTTCTGGCACCTTCAGATGGATATTCTCCTAATTTCTAAGTCTTAGGTGACAATGGCAATTTAAAGTCTTGAGTGAACTCTCAGCATGGAAAGAACATAAATGATTCTCTATTCCAACAGCACCAAGAAACAGAACAAGGTCATGTACTATCATCAATTTTATTTATTTATTTATTTTAAAACTAATCCAGGGAAAACTCATAAATTTTTTTTTTTTTTAAAAAGGAAGTCAGATTCACCTCTGTCATCATCACTATTCACTGGATCTGCACCTACCAGAAATAAGATAGAAGATAGCTGCTTCCTTTGAAACTAAGACTTCTTCCCCAAAGCAGATAGATGCAATTTATCTCCCTCCTAGTCCTCTGCTTTTCTGATTTCAGCATCTGAGACAGACCTGGCAGGTTCCTGCTGCAGCCATTGTTCTCATGACTAAACACTCATGAACAGTTCTGACACCTGACTTAACAGACAGCCTATGCTGAAATCATAAAGCCATGTGCTGAAGGATGCACGGGGATGGATGGATGGATGGATGGATGGATGGATGGATGGATGGATGGATGGATGGATGGATGGACGGATGGATGGATGGATGGATGGATGATCTGGTCATAGATCAAGTGTCCAGTGGAAGTGGGGAAGAAATTGCCTCTGCTAAGGCATGTTTCACATCATCTGTTATAGCCATCCACCTGAGAAAGAGATGAAGCGCATTCTAGAGGTTCTTGCTCCTCTTCTTTAATAAGCAAGGATTCAAGACTGACTGCTTCTCACACAGACAACTCTATTGGAGAGCTCTAAATCCAAACTGGGGAACTTTTACCCACCTTTTCCTCTCCCACAAATAAATGTGGCAATAGTCAATTCATATGCTGCATCTCTGTAAAGACATAGGCCCATCTTTTTATGCACACTAATCTCCCAACTGTATCTCACAGCTGAAAATTAAAAGATTATGCCCTGCCTTTCATTTGGTTTAATAAATTGGAAAAAAAAAAAACAAACAGAAGGCACCCTAGGTGTGATTTACACGGAATGATGTGTAGTACTTTCCTTCCTTTACTGGGTATACCACCATTTTTTTTGAAATAAATACAGAAAATGTGGAAATTGTAATGTATGTAGGTGAGTTTAGTGCCTTTATATAGAAAAGTTAACAAAGTTTACATCAGGAAATTTATTTCTTGGCAGTTTCTTTGGTTTTAGATAGAAAGTAAGTTGCTCGTGAAACCATCTACTCTTACACATTTGCATGGATTAATTTTGCACTCCTTTTCTCTCTGCAGCCAGTAATTGTTTTTAAATCTAAGAAGACTGTGATCTTGGTTCTCTTTTTTTTTTTTTTTTTTTTAAGTGGTGTTAAGTGGGAATTGTCACAGACATCAGATCTCAGTCATTAACAAAGAGAAATAGCAATCCAGACAGACTTTTTTTAAAATCTCTAACTTCTGTTTTGCATCAGAACTAATTATATCAACTTAGAGCCTGGTACAATTCACCAATATGATGGAAGGGAGGTTTCAATGGAAAATCTGCAACTTTATAAAGAAGCTTGGCTTTAAGTCACCCGCCAGTGAAACATCAGGACATCAGTACTGCACAGCACCCCAGTGTACTGGATTATTGTGAACATCTTGCTGGCTACAATTCAGTTTCCCATTTAATTGTGCTCTAATTTAAAATTCTGCTGTCCCCAAAGAAGAGCAGGAAAAATCCGACAGGCTTTTTGTAAGGTTATGAACAATGAAAAGTCTAGATAAATGTCAGAAAAAAGATAGTAGGCCATAAATCATCACTTGATAGTATCAGATGAAATAACTCATTCTCTCTCCCACCTCCCCAGGCCAAGCAACAATGTGTATGTTAAATGCTGAATTTACCAGTGATGCAACATCCCCACTGACACTAAGATATGAGGCCATTTCAAAAGTGATAGAGATTTCTTTTTTTGTCTTAAAATTCTTTTGATTTTTCCAGGGACAAGAAGTCTCAAGTGACAGATAAAAATAGGGCACAGTGGCAGCAAAACTTAAAAATCCACCCTCACAAGTGATTGCATTGTATCTGCCTTTGAAAAAGCTGTGAAATAGATATATTCATATTGTAAGAGTAAGACAATTTCTTTTCCACCATCTCTGTGATAATCATGAATGCTAATGGCATGTCTGCAATATTGTCTTGTCAAGTTATGGCATCCCAGGCGCTCGGACTGCCTGATGTGGTCTCTCTGTACCTAGATACATACAAAGCAGAGAAGGAAGAAACTCATTCCAGCCTGAAACCAAAGGGGAATCATTAACAAATGCTTCCAAAGCAAAATAATTTTTCCTTTTGTCTCCACATTTTCTCCTTCACTTCATTCCACAGTGGCAGAGGGGAATGTTGTCATCTGGCATTGGTAGCAACATCATATAAAATGCAATACCCAAAGGAAAAAAAATTCTCTTTTTTGATTGAAAAATAGAGTCAGATTTTCAGAGGAAAGGAGCTAAATCATGCCTGCCAAGTAGTGAATCCTTTCAGGCACATGCAGCCACAGCCACGCAGAGCATGCATGTGAAGTCCTGCCAAAGCTGGGCTGAGGAACTGCCATGCTCCTCCTTATTCCTCCCTTTATTTCTCCCCACAGAGCAGAAATACGGCCCTGGGCCCTCTTTCCCACTCTGACTTCTGGCATCCTGTGCCACAGAACACAGGATCTTGAAACAGGATGGTGGCCACTAACTCCTGCCTGCAAGCTGAGAAACAAAAGGAGCCCAGAGGAGATATCCATCTGCAAAGGAGGTCTTGCAGATGGGACAATCTTTGGGTAGCCCCTTACCTGCACAGTTAAAGAGATAAATTGCTTGACTCAGGAAAAGCTTTTCACAGGAAAGAAGCCCCAAATTGGAGATCCACACACGTTTGCACACAGTGGATATTTTGGTGCACCTTTGGATAACATTTGTGTTTGCAGCCTTCTGTGAAGACAAGAAAACCCGGCTCCCTCCTATCAAAATTAAAAGCCCTGTGTGTAAATATTGCTGCTCTGCATTTCTCCCAAGGAGAGCCCTGCACATGTCTGGGGATGAAAGCGTGACTCCGAGAGATCCCTCAGGGAGCACTGAGCTGAGGGCACGCTGGCAGCAGATGTCAAACAGCATGGTGTGCCCACCCTCCTCCTCTGCACAAGCAATAGCTGGTGGCAAAAGCCAGCCCAGAAAGCTGGAAGGGTTGGCCATATTGCAGTCCTCTGACTTGGGGACAGTGGTGACCCACAGGGCTGAAACTCTGGGGACAATTTTCAGGGAAGGCAGTGTCCTGCAGATTGAAAAAGAACCAATGACTCTGATACTTCAAACTTTATTCAAGACTTTCAATTTTGCAGGTTTTGAAGAGCATCCAAGTAAGTTAAGGCCACAGATGGGATGAAGTGAACTTGATTTAAATTTGGATTTCACACTGCACATATGCATACACATACATGCACACAGCAGAGCAGCTTCTCTGATCTGAGAGAGATTTGAGCTGCTCTTGAGTCAGAGATCAGCCTTGGCTCTCTGTCCCTAAGTCACCACACCCCTACAAATTACAGATACTGGGGAGAAGGGAGAAAGAGAGAAAGAAAAATCTTTACCTCTGCAAAAACAAGTTTTAATCAGCCCACAGAGAATGCCTCCTCTTTCCCATCTGTCTCCTCTTTACCTATGATAAATGGAAAGTAACACCTTCTCTCAGCTCCAGGTTTCTTCCACTGATCTTCTGCATGGCACCTTTCATATATGAGCAGACAAAGACCAAGCCATTATTTCTCACCACAGCTCTGAGAGGCTTATGGCTTCTTTCCCTCCCCACAAAAGAGAAATGCCTGAATGCTCAGGAACTCCTTGAATTTTTCAGCAACTTAAGTGTCTCCTTTACTCCTTTGCACTCATGTATGCAAAGATGACCGGGGAATCACATTAACTCTCTGATTTGCAGTTACACTGCAGATTCACACTTATGTGGGACTTTGAAGGAGAGTTTCAAACTGGGAGAAGAGTTTGTTCTTTCTTACCTATTTATATTAGCTTCCAGGTTACATCAAGTGAAATTGCCACTTACCTGATCCATCATGGGTGTTTAGGCATCTAGATCTCCCAGAAGCAAAGAATGGTGCTCTTGCGCCTCATCTTGATGGCCAGACAGAGCTTTGGGTTATTTAAATTATTTAAATTGGATTTTTGAATTGTTTTCTCCAGAGATCTCTGTGATTTGGGGGAAGATAAGTTGTATTCTACTCTGCCTTGTGCCTTCTCTATGTCACAACAAAAGTGGCTTAGTGCAAGAGGGCTTTAAATCAGAACAGCCAGCTTAGGCACTTGTCTTACAAAGGGGCAAATGATGCTGTGAGATAGATGGATTATAAAGCAGGACAACCTTTATGCTTTTGTTTCATCACCTGTGAACTTTTGTCTAAATTTGTCTTCTTTGCATTTCTAAGGTAAACTCGAGATCACCAGGAGAGGGAAAAGCAAGACAAGATACATCTATTCTTCATATATGAAATAAAATAATAGCTCTGGCAATTTTAACTGAAGATCCCTGAACACTTTATGTAAGAATGCAGCTTCCATCTTAATGTTGGATTATATTCCTACTTAACCAATAGTATTTTTTACTTAAAACATCATTCTCTGATGGTATTTAACATCATTGTAAAATATTTAAGAAGCTTCTCTCTAGTGGTGGAAAAAGAGGCTACATGGGCAATTCAAATACATGAGTTAGCATGAGATCACTGGTCACTCAGGATGAAGAATACTGAACATCATTAAGGTCTTTCATTTATTGCATGTCTGCTAGTTAATAATTTTTTCTTCAACTCTGTTTCTCATAAAATGTGTGGAAATTTCGTGTTATTTTTAACATGACTTCTCTTTTTCCTGTTCCTGGGTACTAAAAGCAAACCAAAAAAACACCACAACCCTCCAGCAACAAAACCAAACAACCCACACAAAACTTGTGAATTTCTAACACCAAAACAAATGTAGTACTTTTTATCTTTAACTTCCTTCAGCAGCAGGGTATATTGACTATATGCAAACAGCACTAAACGAAAGAGTTTGTGTGCATACAGGGAAAAAAACAAACGTCCAAATCAAAGAAACACTTAAAAAATGCAGATATACATATACTACAACTTCCTTTTGCAAAGGGCACAGACATAATCTGCTTATCAAGTTATCTGTGGTTGTGAACTGGGTCTTCATTTGTAGCAATTGGTTCTCATTGGGATGGATATTTGGACTAGCATTCTGAAAATAAAACCATCAGATCTCCTAATCTCTGCTAATGTAGCAGAAACATAGCAACTATGTCCTTAGAACAAGGAAAGAAACCTATTACTCCTCCAAAGTAAACAAGAGAAAATGTTTCCCAACCCAGCTAAATGCTGAAACTTCTCAGCTATGTCAGTGCCCCAGTTAAAAACAAACAAAAGGGTTGCAATAGCCATTGGAGCCTTTCAGCTTCAAGTACGTACTCAGAGAGGTTCTCCTTGTGAAGTTAATGTCTAATGAATATTGCAGGAGAACTTGCTGGTTCTGACTCTGTCAAAATCTGGCTTCACAAAGCAATAAACACAAAAAAAGGGGCCAGGAGTAGGCCTTTTATACTCAAGCTGGAAAAAGTTTAACTGGGAAAACATTTCCTAGGCCAGTTTTGATTCCCGAGCACTTCAATTTATGTATTTATGTATTTATTTATTTATCATGTTATATTTAAATGAGTGGGAGAAAAAAGCTGAAGTTCTGTTTTCCAGGTGTGTGGAAAGTGATATAAGGGATGACAAAAAACTGGAGCCGCCTAATGTGGAATATGACAAGGGAAATAATGAATTGAAATGAAGCATTAGAGTAACAGATGCATCACTCAGTCCAGAGCCATATGCACACAGAGCCTTGCTAGAGGGGCAAATGTGCCCTAGAAATAGAAATCCTAAATTGTACTACAAACCATATGTGGGATTGGAGGAGACATGAACAATTATGAGATAAAGGGAAGTTAATATTGGAATTGCAAACAGAAAACATATACATGAGTCATAGAAAATCATATATGCAATATATTTGATATATCACCACCATTTCTCTTGATTTGCTTTGTGTTAAACCTTCCATTGAGTACTATATTCAAACACATGAAGGTCTCCTTGTCCTCACAGTGCCATTATCAGATAGGTGCTTAAGCACCAGGATGAATCAAAACCTCAGCTGTCCCACTCATGCCACCCTCCAGTGTTTTCCTCTTGTCTCTCATCTGGGCAGTCTCCACTGCTGCCTCTGAGTACAGTTCTCACATAACTACACTCCAGGCAAGGAATTCACTGTCTGTCAGTAGGTTAAGTGTGTGAGGAATATCAACAGCCATGAGATGCCACTTAAAACACAGTGGGAAGACAGAAGCACTGGAGAGAGCTGGTCTCACTCCACTGACCCTATTTTGCATTGCATTTTCCAGCAAGGAAATCAAAGCCTGGACGCACTTTGCGTTGGTTTGTCTACCTTCCTCAACTTCCCACGCTTCTTCAGCAGCAGAGCTACTCAAAAAACTCTCTCTCTGACTTCTGATTACCATTCTATTTTTTGAAGAGAAGAAAGATTGTCCCTTTAAAAGTAAAATAATCCTCTTGTGTATCAGAGAAAGCAGCCAAGTGCAGGCCCATGGCACACGCAGGAAGACAGGAGATTTTGAAACTGAGAAAGCAATTAGATCCACAGTGTTTCAGGATTTCTTTTCAATGGTTTGTTGTGATTCTTACCATAACACATGCATGATTTTTATGGAAAGTAGATAACACTCATAAAAATATCTGCTTCACTAAAACTTGATTTCCTGCAAAGAGTTTCCGAACTGCAAATTTTCAATCAGTTCCAGACACAATCATTTGCAAATGGCATCAAAACTGTTGATTTTATTTAAAACAAACAAAGAAACAAACAAAAATAATTTCCCTTACTGAATCATAAAATGCTTCTGGATGTTTAGATTCAGCATGTCACAGTTTAGAACTAAAGATTATCTAAAAAACACCTCAGAAATCTGACAGAAATAGAAAATTACTAAGATTTGTTACATGTTCAGGCTGGTAATCCCTTTAGATCTGAAAATGATCTAGTTATTAGAAGAGGATTCTAATTAAAGGAAACCTGGACTGTCTGTAACCACAGCAGTGTGATCACAACATCAGAGAGTTGCTCCTTGCTTACATGTGCATGAACAAAACATTGTTAACACCTTCTCAGTGCCATAGACAGTCAGAATAACCACCTCTGGCTGAAATGTTTAGGTAGAAGACTTCAAACTCAGGGGCTATGTTTGCATTAGCAAGGAAAGTCGTGTTCATAAAACTCAGATTTGTCTATAACAGGCTCTCTGCCACTTGTGATTTTTAAATTAAGAGTGGATTTTGTGGTCTCTGCAAGATAACTCTGGATCCTTTTCAAATCAGTTTTCACAATTGTGTATGATATATTAAATTTTTTTTAACTTCAACTATGTCTTCCTATGTATGGCCAAAAAAGTGTTTTTGCTGAAGTAAAAGTATGGCTGTAATCATGTTCCATAAATTCATCACAACACTGCCAATGTTTCCAAAAGACTAATTCCCTGGAATTGGTATCCTTCAGCCTAACAAGGTATTGCTTACAGAACTGTAAGAAGAGACAGGAAAAGAAGGAATTAATGGGAATAAATAGACTCAGCCCTCAGTGCAGATTTTTGATAACACCTAGAAAATGAGACCTCAGACTTATATGAGTGGTAGAAACTGAAAGAATCTCCTGGCACCTGGCATGGAAAAGAGATTGAGAGTGGGGACACAGGGTAAAAGAAGGAATACAAGGAGAGGGAAGGAGATCTAAGTTCCTCATGTTCAGATTATGTTTCACCAGGACTCTGTTTGCATAAGACAGAAAAACCTGAAGCGCCAGGCACAGCTAAGACACACCTTGCAAGTCACCACTGTGGTTATATTCCTCCCTGGAGGGAATCAGAGGAAGTTCCATAGTCTTCTCCCTCTGGTTCTTAACCTTTCCCCTCTGACTCTCACTGTGCAACAGCACATCTCCCACAGCTGAGACTCTGGGCTCATTTTTAACATGTCTCTGATATTTGGTAGATAACCTTAAAGATAAGGAGGTCAATGAACTCTTTAATGAGTTTCAACATTTTCATAAATCTATTTTGCACCAAATAATTTCAATGGTGCTTATGCATGTGGTTGTTACTTTGATGGATGTCCAGCCTTCACCCATATGTTAAGATAGAAGCAGAACTTGAATTGAACATTCATAACTTGAACTTGACATTGCCAGTGACTAAGAAAAGGAAATGCACACATGCTCCTTCCAGCTCATGACATAATTTCCTTCTGCACAGGCTTACTTTGGAGCAACATATCAAAATAAATTCAGTAATAGCAATAACGCTTTGCATTGTTACAGCACTTGCCACAAGTAAGTAAAATAACCGCTGCTCTTCAAACACTTTCACCACCTCCTTGCATTTAGGATATTACAGGCTGGTGAGAGATATTAAGTAACACATCTCAAACCACTCTTGACATCTGTTGCTGAAGCAGGAATAGACAGCAAGTCTCCTGGGTATTTACCCATTCATTTCACCACAAAATGATCATTTCTGTCTACGATATGAGTTCTTCAGTCAAGAGATTTCAATTATATAGCCCATGAACACAATTCACATTAGCCCTTGGANTTTTTTTTTTTAATTGGAATTAAACTAATGATCTTAGACAGGCCTAACAGTGCAAAACAAAGGTTGGCAGCTTACATTTGGGAATACTCTTGACAGCATTACCTTGCCTCAGTGCCCCGGAAACTAGGAGGATTTGTTCAGGGCAGCTGAAAAAAAGATGCTCATTGAGGAGCACAAGAATACATAATCAATTGTGATCTCCATCCTCATCTAAGATGAATCCTCACAATATAAACATTCACAATATCTCCAGCTTAAATAGGAAAGTATAAGCCCCTTCCAGATAAATGCTGGATAGAACTAAGTACTACAAATCTTTCAACTGATAGTTTTACCCCATTATGTTGGTGACATTTGGGGCCACTTGGTACATAGCAAGATGAGACCCTGGACCATGTTCTCACCGTTGAATATGTAGCACTTTGGTTCTGTCCTCAACAGCAAGAGGACTGTTCCCTCAAGTTTCAGTGCTGAGAGATAATGAGGGCCTTTCTTCTCCACTGAAAATGGGGATTAAACACATATTTATAGAAACATGGTTTTCACATGCTGTGCTGGATCAGCACCAAGATGCTCTGCATACTGCAGGCTGATGCCATATTCTCAACCCAACAAAATCCAGTAAAATGATCAAAACCAGATTTTGCAGTATGAATTTCATCTAAGGGAAGTCAGTGCCTATTGCCTAAGATGCAGTAGAGCTAATATTGCTGCCAAGATTATCTGACTACTGTCAGAATTGCTCATCTTTCAGCAGACATCTTGAAGTAGTTGTTTTACCTGGTACCATTTTTCCAAGCTTTTCAAAATGACGTGAACATTTTATATCAAGCTATTATAGAGCAAGTCTTTTTTTCTTTTTCTTCCATAAAAGCAGATGCATTAGAGGTTGGAGGTCAGGGACTTAGCTGAAAGATTTGTGGAAACTGAAGGAAATAAAATTAATCCCCAAAGAATAAGCCCAGTACAGTCCAGCTTGAAGCAAGAAGCAGCAGTTTACATGGTTTTGTCTACAACCTTTGGGTACCCCAAGAAGAGAAGCTACAGCAACATTTCTATAAAGACTTAGAAATTGTATTTTTAACTACTTCAACTCTTCTCTTGGAAACTGGTCATTGGTCAAATAACTTGTTACTCTTTTGCCCAGAAGAAAGACTGATTGGGTTATGTAGATACAGCACATTCAAGCTGCCCCTGCTTACCAAAGAAAATATATACCTTCCTCACTCTCTTTACCTCCAAAATTGTTTTAACTTAGTATCTTTTGGGGGAAAGGGAAGGAGGATTCTTCTGTTCTACATCCTATGAAACTTCTATGTTAAATAGCATTTGGTGATGACTTCTACTTTATTAGCAGGCAATAAAGAGCTGTTGTGTTATTCTCCTTACTCCCTGCCTTCAATTTTCATACTCACTGAAACGAGTTCAGCAACTATCTGCAATTCCACTTCTAGCAAGCTGAATGTCAGAATTCCTGGGGTTTTTCCAATGCTAGAGAGCCCTAAGGAAGCAACCATTAGCTTAATTCAAATGTCAAGGGATGTGACATTTTCTACCATTGATACATCACCTTTCAATATGTGAAACCTGAACAGTCCTCATGTCTCCAAAGCAGAGAGAGCATGAAAGTAGTTTCTAATATCTTCTTTCTCCCAGAGGAAGTGCATGCTTATGCAAATGTTCAAGGAAGCTCTGAGAGGGCAAAACTTCCTTCAACTCTGCCCGTGCTAGGAAAAAAGCACACACTTTGAAGTATGATAGCAAATATACTGTAAAGATATCATGGAGACAGAATATGGGTGAGATACATCTGTATTTTGCTGGTCAAAATGACTGCAGTGTTCTTTGGTCCTATACATACATGGCCTGGAATAACCCACAACCTTTTAAGAAACTGACCTATCTAATTGCTGATGGCAGCAGAATCATAACATGGCTGTTTCTGACTCAGGTACACAAACTGCTGGGCTCTTGATCCAGTCAGTGATGTGACTCTCCAGCAGCACATTAGAAAATGGGATTGCTATGGGTCACACCGAGGGTTCTGAAAAGTCAAGTATTTTTCACTGCTTAAGCATGCTGTGCTGCTTTCTGAACACACGCACAAAAAGGAAATAACAGAAAATAAATAAGGTTGCATGGTTAGTGCTCCAGGGCTGTCAACTGTTGCTGTTTTATTGAAGCTTGAGAAATGCACTGATTTACTTAAAGTTGCAGCTCCTTGGGTCTGGTGTCTATACATCAGTTTTATTTTCATTTTTCAAGAATGATTCTATTTTTTATGGTTGATTAAGAAATTTTGAAGCCTGAAAAATATGAAGACAAATAAAAAAGGAAGCCAAGAATACAATAGGAGGTGGGAGGAAGAATTGGGTTTTCAGCAATTTGATAGTGTCCTGCATTTATTTCATGCATTTGGAAGGTGTCTGTGAATCCTGGATTTTGAACATCCAGAATATGCAGCACTGAGGTGGAAGAATAGTATTAAACAGCACAAGATGCACCTATTCCAAAGAGATCAGATATGTTTGGGAAGGAATAAGCCAAAGAATTCACCCATTTTCATATCTTCCCTCTACTATTAGACTAGACCTTTGTTTAGATACTCACATACCTAAAACGGGCAGGAACTTCAAGGACTGATCTCTAAAGCAAAGGACCTGCCACCCTGGAGCAGTGACTGCAGCTGCAACCTCACTTGTGTTGGCCATAGCATGTGCTGATAGGAGTACTGACTCCATAGAAAAGGAGCATATTTGCCAAAGATGCTTCCTCACTGACAGAAGAATATGCCTGGGGGGACTTTCCACTTCAGCCAACAGAACCTCTGATCCCCACATAAGTTACATGTCCATAGTCAAATCCCCATCTACCAAATGAGGATCTGCTCACAAGGAGAACAAGAAAACATCAAAATGGCTATGAAAGAAAGTGTGTGTTGGGTCAAAATTTACTGGGCACAGGCTGGATGGGGAATATGAGAACTTTTAGGGAAAGATGACAGTATTCTGGCTTTGGAATGCATGAGGTATTCTGCATGGAGCATCTTCTTCAATGAACAGCATGTATTCCACACTGAAGAAATTCCACTGAAGTGATGGTATTGAACTTCCCCCTATAAACCAATGAGACGAAGAGAAATTTAATTATGCATAGGTGCTGTGCAACATTTCCAAGGCAGAGAACTGGGACCAACACAGGAGTTAGCACATGAGATGTCTAATTCCAAGGTTTCTTCTATTCCCTTCTTTGTGCGATCATATGCAAGATTAATCGCTGGACTTCACTCCTACCATATCTAAGAAAAGGTTTCACCTCTTTTAAAAATTCCTTCCTGATATTCTTTTTAATGGGAACTCTCTCCTCTTCAACTTTTGTTTTTTTCATTACATATTACTTTTGTGGTAAAAAGCATAAAGACAAAGCAACGTTTTGCAGGCATACAGACGGTAAGGATTTTTTTGGTGGCATGTTGTCTCTCACAAACAAATTGCTGCTGACTTACTCAACTGTTTCCTATCCTCATATGCTGCATATATAGAGTCTTGTTTGCAAATTTCCACTTTCACTGCTCAGACAAAAACACTGGAAAATGTACCACTGGGTTATGAACCAGTCAGTTTGAAGAAAATGTGCTGGCTGGCTCTTTCTGTCAAAGTATCTGTCATAGGCATATTACACATTTTCAGCCAAAGAAAAAAAAAAGAAAAAAAAAGAGTAAATACTTCAGCCTATTAAAACAAAGTTAATGCTTTTGCCATGATATAATTAGCCTCTGGAAGTGTGTCAAATTTGAGGTTTTTGTTTTGTTTTCTATTTCATTTATGTACCTGTAATATATGGCAAAAAACATAAGGGATAAGTAGTTAAAAGGTAATCTTAGGCCACAGATCACTTAGAAGTTTTAAGTAACTGGAAAATACACTTTTGAAAAATACTCCTTGTATACAGAAAAGAAAAAAAAAAAGCATATTTGCCAGGGATTACAAAAATCCTATATCTGTACAGAAAACAGAATGCTTGAACCCAAGGTGGGCTAACAGAGCTGAAACCATCAGGTCATCTGAGATTTCAGCCTGCAGAGAGCATGTGGGAAGATTTCTAAGAAAAGCAAGTGAGAAAATAGATTTCCTGATACTGCTTTGACAACGTTACTGAAGGTGCAATGACCACACAGGCATGGCTGACAACCTCCTCTTAAGCATAAGTGTCTTGGCCTCAGCAGGGTGGCTCAAGGTTCACGTATTAACAGCAACCTTCCAAGGTTTCACCTTACCTGCACTAAAATCCACAGTGGTAGCCTGGGTTAGATAGCACTGAGATTACTGGACATGCAGGTTTTGTAGCTCAAGGGAGACCTTAGTGCTGCCAGCATGACTGTGCCAACAGGACAACAGTGCCATCGAATGCCAAGACGGTCACAGAAAGTTAAAGTCATCAGGATTTCAAAAGACTGGGCACCAACTGACCAAAAACATGCTGGTTCTAGAGGAAGGTTTTCTTCCTGCTGAATTCACAAATACCTAAGCAGGCTTCTGTGATCATTTGTTATCTATGCATGACAAGTGTAAATACATGTTTATAAACACTCATAGTGGTTCTCAAACTTTCTGGACCAATGGAATTTTGAAACCCTTGCAGGTGATCATATTCTACTATATTCAGCTTTTGACTGAAGGAGTTTTGTTAAATCCTGCTCAGAATTGTGGCCCAAGCTGTCAGTGGGCAATTTCCCTTGGGTCACCACAGTACAGTTTTAGAATTACTAAAGCAACACAAAACCTGCCGTGTCACTGCTGAGGATGGATTCTGACACTGAGACTGGAAGTCAGCAATGTCAAGATAACTTCTTTGTGCCACTATATCTGTAATTCATGAGTGGGGCTTCAAAACTGCTAAGCATTATCTCACTTCTCCCACTTTTATATCAGTAAAATATGGTTAGATGTGCCTTCACTTTAATGATGAGCTCTTCACCATAATGATACATGGTGAATTAAGAGATTAGCTGAATATCTTGCCTCTGTGGTGACAAGCATGACAAACGCATAATTTCAAAATTAAACATCTGTGAACAGAACAGGAAAAGGAAAAGCCAGAACCACTGCTCAGAGCAAGGCACTGAGGAACGGGCAGTCCCGTGTTATGGGTGCACCCAACACAGCCCCCACGTGCCGCCACACAGCTCTGTCCCTTCCTCATGGTTCACTTTTTGCCTCTCCAGGTTCGCTCCAGGCAGTTATTCTTGAATCCTTTCGTCTCAGCAAGCAGGAGCAGTTTCACAAAAACAGAGACTGACTGGCCACTTGAGGTGAACAGACACATGGCTGTGCTGCCTCCTTCATGGCAGGGATGGAGGGCTTAGAGAACCTCTGTCTATGGGCACTGGTGGTGCTGTGAAATACTGTGCACTCTCTTATAAGGGGTCAGACTGCAGCACCCAAGGGGGTTATCAAGTCTTGAAGCCTAGAAATATTCAGCTTCAGACTGGTAGATGGCTGCAAGCTGATGGAGTTTAATGCCTTGAAAATGTATCTTTATAGGCTGAGAAAGCACAAGGTGATATTAAAGAACAGGAGTAAACAAGGCTTCAAAGCCAGGAAAGTGTAAAATACTTTATAATTAATAAATGACCACACCAATTACAGCCATCTAGTGGGCATATGTATTAAGCAATGAGCTGTCAACAAAGTGGTGTCCCTTGTATTATTAGAAAATGTGCCTCTTTCAAGCTCTGATCTGTATTCCTAATTAAACCAGCCACCACAGGCACCCAGGAACACAATACTTTACAGAACAAGGTCTGAGCTGCAAAATTTGGATTCTTTTGCCAATCCCACTTAATGTTGAAAGTGTTTGCATCAGGAGCTTTGGCATATCTCTGCTAATAGTGTAAGCATGGGCTGCAATTGCAATAATCCTTCAGCATTTTAAGTGCAGGAATAAAAAAAAAAAAAAAAGCTCTCCTTCTCCATGAACACTTTGCCTTGAATTTCATCAGCAGGGGATGCATGTATTATTCAATCATACACCTACCACTACTATGAAGTTGCTCTTAATTATACTCCAAGTGGAACCTCTCAGGTAATCAGAATTCAGGGCTAATGCATAGCTATTCCCCCATCAATTTATAATAGACACAATTAATCCAATTTAGAATTTCAAGTTTTAGTGATTATTAAATGCAAACAAGTGTTCATTCTTTTGCTTGAGGGTGGCCATTTTTTTCAGTGCATCTCTTTTTTTATGGTTTAGAAATGTATAAAGTAACAATTGCCACAAAAGCAGTTGGAGATTAACATTAAGGAATCATGACAGAGCATGAACTTCAGTGTGCTTGGATTAACCCTGTGGGAATTCACTTTACCCATCCTCCCTTTAAACGCCTGGGCAGTCCCCTTCAGTTACTTTGTGCCTCTACTGCTTTTCTTCTGTTTTTGCCTTGGGAACGATTTGCAGCACTACACAGATAATAAACTCGCAGGAACGATCCAGTCAGAAATCCTCTGCTACCAACCAGCATCCTGGCATCTCTTTTGCTTCTTGAATTCCTACTAAACATGAAAGATCAAGTGATATGCTTATCAAATTCCTTAAAGCTAGGAACCATATGTCACTCTTAACAGTGAATCAAAGCTGGTAGCTTATGGCAGTATGATTCCCAGGAGGAAAGAAAAAAAAAGTGGGCAAAGCAAAGGTGTATTTAGAATCCAAAGGAAAAGAATCTAAAAATCCTGCAATGACTGAGAAAGCACTACACCTCTGGAAGCAAGAATTGCAAAAAAATTTATCTCTTTCTTGCTTTCTCCTCCCGAGTTTAAAATATATCTGATCTATATAATTTCAATGTTAAGTTTCAGATTTACTGAAGTGTAATTATATATTATACTACATACCAACACAACACATTAATTCAAGGGTTTTGCCGATCTTTAGAAACATGGATTAAATCTCCAAAACTGTTTGTGTTTCATGCTCACTGTATATTTATAGATGGTGCATCTATCAGGACACTTATTTCCTTCCCGTAGGGTCTTAACGTAAAATCAACCTTTTAAAACACAAAGGGAATGAAATTAACCCTCTCCTGCCTCAAACCCAACTTTTCTCCTAGGCAAGCAGAAGGAACAGTTGGGAAGAAAGGGAAGACAGAATTCACAAATGTTCTGAGGAATCTCAGCACTCTGTATTTTTAGTCATCTCTGGCTGTCACAACTGTGAAGAAAATCCAAGCTGAGCTTCACTAGAGCAACGGCATGGGCTTGGAACAGCAGAGCAGCCTGAAACAATCGCTCCAAGAAATATAAACTGCTGCACTCCTCACATCCAAGATGCTAACTCAGATGCTCATATGCTAACACTGTTAACTGTTTCATGGCCCACCAGAGCGCAGCAGAAAGCCCACGAAGCTCTGCACAGTTTGTGCCGAGTGCTTTGCATCGGTTTTCAGCATGCCCAGGAGGCCTTCCAAAGGAGCAGCTGGTGTGGGTTTTCAGTACATATGCTGCTCATGAACCAGGCCCACTCATCCACTCCCATGTTTTGCCATGGGACAGTGCTGGGTTGGGTGGAAGTGTCATGTGAGCCTTTTCTAAATGCAGAAGTAGCTCAGATACAGTAGCTCTGCACTAAGCAGCACTAAGCACTTGGGTCCAAAGCTGCCATTGGTGACTATACTGCTTCCAGCATCCAAAGCATGGACAGGACCAGTCCACAGTGCACCTGTGTGACCAGTGACCTCTGCCAGGTTCCTGGTGGGTGGCCCTGGTGTACCTTCTGGGTCTCAATAAAGCCAAACTCCTTTCTCCTACAGGGCAAGAGGGTCCACCAGGTGGCACAATGCTGTAGTAACTGCAAGGATTAGAAAAAGAACAAGGGCTGTCCAGTCATTATATTCCTCACTTCATTTTTTAATTAGGACACATTAATTTGTTCCTTTATTGGTGAAGCTTGCCATTAAACCTTCCCAATATGAACCATAGAAATCTCATCATCCTAGAAATAAGCAAAATACAAATTGAAGTTAAAGAATAAAAACACAAAAGAAAAGTAAAATTAAGCACACATTTTTAAAACACTGAAAGTGCTTAATATCCTGAACAAACTACTAAAGAAAACAGTGAACTCCCCACCATTTGGGGTTTTGGAACAGGACTCTACACCTTTCCTGAATTTGTGCATCAGACAAACACAGGTACATGGTTTCATGCAGGGTAAGTGAATGAAATTAAATACCCTGTTATGTGCAGGAAGTTCAGTGATTTAATGGTCCCACTTTGCCTTCAGCTTCCTGTATTCAGCTGCTCATAACTTAGGCCTTACTAAGGGCCAATGCTGTGTTGAAAAGTCTCCCGGTTTTTTACACTTCTTTATGTGTACATGGGTATCACATCCATAGGAGTTCACCTTCCTATGAATGATGAGTTGCATTGTGTCACTCAAGTCATGCAGCCTTTCCAATGTAAAAGAGAGCAATACAAAATGTAAATTATTTTTTATGCCAGCTTCATGGCCTTAGGTTCATCCTGGAGCACACATCGAGCAAGCCACAAGATTAAACATGCCTCCTGGAGAAGCACTACATTCCCTCATTATATGGACTCCTTCATGCATCAGATGCTCTGTTTTTAAGCTCCTCTGCTGCAATGAGCCCAAGGCTGAGGGACAAGTCTGGGGATTTTCTTGACTTTAGACAATGATGTTGCACCTCAGTGATGCTTCTCCAATGCAAGGAATGACTCAGGTCTATTTGCAAATTTGACTTTAGGAAATGTAGGATCAGCCCAGCTGTAGCCATATTGAAAACACAAAGTCCTTCTGGTCAAAGCTTTCTCAAAAAGCTGAAATAGCAAAATCAGCCAGCTGAGCTTTCTTCAATGGAGGTACCTTTCATCAGCACAGTTCTATCCTTGGACCTTTTTCTGCTGCTTCCAGTTTTTCTCAGCCTTTTTGGACCCATCATCTTATATTTCTCACACCTTCTTGTTGCTTTTTGGCCCTGCTACCCAGGTGCGATTATTTTCACAGCCATGTTCAAGTCCATATCTTTTCCCAGTCTTTTGGGAAAACCCAGTCTTTTTTTGCCTGCTGTCAGAACTGCCTTGATCCAAGCTGCCTAACCAGTCACAGACATTTTCACTGCATGTTGCTAAATCAATTAAACTTTTGCCTGCTCAGTACCCAGCAGCCAGGCCAAACTATCCAACGGCTTTTACAGAGAGACAGACAGACAGACATACATACAGAGGTTAGGGCCACAGGTGTCCATAACAATGAACATCACAGACTGAACTGAAGCAGACACAAAAGCCGGGCAGGCATTGTATAACCACAGTTTGGGTTTCAGGGGTATTTTTAGGGCATCTATCGATGAAGCAGGGCAAATTTTTGTGTGTCATTGAAATGATATGGCTGTGATGGCAGACCCCAAATCTGAGAGAAAGTGATTGTCAGAGAGAGGAGGTTACTTAAAAAAATTACTCCAAATGCATTTTTTTGTCATCTGTATTATTAACACAGTATGTGTTTTTTCAAAGAAAATCCAAGGTGAAATTGAAAAATTACTTGAAGGAGATAATAGAAATTGTAGGAAATAGGGCTGTAAAAGGATCTCAAATATAATTTACAACCACTTTCACACTTTGTGACAAACAGCAGGAGAGTGGCCATCTTCAAAACTTTTTCAAGAATAGACAAAATTCTTCATAGTTCTCTGCAGGACTTGAATCCTCCTTACCTTTTATGTATGGGGCTGTATGAGACATACAGACCCATGTCACCCCCAAAGTAAATCAGCTGTGCATGCAAATTTTAAGGAGAATGTGAGACACCTTTAGAGTTTATGTACCTGCATGCATTTCAAATTAGCTCTGTAGCTACATACATATTGTTTAATCTAGCCTATCTTTTTCTCAAGTGATTCTCAAAAAAGGAAATAGAAATGGCCATTTATAACATGTAAGGATGTGGACTCACAATGCCAGGTGCTGCACCAGCAAAAGAACCTGGTTTCCTGAAGCACTTGATGGGATGATCCCACAAGAGCTCTGTCAGCAGGAGGAAAGGCAGCACATCATAGCCTGGAGATACAAAAAATACCAAGTGTAACGGAAGAAAAATGTTGAGGCCAAATTCTTTGTAAGCTTAAACTCTTCTGGGGTTATAAAGTATGGCAAAAATTCGTGCAACTGTGCAAAAAGTAAATTTGGAGGAATACCCTGAGAGCAGAGAGGAGGTCCAGCTTGCTATATCTGTTTACCAGTTCAATTATAAGAGAACTGCATACAGCAGAGAAACACAGTCCTATAGACTGTGAGTTAGCATGATCATATCTGGCACAAATTTTAATACTATATTCCTATTTAAAATAACCAAGAGAAGTTAGGAGTAAGACGTAACAAAATCAAAGAAGAAACTGTCTTTCATCAAATAAGCAAGAAATCGAAGCTTTATGTCTCCTGAACAAAGCCAGCACAGTGGTGGGCACAATTCAATGATGTTGCAGCTTCCTATTTTAGTGTCTCATTGAGGCTCTGGAAGAGCTAGGCATAAGCATGTGCTTAAGTAAAATCAAAGGCTAACTTCCTTGAGTTTCTTCCTTCTGTAACCAATTTCATAATTAAGCAGGTAATCTTGCTAACTCGTTGCTTGTTGTTTTAATTTCAAGCCTGCCTAACTCTTGAAAAAATAATTCAGCAAATCTGACAGGGAAAAAAACCCACGCTTTTCCAGAGAACTTTCCTAAAAAGCACTGATATAGTTAACACCTGCTGGAGGGGCTGCAACCCAAAATACAAGCACGAATCCCAGAAAACAGGCTGTGCTTCCCACCATTCTGCAAAGGACAGGGATACTCTAAGACCTTTTCAGCTGGCATGGGTCATTTAAACAGGATCAACAGGCAGGCATCTAAGAGACAATCCATACCAATGAACAAAACTGGTACTAGAAGAACTATAACAAAATGTAAAGCACAATTTTTTCCTCAATTTGCAGCATGTACTCGTCCAGCTAGGTAGACTCATTCTCAAATAGACGATAGCTTTTGAGTTATAATCATTTTTTAATTGCTGTTTAAAGATATTTACACTCTTAAAGAATCATGATTTTTCAGCATAATTAGCTACTGATTTCCAGAAACTGAAGATGTACTTACCAGTAAGCTGCAGTGATATCAAACAGAAAGCTATTTCTTTCATCCCATACTCATACTGTATTGGCAATCATCACCAGGACTTGTTTCTGGTCCCTGGAGTAGCATTTGTTGACAAGGCATGTCCCACAATCTAAAGTTTACTTTCTCAGCCTTTATTTTTTGTGGAGAAACTTGTCATTTTGAATTTTACTGCAATGACCATTGCATACCAGCAGCATAAACCTATCTCAAACACAGCACACATGATGCCAGACCACGAACCAGATATGATGCCTTTCATAAAAGGAGCATCTTTTAGAGTTGATGCTTGACCAGACCTTGTACCACTGCTTACACAAAGCAGCTGAAGCAAGTCATCAAATATGACAGACTCCACAGATACACAGTGAGAGTCTACACAGATGCACAGATCACAATGGTGATATAGCCCACCCTCTTAGTTAACCAAGGGTTAACCACTCCCATCTGACTCAACCTTCTGAATGCCTTTTGCAGTTATCATTATTTGTGCTTTTGGCACTTGCGACCAGTTGAGTGCCCTTAGAGACATCACCTGTGAAAATTAGCTTTTCCCAAGCAATCCTGATCCCAGCACAGACCAGATGATGGACTTGGGTCATTTCCTATTCCAGATATTTCCACCAGAATAAAAGACAAAAAATTCAACCTGTGTTCTACATGGAAAGACTGAGAGAATCAGGCTTGTTTAGCCTGGAAAAGAGTGTCCTAACTGCGTCCTTTCAGCACCTGAAGAGAGCCTACAAGAGACTCTATTTACAAGAGCAAGCAGTGTCAGGACAAGGGGGGATGGTTTTAAACTGAAAGACAGTTGTTTTAGATTACACATTAGGATGAAATTATTTACCAAGAGGATGGTGAGGCATTGGCACAGACTGCCCAGAGAGGCTATGGATGCCACACCCCTAGAAGTGTACAATTCCAGACTGGATGGGGCTCTCAGGAACCTGGTCTATTGGAAGGTGTCCCTGACCATGGCAAGGAGATGAAACTAGATGATCTTTAAGGTCCCTTCCAAACCAAACAAAAGCAAACCTCTCTATGATTGTCTTCTGATCTGGTTTGAGTTCAGCCTGTCTCCTGTCTGACAGGAAGCATATGCTCCCAGATCCAGTTTTTAACCAGTTTTCCTCCACTGGATTCACTGATTTACAGCAATATTGCCTGCACCTTCCAGAGCAATACTGCCGCCAGGCAGCCCTCCCTCTTTGCTCTTGCCACTTGAATCCTTACCTTCTTTTTAGCCCCAAAATGGGTGAAATAACTCTTGAAAGCCCACAGGTGCTACTCTGTGTGCCAGCTATGAAACCTGTGGGGTATATCTCGAAGATTTATTTGACTGACTTTTCACAGTGTCAGTCACACATACACAGGAAGAAAGAAATCCATGAAACAAGGTTTTCCTGCACGCTCTCTTGACAATCTAACAGCAGGGTGATCTCAATAGAGTTAATCTAAAAGGAGGCCATTTGTCATCAAGAGTAGGGCTGAGAAGGACAGTAAACTCTCTGGTATCAATCTGGCAGTACTTTTCACTAAAAAAAATAAATAAATAAAACCCAAACCCACCTGCCATCATCTGGGCATCTTCATGGTGTGTTAAGGCTGCAACATGCTCTCTCAGACAGAGTGTAGAGATGCCAGGCTTGCCTTTGGAAAGCAGCTTACCTTAATAAAGTGGTGTGATTTTCCTCGGTCTTGGCACTCAGAAAGCATACTGGGCAAGCGGAAAGCCTGTGGGGATGATTCTCTAGTGTTTGCATGAGATTTTTCTAATTTCATTTTTTTTTCATGCCTTTTTTTTTTTGTTGCTACCAGCTGCTTCATATTCTGCCACTTGCTACAGAAGAAGGCTGTTCCATCTTGATAGGATCCAGTTCAGTGCATAGACATCACAAAATTGGAGCCGCAAACTGGTTTATTTTTCCAGTTTACAGATTTTGTTCAAAAACCCAGCAGCAAGTCCTGAGGCACAGTGTGCCAGCACCAGAGACTGTGATGCAGAGGTGATTTCTGGAACATCTTTACCATTTATAATTCAACTCCAAAAATATTTTTATGACTTCTTTCTTTTCCTTCTGCTGTGATCCATAAACAGAA
The DNA here is from genome assembly GCA_013400175.1 of Phainopepla nitens. Lineage (NCBI taxonomy): Eukaryota > Metazoa > Chordata > Aves > Passeriformes > Bombycillidae > Phainopepla > Phainopepla nitens. The sequence continues at coordinate 900,505 of VXBQ01016516.1, read as the reverse complement.
TTAGACATTCAAGCTGAAAATTGCTGGAAGATTCACACTCATTCACATGAAAAACAAAGTTTTGAGCTTTCCTGGCCTAGGGATGTTACTTTTGTATCCATATTATAGCAATTTTTCAAAGAAAAATACCTGTTGGAATTAGATCCAGAAATTTTTTTTTCAGACTTACATAGGAGCTAGAAAAAGTAGAAATCCCACCAATTCGGGACCCCCATTGGGAATGAATTGGAAAATAAATTGGGAAAAAATTCAGGAGATCTATATTATGGTCAGATTGGTAAATATGGCCAAAACATGCAATATCTTCAGGCAGTGAAACTGAGTAAGCCTGGTCTCCTATGGATCTATGCCTTACAGATGTACAGATGTACTCTTGGTGCCTTAAAAATGCCTGAGTTCATGTTGTGGCCCTTATCCCAGGGATATTAACAGCATCTCTCATCAATCCACCCTCTGTTATATTAAAACTTGTCAAAAAATAATCTCCTTGGGACCATTGCTAAATGTGATTGAAATTGCACAAGCCAAAAAAAACCCAGGGGAAGAGAATGACAGATAGATGCACAGAGAATATAAGCACAGAAGCCCTGTTTCAAAATGAAAGCAGACTAAAAGCTGGTGTAGTTGCATCCAAAGTGGTATCCTGCTAATTTAAATCTATCAGTGAGCATTTCCAAGTGCACCAAAAAGCGCCAAAAGAACAGGTTGTTTGCTTATAAGGGGAACGCCTTAACCATTTAACTATCACTTTTGTCGACTGATGGGGAAATGCAGTGTTACATGGGCAATCAGGCTGGAAGTTCACAAACACTCTCTGCACATTTAAAATATGCAGGAGCAAGAAAGAGTGTAAAAAAATGTAAATCAAAGGAACCAGCTCCTCTCTGGATTGAGTAAATGAAGGATCATTGAAAAATGACAGGGTTTGTGGGAAAACAGTAGTTAGAGAGTATGCTTACACATATGCTTGTAAGCTTATATACACTTCTGCTGACAAATAGCGCCAGGAATGTTCTCAAGCACTGGAAATCAGTACTCCAGACTGCTAACTTGTCAGAGAGCCCCTGACACAACTCATCCCAGGCCTGAATATACCTTCTTCCAGCCCTGGATTAGATGTTAGCAAGGATCAAAGGCCAACAGACAGCTTGGTGGCAGCCTCCCAGTTTTATAAGGTTTGAAAAGCAAAAAAGTTTAATAGTCTGGAGACAGCCCAGCATGACAGAGCAGTACTCCTCCAGCTGATCTCAGCAGCCAGTGTTGAGGGAAGGATGCCACATGCTCTGCACTGAAGCTCAATGCCAGACCAAAGGCTGCTGATGCTGTGGGGAAATGTGAGTACCACACATTGATGTCAGCACCACAGCAGATCATCTGACTTTGTGAGAGATATTAGGCAGCTTGGAAAAGCACCTAGAGAGGGAGAAATGGGAAATAAGTATTTATATATATTTCCCCTCTCCACTCTAGCTTCAACAGTCTTTACAAGCACAGCCCAAGAGAAAAATCAGACATCCCCTTGGTAGCAGCCCAAACTACATCAAGCTCATCTTGTCCCTTGGAGGCCTCCCCAGCTTTGTGCCCTGACACTCTGCAAGTGCCTCTTAAGTCTAAATAAACTCTAACACAGAGCTGTCTACCAGCCTCAACATTGGAGAACAGCACCATGGAAAGCAGATTCAAGCTATTATACTCAATTTGTCTTCTTTTTATTTTTTTTTTTAAGGGGCAGAGTTTTGGGAGATAGGACAGCACAAACACATCTAGAATTGATGCAAGTTCTCTCTCCAAATCTGCTTCCCCACTTCTTGCACCTCTCCTGTAGGAAAATCCCAGACTCCAGGACCCTTCGCAGACACTAAGGGTATCTTCCAAACCACAGAGAACTGCAACAGCCATGTCATGGAGGCACTTTTGTCACTACCTTTGCAGACAAGACAATATGATGTTCAGAAATGTGTATCTACCTCATCACTGAGCCACCAGCTTTGACCACCCACCAAGTGAGTGTCCCTTTTTGGAAGTGAGAAGACCCTCCCTCTCAATTTAACAAACTTGTACACCTGTTCTGTGGTCAGAGATGTGAGGGATAAAATTCAGATCAAAATTAAGGTGCACAAATTTCAATAAATACTTGTAAGTGTAGATGATGTCCAATTCAAACAGTGAGGTGATGGGGCTCTGCCCAATCAACATGCCTGTCCAAGCACTGACTAAGTCTCACCTCCTCTCCTATACAGGTTATTTGTCCTTGAGGTGACTCCAGCCTTCTGGAATCAGTTTTCTCTTCTTTTTTCTGCCTGCCATGACATCATTCAACCTCCTTTGCTGTGCAATGCAGGACTGTATTCCTGACTTCACCTTTCCTATTTTTTCCAATCCAGTCTCTAGCTTTCCCTAACACACTTGCCATCTCAGTGCTCCCAGTCTATGCTCTCTCACTGCCCAGGCTAACCCAACCTAAAGGTCTCACAGAAGAATGGGACATATTAATACATGCTTCTTTCCCATTCAGTAATCCTTCTCATACGAAGATGAGAAAATGCTCATACGAGCATTTATTTTCAGTCTTTGCCCCAAACGGGGTGAAGCTTCACAGACATTAAGTCATCTGGACATTATAGGTAATTTCTAGAGAAAAGCATAAGACACACATTGATAAAAACAATCACTTGCTTTTTTTAATTGAATGATGAAGCTATCAGGAATGAAAGGAGACTCCCAGCATCACTTTTATGTTAAAAAAGTAACTAGCACAGTAAGCGAGGGGAGCATGATAAGCAAGGAACATGTAAGGAAGTGCTTGAGTGGTGATGGGAAAGTCTTAATCCTTTGCTGAAGGCAAACTGAAGGACTAAATTGCTTCCCTGTTAATTTTGATGTTACTCTGTAATACCTCTGAGTGCTCTTTGGTAAAGCTCTAATACCTTTGCAAAAGTTAATGTTTTATATCCGATTAACTCAAATGGGCAAGATGTGTTATAATGATGGCATGTATTTAAGAAAGACAGGGAAATTAATGGTATGGGCATAACTCCCCTCTACCGTTTTAGATGGAAAACCTGTGAGACAAGGACTGTCCTGTTCTAATGCTGGCTCAGGTACAAGAAGCCCTCACCAATCCACTTAAGCTCCTTTCTCAGTTTCCCAAATGACATAGGAAAGGAATATTTATCTTTGAGAGATTATAACTAACTCCCATCTTTTGAAGATAGAAATCTTAACAAAAGTGCTGTATACTATAAGGTGAACAAAAGCAATGACAGAAGAAAATACTTATTTTTGAAACAGATTTTTACATCAAATGTTATATACTTGGTAAACCAAGGCAGCTAGAAATTGTTCTTTTTCTCACAGTATTGAATGCTATGTTGATTCTTCAAAAATATTGCCTGAATTGATTTTTTTTAATATTCTTGTTGTTTGCATCTCTTTCAGGCAGTCCTTTCCTTACCAAGAGCAAGGACTTCATAGCTTCTGTAGCTATACTTCACTCTGTCTTTTGAACCATGGTTCTGTGAAAGAAAATGGCAGTCCCCCATCACTTTTAGTTTAAATGGTGAATCTTCTTCATTCCTAGAATACTTAATTGTGGTCTGCAAAAGCCAAATTAAAAGAAAAACACAGAAAATTATTTAAATTATTTCAAGTGATGAGGAGTACAAAATAACAAATTACTAAAAAGGCAAAAGTGTTGAAGCAGGCATTTTTTCTACATTAAATCTCACCGTAGAAACATGTTTGGATTAAGTCAGGGGATGCTGGACTCTCCCATCCCTCTCAAACTGCAGCAGATGACTCTTGGAAAGGAATTCTTCCATCCTACACTTGAAATGCTTTGTTTTTCTAGATTTCTAAAGGCAATATGCAACAGAAATCCAGACTCTTTAGACTTACTGATTTCCAGGAAGCACAGAAAGGCCCTGTTTTGGTCCAATTTCTTCTAGGAGAAGCAAAATCTGCTTTTCTAAATTTCTTAGGCATGCTTGACTTGATGAGGAGTCATTCCTCCTCTTAGACATAACTGCAGTTTATCTATAGAGCCAATGCTGTTAAACATCTACTGCATTGTACTCCAGAGGTGGCTTCATGTGTGTGGTGAAGAGGATGATCCCCATCTACAGCTCATAAAGAGTTTTATATAAATGTCCATTATCCATGTAATGGCAACAGCCAACAGTTTTATTAGGCAATATAAAAATATATTAGCGATATAAACTGTAATGCCTTAGGACAGAAGCCAATCAATGGCTCTCGAGTTAACCAGAAGAAACTTTCTGTTTGCAAGTTATTCCCTCATCATCTGTCAGGCTGCAAAACATCACGAGACAGCCACACGCTGTTGAGCCAGGCTGTTGAATCCTGATGGGGTCTGGTTGGGTCCAGTCTTGAAAATCCCCAGTTCTTAATTAAAGTGTGGCACTTCACTTTATCAAATGATTGATCTCCAGTGAAGACCAATCCAGGAATTCTCACATGAAATTCATGCTTGATAAAACAAATATATAGATTTCCTTTTCAATTTTTTATTAGCTTAGTTCAGGACATTTCCTTGCTATGTTCAAGCCCTTCAAGTAGCAGATGAAATGACAATAAGCTCCTGCATTTCAGATGGTGAAGAGGACATAACAGTATGATGAGTCCTGCAGTCCAGAGAGACATGGTCTCAGCTTTTGTCTTGGGATTCCAGTAAAATCTGTTGGAATTTCTTTATATCACAACACTGTATTACTAATCTTTAGAATGCACACAACCCTAAAAATTGCCTTCAGCTTTCTAAACTGAGCTCCCATCTCGAAGGCCAGGCTTCAAGTGCCTAAAACACTCCTGTTAGGTTTTACTTTCTTTTAGCCTTTTAATGTATCTCTCACAGAAGCATCATTCTCCAGGTGGCCCAAAATGTGACCCTCAAGCTCTCTTCTTTCTCATTTTCCCCAGCTCTCTCCTAAGTGAGTGAGTAATCTCTTAATTCTCCTCCTCTCCTCTCCTCTCCACTCCTCTCCTCTCCTCTCCTCTCCT
>VXBQ01016516.1:851384-885726 GCA_013400175.1 Phainopepla nitens | reverse complement strand
TCCTTTGGAGTTTTTTTTTTTTGTAGGTTTTTGGTGGGGGTGGTTTTTTTTTTGGGGGGGGGGGTTGGTTTATTTATTTAACTTGTGGTAGTGAGGGCATGTGCGTGTCTGTCGCTGCTCTTCAGCTGCAGTTGCTTTTGGCTGAGCCTGGGGACTGGCTGCAGCTGCTTGGGCTGGGGAGAGACGGGTGTTACCGGAGGACCTGCCTGTTCATATTTCTCTCTGTCTGTTTGTCTATCTGTCTGTCCATCTATTTACTCTTCAATGTTTTTAGGAGGGAGGGCTCGCCTTTCTCTCCCCGTTCGCAGGGTCCGGAGCTGGGGCGCTGGCTGATGCTGCGGGAGCGCTCTGTCCGGTACAGCGGGGACAGCAGCCGTGTCCCCTCGTCCCTGCCGGGCTTTGCTGGGGCTGCTCGCTGCGGGCTCCCCATCCCCTCCGCCCTGCCGGGGGCTGCCCTCTGCGCGCCCCGAAACTCGGACCGTGTGTGTGTGTCCATGTGTGTGTGCGTGCAAGGGCGGGGGTGTGCCCCCTGGTAAGGGAACCTGCTCCGGCTGGGGATGGGTTAAACGTGGCGCTCCTAGCTCTAACTTCTGCTATTAAAGGAAGTAATCCAGCCTCTCCTGCCCACTTTTTGAATCCCACTGGATTTCCACACGAGGAAAAGAGAGCCGCAGTGCCCCAAGGAATGCATCAGTGGGTGTCTTTTTTACCTTTCTTATTTTTTTTTTATTACTATTTTTCATGGTGGCTTAGTGCCCTTGCTTTGTTGTCGGGAGGATTAAGCATTACGGAGTGTCCTTAGTCTCAGATTCAATTAAAATTAATACAAGTACATGGGACATAAAGGGAAGTCAGCGCCAGCATCCCGGCAGATGCACTAAAGCATCAAGTTTGGTTAAAAGGAAGGGATCCGAGGAAATGAATGCTTCTGTTCATACTCATTTGCTTTCCCTGTGCAGTGCTGTCAAACAGCTTAAAGAGGTGCATCTTTTGGTCCGGGTTTGTGTGTTCTTAACCAACTTCCGTCCAATAGAAAGAGAGATGAAGTCCACTCCACAGGCACAGGTGTTATAACTTAGCTCTAATTTAGCAAATGCCTTATGAAATTTCGTTTGAGTTTTCAGTAAAGGAATTAAAAATCGGGAGAGGATGAACTATGAGGAATGCAGAGGAGAGTTGCTGCACCATTCTGCTTGCTGCCTGGATGCTCTGCTTTCACTGAGGGCTCATTCCTGTACTGGAGCAGTTGTGGGAGGATATAAGCATTAGCTGGGGAAGCAGAACAAGGCAGAATAACCTGGCTACTAGTACTTGTCTGTCTCTTCCTGCTGATATTCAGAGGGCTGCACCTTCAAGTTAACAAAAGTTTCCTTTTGTTACTTAGAGAGGACTTGGTGGTGGGTGCAAGGAGAGCAGGAGTGATCCCTCCGGATCTGGCTTGCTCTTGCAGAGTGCTGCTGAGAAAGAGCTTACAGGTGTGATCATTGTGCTCCAAAAAACACTGGAGTCTTTTTGAGAGAGCCAGATAGGAGACAATGTACAGCAAGACTGCAAATTATGGATATCCCTCTGTCTGATCCTTTGGTGGTGCTAGTGTTGTAGAAAAATCAGCAGGTTGGCTGTGCTTGCCTTGGTGCACTAAATCATAGTTTTATTTACTTTTTGTTCCTGTTTATTTTTGAGCTTGATTCTTAACATAGCATCTGTTGGCACTGTAATGACTGTGCTCCATAGCTGCGTGCTGGTGGTGTGTAGGATGGTTCCTGAACTGTGAGTTACGTTGCTGTGTTGTTATCCTGTGTGATGGGGTCTCCCCCCCCCGTTTAAATGCTGGCTTGCTCCATTTCTGACACAAGGGACTTCTGTTCCACCTGGTTATGTTGTCGTGGCTCCTGCCATGTTGCACTACTGTGACCTGATGTACTCTGGTTGATGGGTTCTGTCAAATACAATTGAATGGACAATTAGGAGGCAGTCAGGGTGTTTAGCCATTGCTTGTTAGGAGCAGTTTGTAGGGGCTGTTCCACTACAGCTATATTTCTATACTGAGTTCTAAAATGTCTTCTGACACATGCCAACTGCAGTCATACAGCTTGTATTTACAGGCAGGTTTTTGTGAAGGACAGGAAGTTGGTTGGGATAAGGTTTGTTTTAGAATGTTGTGCCAGCATGAAACATCATGCTTCTGGATGCAGGTTTGAATCCCTTACAATTCAACAGTGTCTTAAATCTCCTAACTGTTTGATGAATATTTGCTTGCTTATGTGAAGGGTTTCATGACTTCTGCCTGCAGTACATAACACAAAAGCTCTTGGCACTGTTCAGATCCTTATTGTGCTGGCTGGAACTTCCAAGGCAGAATGGGCAGGGACTCAAAATTGCTGTGACAGAGGTGAAATCCTATGCTGACTTCAGTGGAAGTTTTGCCATAGATGACAATGCTCCAAAACTTCAATCCAGAAGTAGTTCTCCCTTCTTGTTTGTAATCCTGGTGTATTCTCTAGGGAAGCTTTTGCTTTTCTGCTGCCACCCAGACTGAGTCTGTTAGGCAGAGAAGATAGAAGTCTCTTAGGATGTCATGCTGTGCCTTTCACAAGCACACCATTCTTGGGAAGGAAATCAGGGCAGATAGGAGAGGAAACAAAACCCCAAATGTGGACACATGCTGACTGTCTTGCTGCTTGTGTCCTGAGTCATTCCCAGGAACATGGATCAAGAACTCTGAGCTGAGCACAGTTAGCTTCTTTAAAGTGCAGAGGAGGGATCTGTCAATGCCTGCAGCCAGTGCATCTCCCAGTCCCTGCTTCTGCATTTGCAAATTATCGGTTTAGTGACAGACGTTCAATATGTGAAGCAACAGTACATTCATTAATTCAACCCTACTTAGCCTGTGCACACTGCGTGAGTTTTCTGTGTGTATGTGATCTAGTGAGTTATTCTCAGAGACATCTCATATATCCAGCATCTAGATAAATTTTTATGTTACACGACAGTGACAAATGGGAAGCATTTGCTACTTTTTTCCACAACTTGAAAGGTATGTGGTACAGAATATTAGAATATGCATTTAATCAGTGCTGATTGAAAGCTGGTCCGGGTCATGGCCATGTAATAAAACTGATCATCACCACAAGAATGTGTTGCTTTAATTTATTATATTCAGTGTAATACAGGAGGGTTCATTAATGTGTACCAAAAATGTTGACTGGGATTGAGGTATTTGAATCTGTCTGATTTTTTAAAATTTTTATTTCCAGTGGAAACACTGTGGTGTCTGCAATTCCAGTGTAGACAGTTTTCTTTCACATTACATTCTTCTACCTTGCATTCATGCCAGACTTTCAGGTATTTTGCTCCTGTGTGATGATGAAAGAAATGAAAATATAAACTAATGTGAAACTGAGTAGCATGTCTTGCATGTGCATCCTTGCGTATGCGTCCTTACTTTAACAGACTTAAATAAGAAGAATATGTTGAAATTTTATAAATTATACCTTATTAATATCTCTTAGCTTGTTTGCTATGAGGATTTATGCATCTAAAACAAAACAGTACTAATTCTTATTTACTTTACACAAGTGCACAGGCCTCATTTTGTCCCAGTATAAAAAATTGTAGATGTCATAACAGGCATTGTGTTATGAAATCATATGTGTGGTTAACATCTCGATGTGTGTATTAATGACAGGTAAGTTTTGGACACTGTTAGAACTGTCAGGATGCAAAAGATGGCAAAAGTGCTGTGAAGAGGGATCGGAGCAAACCATGCTGGGCTGTCGTTCAAACCTGTGCTCTGGGATCTGTAGGGACTTCCAGCTTCTGAGTTTGCGGGTTTTTTGTTTGGTTGGTTTTTTTTTTGTTTGTTTGTTTTTTTTTTTTTTATTTAATTGCATATCAAAGAGTTGATGATAACCATCNGTAGGGACTTCCAGCTTCTGAGTTTGCGGGTTTTTTGTTTGTTTGGTTTTTTTTTTGTTTGTTTGTTTTTTTTTTTTTACATAAGTGCATATCAAAGAGTTGATGATAACCATCACTGTACCTTTGCTCTGTGTCTAAGCCCTGAGCAGTGTATCTCTTCAGTGCTTGAACTTGAGGGCTGAGGTGGAGACAGGACTTGCTGGGTGCTGGACTTGATTATGCATCAAGTCATGCAATGTGAGAGGGATGCTGTTCTTAGCTTGCTTGTTTTTCGTAACTTCATCTGCAGTGCTATAGGCTGGTAACCAGGTGGAGGTCCATCTCTTCTACGCTATAGGAAACCATAGGACAAGAGGAAATGGTGTCATGTTATGTCAGGGGATATTTAGATTGGATATTAGGAAAAATTTCCTCATTGAAAGAGCTGTCAACCATTGGAAGAAGCTGCCAAGGGAAGTATCACCATCCCTGTAGGGATTTAAAGGGTGTGTAGGTGTGGCACTTGGGGACATGGTTTACTGGTGGACTTCACGGTGCTGGGTTAATGGTTGTATTGGATGATCTTCAAGCTGTTTTCCAACATAAATGATTCTATGATTCTGTGAAAAATGCAAAATATAGGTTTTTGGGGTGAAATTGGTGTTGCACAGGATTAATAGCAATGCTACCACTTGTGAAATGTGAAAACTTCCTGATTTCACTCTTTTTTTTTTCTTGAAAGAATCAAAAGCAGACCTTGAGTAGGGTTGCAGGGATGTAGAGAGATGTAGAGTTTTGTGTTGGAAAATTCTCCATTGTCTTATTGAGCTGTTGTTGATTTTGCTGCTGGTTTTGGTGTATGAGCCTGGTTACCATAATAATTATACCTAAATGTGTCTATGCCTGTACTGCCTGTCATCCACAGTAAATCAAAGGCATGGACCCTGCAGGCACTAAAAGCAAGTTAACACAAATGAGAAACACCAGTGGCTTTGCCTGAGAGAAAACAATATTTTATTCCTTTCTCCTAGATGATGACGCTACTAATTGTATGGCTTCCAGTGTGTGAGCGTAACTTCCTTTGACACCAGTGCGTGTTGGCTCGGTCATTACACGTGTGCCAACGCAGTGCAGCCCCTGCTGCAGGGCTTCAGTGGTGCTCTCTTCTGCTTCTGCAGTCCACAGCTCCATCCCTTGGCTGCAGAGCTGGTCAGAGAGGTGTGGTAATATGTGAGGTGGTGGGGTGGCTCCTCTGAACTGAAATCCTCCTTCCTTTTCTACTATCCAAGCTGATTTTTTTTTTTTAATGCATACCTGATTTTAAAAAACTTAAAATTTTAAATGAGTTTAGCAGACCATCCTGAGATATTCTGAGCTTTCTAGGCAGGTAGCCATCAACAGGCTGAGTTAGACCTCTTCTGTCTTCAGTGGAGCTGGTGGTGGGATTTAATGCTGACTGTAGTAAGAATTTCTTTTGGGCCATTCAGAGCTCTTGAAATCCTGCACTGCAGCATTTCCAGCTTCTTAGCTTGGTCCTGTAGAGCATCTGGGTAGAGGGAAATAATTTTGAAGACTTCCTGTAGGGCTGGTGAGAAATGATCTGTCACAAGCACTGGAAATGCACCAGAAACACAACTTGTTTCTGCTTGCACTGTGCAAACCAGCCATAAATAACATTTCTTCCATGTCTTTGCAGACTTCAAAGAGTCTTCCAGCTGTTGCAGGAAGCCTAGTGAGGGAAGGTAGCTGCAAGTTTAATTGTAGCTTCAGGACTTTAGCTCAATCATAATCCAAACAATCTGATAAAAATTACAGACACTTGAATGTTGTCAGAGGTTAAAAGTGAACCCTCTTCAGAACAGCTATTAATGGTTTACATCTTAAAGGAGCTTATTAATATTCCTAAATAACATTGAACATACATTATTTTTGCTTTTGAACCATCTGAGTGAGCACTTTGCATGATAGTGCAGGTTATATTTCTCGCTGAGTGCATATAATGACAGTATAAAAGTTAGTTTTGCTATCAGATGTGTAGCGCTAGTATCTTCTTAATAGTAAACATGATTATGTCCCACATTGCTTAAACAAATCGTGGAACCCAGAGTCTTAAGAGAAAGCCTTTGTATTCTGCTACAGAGTGATTTTTTTGATGACTCCTTATATTTCATGGAATCCTAGAATGATTTGGGTTGGAAGGGACCTTAAAGATTAGGTAGTTCCAACTCTCCTACCATGGGCATGGACACATTCCACCAGATCCTGTTGCTCAAAGCTCTATCCAGTATGGCCTTGAACACTTCAGGGATGAAGTAGCCACAGCTTTGCAGGGTAGCCTGTTTCAGTGTCTCACCACTCTCACAGTAAATGATTTCTTCCTAATATCTAATGTAAACCTGACCTCTTTCAGCTTTAAGACATTACACCTTATTCTATCAGTACATGCCCTTGAAAAATGTTCACTGGAGTACGTATGGAATCTTTTCTTGTTGCCCTTTGCATTCCTGGCCAGAATTAATTCTTTTAATTCTTTGCCTTTCCTAACCTGCTCCCTCTCTGCTCAGACAATCTCTCTGTATTTCTTCCAGGCTGCCTGTCCTTGCTGCCATCCTCTGGAAGCTTCCTTTTTGTGTTTGAGTTTGTCCAGGAGCTTGTTGCTTATCCATGTGTCCATATTTAAATAAACAGTTAATAATTTTGAGATATGCGTATGTGGGGTGGGTTTGGTTAGGTTGATGGTTCAGGTTTGGTTTATGGGTTTTGTTTGAAAGGTGATGTTTGAAAGTCTTTCATTCATCCTCTATGTGGCAATTATGTAATGGCAGCTCTTGCTGCAGTCCAGGTGAGTGAAGTCACTGCTTGCATGGCTGCATCTTTTTGGTGTGGTTGCATGTGAGGTAGAATTGCCAGCTTGTGTTGGGATGACCTAGATTTATGGATTTTTGCTGTAGTGCAGTGATGGATACGCTGGTAGTCAATAAACTCAAGGCTGAGGTTTTACATGGACATTTTTTCCAGAGGCTTGCTGTGATAATTTTTAGTCAAAATTGAGACACCACTATTCACTGCTAGGATTTTCAAGGAAGCATAATTGCTGGTTTCATTTAGAGAAGACCAGCNAAAAGTGTTGCTTCTGCTTTGCCTTTGGTAGTGGGTGTCCATACTATTGTAGTGATCCAACCTAGACAAGTCTTCACTATCCAGAAGGAAATGTTCCTCTGGCAGAGAAGCTAGAGGACTCGGTGGAACAACAGCAGTTGTTAATATTGTTATTTTAAGCTGGAGGTTTTAATTTGGAGCCAGAATGCCAACAGAGCGAAAAGGCAGATGTTGCTTTCCAGCAGCCAAAGCCTTCCCTGTTGTCAGATACTGAATGGCTGGAGACATTGTGATGGTAAAGCCTCTTGACACTTCTGCCACTTGCCTGGACCGAGGAGGCTGGATAATTCTGAGATTTTTGTGAGTCTTCGTGGAGCTTTAAAGTCTTACTGTTGAGCTTCCATGCATGAACACAGTTCTCTGCGAATGATGTGTGAGCTTTGGATCACCTTTGATGCACTGGAGGAGGCTTTGCCAGCCTGCCTTGCTGCCCTGTGCAGGCTGCTGGCTCGCTTCCCTCGGCTCTGCACGGCAGCATCTGTTTGGGAGGTTCTTTACCCAGCACGTTTGGTGCAGGGAGTATTTAAAGATGCCCACAAGGCTCCTTTGGTGTGGTTTACTGCATGAGTAAAAGCCATTGTGATTCAGATCATTAGGACTATAAGCAAATTCTCTGTGTGCTTTTGTAGTCATATCATGAGGTCAGGAGTAAATGGTGAGGCACCTATGCTGCTGTTGGGGCTTTGAGGATTGACCTTTGCCAATCTGTGATGCATCTGTTTGGCTGTGGTTTGTCTTTGGGTGAATTTACACGGTGAGGTATAGCTGAACTCATGCTGGGTCCTGCTCCTCTGAGCTTGCACAGTGCATGCTTGAGTTCTGCTTTGGAGCAAACCAGCAGATCACACTGACAGTGAGACCCTGAAGGGCCCTGCTGGAAATTAAGCCTGTGGTGATTCCCTATGGATTATGATGGTGTAGTGAAGAATATCTGCATGGTAAACCAGCAGGATGCAGAGTTCTGTTCCTTTCTCTCTGTTTCCTCTGCTGTTTCCAGAAGCTACATTCCGGAACACCCTTCCAGAGCTGTTTCTCTCTGTAGTGGTTTAGTGACAGCTAAAATGACTCAGCTGATCCACAGCTGACTTGTTCACATATAGATTGTACATGTGGAAAGACTAAGGAAAAAGTGAAAGGGAGGAGAGATTGTGACATAAGTAGAGAGTGAGTAGAATGTCCTGCTCTGTCTGGGCATGGGTTAATGGATGTGGAGGAGTGAAGGGTGGGGGAAAAGAAACAGTGGGTGGGAGGAGTTTTCTGATGATGGTGACTCAATAAAGGAACATGGAAGCTTTGGGGTCCTGGACTATGCTAAGTACCTGGCTGGGGAATGGAGAGAAGGAGAAAGATGGATAGGGAACTTCAGCTATATTAGCCTTTAACTGTTTTGTTTTTTCTTTTTAAAAAAAACCTGTCTTAAATGCCTGAGATTTTCAGCATGGTTAGAACAACATAGCTGATGTCTTTGTTTGGTGTTCTTAGACTGACAAGTCCAAAATGGGCTTTCAGACTTAGTTTTTCATTAGCTAACTACATGCAAGTGGAAAATGTGTCTGGACATAGATTCTGAACAACAGTGATGTACAAAGAATCTGACTGAGATTGAATCAAATTTGACTTCTCAAAATTTGATAACTTTGGGAATGCTTCATCCCTTGTGTTACTGCTTTTTTTTCTCTTGACTGATGTGTTGCTGGAGCTGTAGGAGTATCATTACTCACTTGGGTAGTCATGTTGTGTACATCAACCCTGCATCTTGAGGGCTGTTCACATGTTGCCACCAGGACAAAAACTGCAGCCAGAGGTGAAGCTCTCCCCTGAGCTGGTGAACCCAAGTGCATGTGCTGGTGGCTGGTGCTCCCTCCTGGGCAGCTGGGACTTGCTCAGCAGGCGGGCTGGGCAGGGAGCTTGTCATGGCCACAGAGCGTGCTGTGCTCATGGCTGTCCTCACAGATGCCCTTCAGGGCTTGTATGGAGATGTGCACTGGCTCTAATAGGAGTCATTAAGCAGAAATTATGTAGGTCATTATCCTGTGTGGAGTGGGAGTTCTTGTGCAGTGTGTGTGTACATTGAGGATTGTGGCTGTTGCTGTTACCGTGGTATGTCCTTACCGGATTTAAATAATGTTGCTCTTACGTGTTTTTAAGTTGTTCCTAATAGTATTGGCCACCTTCAGGGTGCACTTTTTGCGTGGGCTGTCTCTATTGTACTGACAGTGCAATGGTATTTGTTGCTGAAGGTCAGCAGAAGTCCTAGTTTCTGCTGTCCTCTTGGTTAAGTAGTTCTTGGCAGTTTAGGAATAATTTTCCTTCCACCACAGTGAAACTGACATTAGAATCTGATTCTTTGGATTTAAGACAAAAGGAATAGTGACTTCTCGTGAATGTTCGTTTCCTTGCCAGTAGAGGCTGGATGACTTAATCTCTGCATATATCAACATGCTGATCAAGTTTCACACCAAATTATCCAGGGCTAACTATAACAAATATTTAAAAATGTAAGCCCAGGTTGTAATTGAAAACCTTTCTTGGTTATACAGTTCTGAGCATAATGAAATGACAGCTCAGGGCTGGATTTTTAGGGTAGCTTTATCTGCAGTAATACTCAGCTCTGTGTCTATCAAAACAGCCTTCTAAAGCCAGAGCTGCCTGTGGCATGGCATTTGCTCAAATGTGCCTTAATAAAGTCAGTGCCAGGTTTCCTATCCAAAGGAAAAATAAAGTCTTTGAGTGTATCTGCTTTTCATATACCTGCAAGGAGGTCCTAGGGCTGAGATTCTGTGGAAATGGGAAAGTTGGATTAATTCTGTGTGTGTTTCCTGAGGGAGATGTGGCTCGTTGGTTTGCTCTTTCCTTCCTTCCTTTTGGACAATGAGCATAAGGCTGAAGCTGATGTTGTGGGTGGAGATGGGAGCAGAGCCCTTTGCAAAGTGATTGCTGAGAGCCTGCTGTTTACAGAGCAGGATTTTAAAACGAGCCATCATACAGAGTTGCATGCCATCCCTTGCAAATGGAGGTATTTCAACATGCTTATTCCAGCAGGGCAGCCCCAGTTGCAGCTGGAGGAATCAGGTGGCTGTTGAGATCTAGATGCAGAACCTATAGACTGAACTCATATTTGCCATTGCCAGTAAGAGCACTTCATTTGCAGTAGTTACTTTATTATGAGCCAAACAAAACCACACAATTAAGCTAAAACCAGACCAGACTGTGTGTTTTAAAGATATCACTTGGTCTATTGGTTTAAAAGAAAAAGCTTTTTCTAGCTTGCTTTACTATACTGATTCTTTCTTAGCTCTTGACATCTCTTCCCTGTCCATTCGTGAGTTGACTTTGACATTATGTCATTGGGACAAAAGCAGGAATGAGGTGTATGGGGTTTCCCACCGTTTACAAAACCAGTAACTCTTTTCTCCCTATGAGTGTGGACCCTGAATTGGAGCAGACTTCATTGCTGACTGTGCTGTGAACATATAAAGGTCTGGGATCTTCTTAAATACCCAGACTTTCAAATCTGCCCCAAGATGTTCACTTGAAGAAATAAGAAATTCATGAAATAAGAAATGAAGAAATAGTTCCAATAGTTCCTCCAGGGAAACCATTTTACCATCCTTGTCCCTGTGTGCCTGCATTTTTTCCACTGAAGAAGGAAACTGGAATGAAAAGTGGAAACCCAAAAACTCTAACATGTTAGGAGATACTTCCCAAATTCATTTGGAGCTCTTGTTGCCTATTACCTTCAGGTCTAGCATTGCCTTGTATTGTAGAGGTCTGCAGAATCCGTGAGGGTCAAAGTTTCAATGCTGATGTTAGCTTGTCTCACCGCTAGCAGCAGGTCCCAAAGGTCTGCCTCCTAGGAAGGGATTAGTGCCAAGCCCTCACACTCCATTTAAATGGACAGACCTGTGCTCCACCTGCAGTACGAGTACAGCTGCACAGACACTGGATCCTGGTTTGTCCTAGGGATTGCTTTCTTTAATGAGTTCCCAGAAAATATCTACTATATCTTGGAGTTTAGTGTTGCATAAGATGAACCTTTAGAAGGAGGGAGATTATGGAGCAGTTCGATAGGAATGACTGATAACAAGTGAAAATGCTGCTGAGCAGCCTCGAGCTGCTGCTATCTGTTATGGGCTCATTGGTCATCTCATCCAGCCCCTTCTGGAGGCTTGTGGAGACACAGCTGCAGCCCACAAACATGTAGCTTGTTTCACTGATGCATATCAAAAGGCTTCATGAGTTAGGACAGGATCCTGACTTGCTCCCATTTTAGAAATTAAGGAATCAAGGCAGAGGCGGGTGAAATGACTTGCTCCACGACCCCATAAGCACTAGAGGTTTTAGTGAGGTCTGGGACCCAGCTGTCCTCACATTTTTGATGAGCAGCAGACTATGCTCAGCAATTCTGCCCAAGAGGAAGAAGATGTATAAGCTTGACCTAGCATTGCAGTGCTTGAAAAGTCACTCATGTTGGTTAGGGCACTGTGCATGTTGATTTAACTTAAGGTTTCCCTCCTGCTCTCCCCTTTCCTATAAGAGACTATTAAGAGCAGCATTGAAGTACTTATTATTATTAGTACTTAGTATTTTTCTAGAAAGAAAACTGGTTCAGATATTGAAGTTGTCAAATATGAGCTGAAGTTTGTCCGAGTCCTGGGAACTGATGCCCTCCCCGCCAAAGAGGACAGGTCTCCTGGCCTCCTTATCATCAGCAGAGCTAGAGATAAAGGAATTCCATGCATGAAAGGTCACCCCAGCTTAGTAACAGAGCCTCTCTCTATGGTTAATGATAAGCACTTCCAGGTGGATTTCATTCCTTCCTTCCCATGTATCTGGCCAGGCACTCAGGTTGGTGATTCGTGCTGCTTACACTGATTACTGTGGCAGTGGAGTTGACTAATTTAGATTAGATTCATAAATTTTAGCTGGCTGAATTGGATGAGAAAAATTCCCCACTTATCATCTTGAGTGAGTTCAGTGACCTCCGGTTGTGCTACCACACTAGTGTCTGTTGGAAAACTATTGGTGAGAGAAAAGAATAAAGAAAGATATTTAGGAAAACAAATGAGAGAGACTGTTACTACTAGGCTTCTCTTGATTTGAAGATCCAGGATAGTTAGAAATTGCCAATATGCTTTCTGTAGATATTTGCTATTGAGAGCATTTGGGTGTTGTGTTTTGTGGAAATTTTGGATGAAAATTTTTGACAGAGGTAAACACACTTAACTTACAGGAACTCTATTTGGGAAGCAGTAGTTAGGAAGAAGGCAATAGCAGAAATTAAAAGAGAGTAGAAATTCTATTAATGCCTTTTGGTAGCAACTAGGTCAGTGAGCTGAAAAGGACCCTAAACAGACTTGCAGTCCTCACATAGTGAGGAAGCTGAGATGGCAATTTCCTCAGGGGTTAGTTGCATAAAGTGAAGAGTAGTCAGAATTGCAGAAAACATGTTGTATTTGATTGTTGAAAATAAAGATAAAACTTGTGTCAGCTCTGCATTCCCATGCAGAGATAGCCAAACTCATTGTCTTTGGGTTTTATGGATGGAGAGGCTAAAGCAGATTAATTGAGGCCATGCAAGATTATTATGTTGCACATGTGATTGCTGACCTTGGTGCCAGGCAATGTCCCTTTGTGTGTCCCATGCAAGGCAAACCGTGCCACAGCGTGGGTGGCAGAGGGACCGTGGGACCCCCTGCTCAGGACTGCTGTCACAGGGAGTGTGCAGGAGCCAAGGTGCCCTGATTCAGAAAGCCATTTGCGTGGTGAGCTAGTGACGACACAGTTCCCGCTCCCCAATGAACATGAGAGTAAGAGTCCAATTATTTTGCACATAATGAGGAGGTCACTGAAAGAAGGACTCGAGTTTGGCAAGGCGAAATGGGAATGCTCTCTTGCTTCCATTTTGCACTAGGAAGCCTCATTATTTAGTTATGTGATTGTGGTTGTAGTTCTGGCTCTTGAGGTTTGAAGTTATTGAAAGGATGATGCGATTGTCGTGGTCTATCTGGGGATCACATAAGGTAGAGCAGGAAAGAGGCTGTGACCATATAACATGGCCTTTTTTGGAAACATCCTGGGGATAATGGAGGAGTAATTATGGGTCAGAATATGGACGTGTCAGTCCAAAACAGAATCAAGTCTGTTAGTATTAACCATTACTTATTTTAATTTCTTTTAAGGAAAGAAAATTTCAAACCTGTCTTTATGTAGACTGATGTTTATTGAATGAGGGATTCAGATAATGACATTTTGATCTAGGCAACTGGAAGAACTGAACTGGGATGGATGCTGGTGCAATGACAGTAGTGGGTGGGATATGCATTGGTACTGGTGAGCCAGGAATGCTCTGGGGCTGGCTGGCAGGTACAAAGCTGCAGCAGGAGACCTGTCAGCACCCTGGGGAGTCAAATCTGCTGCTTCATTAGAAAATATGGGGAGAAATAATGATTGAGCCATTGTTCTAAAAATGTGTTGGAACCCCTAAATTTTTACTTATGTTTGGTTGCTTTGGCTTTGACAAAAATGGTTTTTCACCCAAATAGAGTTGTTTAGGAGCACTTTTAAAATCAAAAGTGTTCTTCTCCCATTTTCCATCTCTTCCAAAATTTTTTTCCATTGTTTAGCCTGCAAGGTGGAAGAGAACAAGAGATGGTGGTTGCACCTTGAAACCCAGTAGGTATTCTCCAAACAGTTAAAAAAACTTTCATAAACTTGAATGAGATGCTTTAATAAAAAATGTGCATGCAATAAAAAGCATCCTCATCTAATTTTTCTCTTTTTATTTTTGTATAAATTTACTTAACACGTAGAGAGGCAGCGAGCGGTGTACCTGTTTAGTTATCACATTAATGAAGCTCTAGGCTGAAAGAAGATGCAGTTATAAAAATGAAGTGCTTCACGGCATTGATTTCTCTAGACGCTAACAAGGCAGAATTTGAGTTGAGATGACAACAAAGTAATGTCTCTGGTGGCTAACATGCCAAATTAAAGAAAATGTAAATAAATTAACTGAGTCATCCTGTTGCTTTGCAGGCTAAGGAAGTTATAAAGACAATTTCTGGAGTCTATTCTAGAGGTTTGTAAAACTAGTGATGCAGTACTAAAGGTGCATGAGATATTAAAATAATTTCTTGGTGTATAGCAAGTTTATGTTTTGGAGTGGAGAGTTTCTGAGAAGAAATGATCCTTTATTTAATGCACAGCTGTATGGTGGAATCAGTTGTAGAAGTAATGAAAGTCAAATGACTGGGACAAAATGTCTAGTCTTCTTCAAAGTATCAAATAAATCCATAGAAGGGTTAGCTTACATTAATGAAAGATAAAAATTGAAGAAATTATTAGAGGTATGGATGACCCTCTTGCTTCTAGAAGGAGGTGGAAGTCTCTCTCTACCACAGGATCTTGTTTCTGCAGCCCATCCTACAAGGAATTTCAGAACAGCCTCATTGCACAACTGCCTCTTGAAGTAAACCTGGTATTTTGGAGTGTCATATTTAAGTGTCTCAGTGGCTTTGGAAGTATTACAATGAATCTACAATAAAAAGGAAGTGCCTTTTCCTTCTCTGCTCTGTACCCCTCTTCAGTAGTGCTTTGTCTTCAGCCTGGGGTAGTACCATCCAATGGGAAACATCCCTCAGCTGACATGGCATGAGCTTCTTTAGACATGGCACTCCTGCATCAGGTTGTTGAGTTTTCCCTGTTGTAAGCATGGAATTATGTTGTTTTCCAGAACTATGGATTTCCTGTTTTAGTGTGCAAATACATGTGAAAAAATTGGCCTAATAAAATCTCTAGTATGAGGTGTAGCTGTCTGAGAGAAATTTTAGCTTTGTTATAAAATCTAAGCCTAAAATTGAAAGGGAGGAACTTGGCATGTCCATGAAAACAAAGCATGTGAAACTGGAGGCTGTAATATCACTGGTTTAATAGCACAACTCCAGAGCTGTGTTTCATTTCAGGATGAGTCAACCCACTATATTATATGGTTTGGTGTGGATTTTATTTTGATGAACTATGGTTATCTCTAATGCAAGTCCAGGTTGCAGTTAGGCTAGAGTATTCTTCCTGTGACTGGTGCTTCATTTTGCCTCTCATAGCTTTATCAAGTTAGTGGTTGAAAAGAATTCTGGAATATATTTTGGTTATTTTTTGTCTTGCTTTATGTACAGTAAAGTTATAACTCATAATTTGTGATCTTATTCAGTCATCTTTGAAATGAATTTTCCAAGGTTTTTTTAAGAGACTGAAGGTTTTTCTCTTTGCCTGTTTTATGAAAGATACGAAAAATGAAGTCACATCCGCCTTTAAAAATTTTCTATTGGATTCTCTTTATTTGGATTTTCTGATTGATTTATTTACTTACTCCTGCTTTCTTTTTTATTTAGTTATTTACATTTTCAGATTGTTTCAGATTTTTTTGAGTTTGCGTTTTCTGTTGTAGCATCTTCAGTCTGATCTATCTGGTCTACGTTTTTGAGGAGGCAGGGAGGTGACTTTTGGGACTTTTTTTCCTGTTTCTATGGTGGCCTCAGATTAATACTTTTTTTTATTATTACTTTCTGGAAATAGAAATGCAGGGAGATAATACACCTATGGAGAAGTAATATCCGTCTGTAAGGAGGTGAGTGGAGAAAATAGGTATCCTGCAGAAATAGAATATGTATTAGTTTACATTTCCTTCTGTACTTTGAGCTTTAAGGAGTGATAGGGCGAGCTGTTGTTGCAAGCTGCCCGTTAATCTGATGTTTTTAAGGTCTGCTTTCCATTGCAGTCAGGGAGTCTTGCTCCACATTCAAGCTGCTAATTCTTGACACACAGGATATTTTCCTTCTCATTAAAATGTATTTATTTATTTTCCAGTGAGAATATCTTGCTTAAGATGCTTCTTTGGATCTTTGGTAATGTCACAGAGTCAGTAAGACTGCTAGCATAAAGTAGTGTTTATCTCATTTTACTTCTACAGCCACTGTTGATTGGACCTGAGTAATACAACCCCATTGCAATAACTGTTTTAGTTTCCCAAGTCTCAATATGATGTCCAAAAAGATGCAGGTAATATTAGTGCTTGGAAATTGTTCCCTGTCTGTAATTGAAAGGCTTCTTCATGTGTTTCTGTGATTTTATTTGCATTTATTGGCTTTTAGGCCTTTTCAGAAATACAAGGAGGGGGAAAGGTATAGCGAGAAGTACAAAGTTTTTGCAAAAACAATTTATTTTTTTTAAGCTTGAATTTGTAATATCACTTACGTTTCTAGGGCAACAGCTTCATGTAATGCAGATTAGCAGCTGAAATACTTCTCCTAGCAGCTGGAGAGTGAAGTTAGCAGGACCCACGGTCTGTTCTGCAGCTGATACTGGGAGCTTTGTGGCTGGTGGGGATTGTCCCTGAGCTGCCCTTCATAGCTGGTGTCACTCTGGGGAGCAGCAAGCAGCACTGAGTGATACCAGAGCTATCCTCAAGAGAGGTGGTAGTGTAGGATACTGCAAGTTCAGGGGAGTGAATAAAATCAGATTTCTTATACCTCTGGCTCAGGAGAAGCTTTGAGAGGAGGGAGGAGGTGACGAAGTGAGCTTTCTCCAGGAACTTGGATTGCGGAGGAATGTGAAACTTCACAGTTTTCTCCCATCTTGCTCCTGAAAGTTAACACAAGAGATAGGAGTGGGAGACAGTTTTCTGACAGGAATCCCAGATTCTTCATCCCCAGAAGCTGAGATGGTGACAAGAAGCTGGGTGCTCAGCAGAGAGTTACCCGCAAATTTTGTTGACTGAGTTAAATCCTCCAGCAAGCAGGTGTCGGGTAAATGTTTTGATTCCTTGCAGTATATATTTGCATATCTGAAGATTTCTGGTACTTATGACTCATTTTAGTTTGCCCAAATTTTTAAAAAGAGCAAACCAGCCAGGCCCTTAGTTTTTATGGGGTCTGTATGTAAGGGCTTTGAGGTGCATGCCCCGAGCTGGGCATGCTGGGATGGTGATGTATGTGCAGGTCCTAACCACTGGCATCTTATGGATAGCTGTAGTCACACCCCAGACTGTGTGAAGTGTCTTTAATCATCACTATTTCAGCATCTCCAACCCTGAACTTGTTCTCTGCCAACACTTCTGCTGTGTCCCTCTTGCCCTCAGTAGCATGAGTGGCATTGTGGCACTGTGTCCTGCTTCTTGACCAGGGTGGGTGTGTGTTGGTGTCTCAGGTCAGGCTGTAGCAGGAAGCAGCCCTGGCCCTTCCAGAAGGTCCTATGGAGTGTTTTAGAGCTTAATGGAAAGTGAGCTTCATCCGTAGTGACATTCTGTTTATACAGGTTTATTTTCTTCATGCAAATATGCTGGGGGGATTGGAGGAAGAGAAAACTTGCTGAGAGAGTAACGCTTGATGCCTTGAAGCATTTTTTCCTCAGTAAATAAGCTTTTTTGTAAATTTTTCAGTTTTGTCACTTGTCATTTGCTGCGATCATGAAGGGTGGTAATATGCTTTGTGTAACCTTATGTGTATTCTTGTCTGGTACATTAATAGCTTCATTAATACGTGAGGAAAAGCAAGTTTCAAATTACTAATTGCTGATTAGAACATGAAAGTAAGTTTTTTTTTCTAAAAACTGTAATTCAAGGTTATGCATGTGCAAAAATAGCTTCAGGCTACAACAAATGCTTTCTTCAGCAGGTCTAGCTCATTTTATTGACATATTGTTTTGTAAACTGTGGGTGACTTGCATTGTTCTCAACCAAAATAACTTGCGTCAATCAACATAAGAGGGTAATTAATTTGCGTCTTTTCATTGTGGAAATGATCCAGACATTTTTACTCTACAGTGCTAGACTTGAGAAAGGAAAACTGAAATAACATTTTGAGTTTGTAGTTTGTTTTTAAGTTATTCTTCATTTCGGATTGTGCTAGAGAAACCATTTTGACCTTCTTAAATTTGAACTTGGCATAGCATTGAATGAAAATAAAGCAAGACCTGTTTCGTCACTGTGTGGTACATCAGTACAGCCTTAATGAGATGAGGAAAGGGCAGCTATTGCATGCCGTAGCAAAGTGTAGTCCAAAACACTTGCTAAGAACAAGTGCAAGAATTAACTCTTTCCTTTCTCTACGAGAAGCTGAAGCCAGAAGAGGAGAGTATGAGAGATAGGGAGTCTGATGAATTTTTTCAGGGTGTGCCTGGCGACTCTCCACATGCCACAGATGAATGTGTAGCATATTGTCTTTGATTAGGCAAGGGCTGGCTCCTGTTTGTATGAGGTAGCAAAAGGTTTCAGAACTGTTTGAACTTCTCTAGTCCATTGGTGAAGTGTAGTTGAAACACCGGTTCTTGAATCTGATGAAATTGAATGGTTACCAGTTTGCGTGGATTGACAGGAAGTGGCTTTTGGGGGAGTGTGAATTTGTGTCTCTGAAGGTTTACCTCTCCTCCTCTGCACCCTGACTATTCTGTATGCTTGATTATTAATAGCTGCTTTTTTTTTTTTTCCTTTTTACTGCCATAGGGTGATGGAGCAATGAGCCAGGAAGCTCAAAGCCTCCATGTAAAGAGATCCTACACACAGGCTATTCAGGCAAATCCAATTTACCTACAGCATCCTTAAGAATAAATTCTTAGAGTATTAAACCTGAGATGAGGTAATGCAAAAGAGTCTATGTTTTACATTATCTATTCTCTGTTACAGTGCCTGGTCTGTTACCAACATTGCCACTGTGACCTTAATTCCTCACTTTTAAGCACCACCTGAGGGGATAGATAGCACTGGAGGTGAGAAAGCTTCTCTTTAAGGCAGGGCCACCAGCAAGATTTGCGTGACATCAACTAAGGATGTCTTTGGAGAAAAAAACAACCAAACCAACCACTTCTGTTTCTTGCTGTTTCTGTGCTGTAAAGCTGATTCCTTATAGGTTTGTTGTTTTTTTTTTGAGAAACTATCCATGAACAGAGAGCATTTGAACTGATGATGTTGGCATTTCTAGTGGCTTTCTAGTGGTCAGTATTGCATCACTGGTGCCAATTTTTTATCCTTCTGTGAGAGAGGTAGCTGCTGTGATTAAATTGCTGCTGTAGAGGTGAGGACAGGGATCACATCTTCTATGTTCAAATTCTAGTACTGAGATGAGGTGCACAGCAGTACTGTCTGTGCTGACCAAACATAAGCAGCTTCTCTCTGACCACTGCTGGGAAGCAGCAGGTTGGCCCAGCTCACTGGTAACATCCCTGACTTCAGAATATGTTCTGCCTCCTGCCTGCTTGCCGTCCTGTGTCTCACTCCTCCTGTGCCCACATAGAAAACCCCTCCTTTCATGCAGTGGTGTTTTCAAGCTGGCTGTGCTGGTGATGGCTCAGTGCCCATGTTCTGCTTTTCACTCAAGCTGGCTCCCACTTTTCATGGAGTACCAGTAAGCTCTCCAGAGCTTTCCTGCATTTTTCCCTGGATATGTGAAAGAGTGAATGAATTTCCTAGTTTGCTGGCAAAGAATTGGAAAAGTGTTTGACCCAGCAGTGAAAAAATCCTCGTGACTATTCACTCAGGGACATGAAAGGCAAAGGAAACTACAAAAGGTTGTATAGATATATGGTCATTGTGAGTGTTGGCAACTTGGCAGGACCAGGTTAGTCCCAGGTGCTCTTACCTGTGCTAACCCTGCTGGGGAGTGTCAAGCTGATGGTAGAAATGCAGTTGGGCTTTCAGTAATTTGCTAAGATTGAAATCAGACTTTACTCTGTAACAGTCCAGATATGTTCTGCTTCCCTTCCTTTCCATAAAACCAGAAGTGTCAGGGTACTGCAATTCAGATGCAGTTTTTGACTCAAGCCCATTTTCTCTGCCTGCTTACTTTGAATCAATTGGTGCAGGGGCTTGAACTTGAGCTGTCCTCATACCAGGTCAGTACATTTGTCTTTGCTCTGTGGTTAATTGATGTGATCTGCAAGCAAAAGAAAATTGGTGAGCTAATCTAGTGAAAGCCTGTTCTCAGAGCTTCAGTTTTTAATCTCTTCCTGGAAGACAAGTGATGGGTGCAGTAGATGGTGCCAAATACAGGGACCCAAACAGTACTCCCACACTGGCAGAGAGCACGTTATCCCATCCTTGCTCTTTGTAATGACTTTATGCATTATGAAAATTCATGAGGATTTTATTTTCCTTTGGGTTAAGAAATTATCTGATCAGCTGTCTGTCATTCTGAGAGTGTCTGGATGCTGACAGTGTCTGGATGCAGTCTGTATTCCCCTTCCATCTTGACTGCTTTTACAAACTTCTGACTGGTATCCATTGTCCTGGCAGCGTTCATGGGCTCTTTTTGGAGGGCACGCAAATGACTGAGGCCCAAAGCCAACTGGTGCGATGCTCAGTGAGCACTGCAATGTTTAAACAGGCATGAAGGCTGGAGTTGTGTTGCCTAAACAGAGATATCTGCTGCCATGTTAGGAGCTTCAGGGTAGTACATCGTTGTTGGTTCAAAAGGGCATGGATCTCTCAGCTTCCCAGCTGCCTCTCGGGTGCCGCCATGCCCCAGTGACTGGGCAGATGAAACTCTTGTGGGCTTCTGTTAATTAAGTGATAACAATAGCTGCTACAGGGATAAGCAGTGTGACGCTTCACAAATTTTTATACTTTCCTGATAAAACAGCAATTTATTTGATTGATTGTGCTAGTTTAATATATGATAGAATCATAAAGTAACTTGGGTTGGGAGGGACACTGAAAGACCATCTAGTTCCAACCTCCCCCTCCTGTGGACATCTTCTGCTTGACCAAGGTAGCCTGGCCTTGAACACTTCCAGGTATGGGACATCCAGAACTTGTCTCACCAACCTATCCAATATTAGCAATATCAGTTTTTAAGGAAGTTTGTTTTTTTAAGGAATATTGGTTTTGGTTTTTTTTTTTAGGAGAAAGTGCAGTAAAGACAAGTTAAAGATTGCAGTGTATTAAAACAAATTCATTATGATAAATTTCATTGGGATGTGTTTGTATGTACCTTTTCAGTAGTGTACCATCACAGCAGAACAGGAGGTTGGCATTACACTGGCATTAGGCGTGCATTGACAGGTTCCACTATTTTAATTTACTTCACTGTCATGTCTTTCATGTCTTGCAAACTTATCTCTCCTCTCATGCTATCTGGTGCATTTAATAATTGGATAGTGTTAAAGTAAATCTCACGAAAGGGAAGGTGAAAAAAATAAATGAAAGGAGATCAAAAACTAAATGAAAGAGGAATCCAACTTTCCCTAGGGTTGGGATTTTTTTGTTTTTTTTTTTTTTCTTTCCCCTTTTGAAAACTATTAAAAAACCCCTCTACCTTAATCTGGAACTGTAGTAGGCATTTTGCATCTGGCCCCATGAGAACTCATTTCTAAACAGGTAGAATATGCAAATAAATACAAATACTGACTTGGAGTCTCTGACTATCTAGGATTCCCAAAGTGAGTGAAGCTAAGGCTAAATTTGTTTTCTTTTGGGAACATATATTCTTCCAAATGCCGTTTTAAAAACATTTCCAAGCAAGACTGTGGATCTTTCCTGAGATATGTACTTCCCTCCCCCTCATTTATAAGTATCTTTACGGACAAAAAATACTGTAGCATTTAAAACCAATTTTAAAGTTAATGGTTGAGCATGATAATCTTAGAAGTCTTTTCCTACCTAAATGATTCTCTGCTTTTATTCTTTCGAGGGATTCAGTAATTGATGGGATTTCATGTGGTGTGTAGGCTTTTTGAGGAGGAAAACGGTAGCTGTCACTGCCATGGAAAAGGAGAAGAAGCAGGAGAATCTCATAGGGTGACTCCCAGTTGCAGCATGGAGCAAATTCCTGACCAGTTTGGTTACTACAATGTTATTCCTGGGATGCCTCATGCGGAAAGGGATGCTATTGCCCTCCCCAGTCTTCAGAGAGGAATTGTGCTTCCCTTGAATTCTCCTTGGCTTCAGTCATTCATCTGACCCTGAAGGGCTGTTGTGACAAGCTCCTTCATGTGCAAGGGCAACATGAAGCTGGCTGGGTTTCAGCAAACACTGGTGCTGAGTGGTGCTTGTGTTGTGTATATAAAGTTGCAGAACGCTTTCAGAATGAACAGTCCACGGCAAAACTGTTTTAATGAGCTGGAATGCCAATTGTAGCATATCCTACCCAATCTGGCAGCGTTCTACTGAGCTGAAATACCTTCTTTGTTCTTAAAATAGCCCCCACTGATTCAGATTTTAATTGCAGATATTACAGCTGTCAAAGGAAAGGAGAGGTGACCAGATGATTGTGTTGATAGTATAAATGGAAGCTGGGGATGTGTCGAGTTCCAGCCTTTAGATCTTCCTTCATTTAAGATAGGCCTGTGTGCTGCAGTGATTACATGGGACAGAGGCTCTCTCTAATGTTAAGATGAATCTGAAATCACTGTGCCTCATTATATCCGCCATACTGACTAAACTACTCTGACAAATAAGCATGTAGGGCTACAAGGATTTCAGCACTAGTAATGGTAACAAATAGGCATAGATATTAAATATCTTAGTCAAAGCTTAAATCTTGAAAAATGCAGATGGAATTTACTAATATGCTGAGACTGTGATTCAGGAATGTGGTTGCACACAGGCTGAGAAAGCCCGAGAGGCCTGCAGCTCTTTCCAGGCTTTCTCAGCCTGTGTGCAACCACACAGGAATTCATTTAAAACACAACAATAACTAAGGAGGTGAATAAAATAAAAGGATTTTAAATTTTGGGCACCAGACTGCATGTCTACATTGCCTATCAGTCAGCACTGGTCAGGAGGTGAGAACTCTTCTGAGTAAATGAATGAATCTTTTCAGCACAGACACGTCAGGAGCGATTTTCAACTGAGCAGGCTGCCGTGTGGCTGTTTTACTTCATTACAAATCAAGTTCTCTTAAGTTTTGCAAGTTAATGGATCACCTTATGGAAAGACGCATGATAGGTTGTCTTTGGTTTGGATTTCTACATTTCTGGTGCTGAGGATGGATTTTTAGCTGGATGGAAAGGTGCCTGGCAGGTTCCTCGGACAGTAGGAAAACGTCATGAGTGTAGGATGAGACCATCCACCTTAGGTGATAATGGACGTGGGAAGGAGGGAAGGAAATAGCAAAAACCTCCGGACTGGGTCTGTAGCTCAGTGCAGTGCTGACTACACAAACTGACACTGTGATTCTGTCTTTGAGCCTTTCACTGTTTGGGACAAGAGTAGGAAGTCATCTGTCAGAGGGGAGAGGGAGCTTCTGCCAGCTTTGGGAGATTTCTGCAGGGAATCTGAGAGAATTATGGATGGATGGTAGCACACCTTGGCGATCTGTCAGGGTTCACCATTGTCCCAGTGTTTCAGTTCTATGCAGGTTTCCATTACATGTCTTATGCTTAGTGTTAATCACCATTAGCTACACATCCACACAATGAGAGATGAAGTGTGGGGCTGATACTTGCTGCACCTAGCAGATCTGGTCCTTACAGATGTGTAGGACTCTCTTACCCATTCCTGTTGTGAAAGGTAATAGCATTCATGGCTGTTGAAGGTGTAATTATGCCTTTGCAGAATTCCAGTGTGCCTGAAGGGATTGTGCTGAAACTTATCAACAACAACAACAACAAAAGCAAGGTACAAGATGGAGAATGTGATTTTGTTTGTGTGTTTTGCTTGAAGTACTGAAGATGGAGGGGCAGATTGTTGCTTCAGGAGAACTAAATAATTTTTCTTTTACTCTGGTGCATATTACTTTGTAAACACAGTTAAAAAAAAAAAAAATTTTATCTTCCCCTGTATGTGTGATGGGGACATTCTGCTCCAAAGAGACTGGCATATGTGCATCACTGCATTAATTATATAACTAAAGAAAATGTTGGTAATGGACACTGCATTGTCCTCTGAGTGCCCCTGTGATGCCAGTCCTGATGGCAGGATACTGAACTCCCACTTCATTTTGTTGTTCCTTTGCACTTGGTTGACGTGAAAGGAGAAACAAGATAAGCTTTCTTCTCTAAAATATTTAATGTCTTATGAAATGTCTTTCAGAAGTGGAAAGCAGAATTGTTTTAAGGTTACAAGAGCTGTTTGAGCTGCCTTGCAGTCTCACCCAGGAGTGGAGAGCAGCAGAAGGTGCTGGTACACTGGTAGCATATTACTGGCAATAATTATCTTGAACCATCCTGTCTTAATGAAGTTTGGAGAATGAATGTGTATGCTTTCTGGCTGTCTTTTGTGTTTTGGCAGCTTTTATTTTTTAAAATAGCTTCAAAGCAAGTTTTAAAACATTGCAGCAGGGCCTTATCGTGATCGTTGATTCAGAGAAATCTTTCAGTTGAGGTATCTGAGGTTTCACTTTTCTGAAGACCTTTACAAACCCAGCATTTTATTAACGGTGAGTAACAGACATTGCTCCATATCCTTCTGATTGCTGTGTGTGTTCCACTCACCTTTGCTGGATGGAAAGTGGGAGGAACATCTCAGCATCTCATATTGTTTACACCATTTATGAGCAAATGATTTAAAGCAAAAGCTTTGGAGGAGGTAATGTGAGTGAAAATTGGGAGCTTAAGAAAATTGCACCTGATGACCAAACCCTGTAATTTCGCAAGCTAGAAAGTAGGCGTTGTTTTTCAGACAACCCAAAAAACCCCATAACCCTACATCCCACTCTCAGATGGAATTGAAAGTAGTAATGAAAAAGGTATTTATTCATGGTCTGTTTGTACTAGCATAGGGAGAATATTACTGAGACTAGGTGGTGCTTGCAGCACTGAAAGAAATAAGGCACACTCAAATTCTTCTTTTCACAGTGAGTACAATTAGTGATTAGGAAGAACTCATCCAAAAATGCGATGCATTGCTGTCAGCTGCTTTCACAACTGAGTGCCTCTCTGAGAGATGGTGTAACTCAGATCAAAATGGTGCACTAGATCCAGGAGCCATTTGGCCTGAACTGAGCAGTCAAGCAGTGTGCTCTTGACCTTAAATTCTGTGAGGTGCCCAAATAACTTGTGTGTGTGTGTGTGTGTGTGTGTATTTTCAATAAATTAATTAAAAGGTTTTTTTATAGTTCTAAAATAGGAGTTGTCTCATCCTGAGGAGGTGGTAAGTATGAAGCGATGAATAATGTGGTTTTACTTTGAAGTATTTTTTAATACTTGCTTGTCCCTGGCATGCTCAGTAGTACTGTTTGCTTTCCTCCTTGACCACCTGTTGGACTGCTGGTGGTATCCCTTGCATTAGTTTGCTGGATAAACACTTGAGGTGCACTCTCTGAGGAAAAAGCATTTTGCATCCAGGTGTTTATTTAATGCAAAGTAAAGCTGAAAGATTAATCAGATAATTATGTTAATAGCATAGTGTTCTTTTTAAGAAAAGGATTGTGGAATACAAGTTAGTATTGCGCAACACGTCCCTATGCGGGAAATGGAGGAGGAGTTCTTCAGGGACTCTGCTACCCTCAGGAGGTATCAAACTATCAAAATATTAAAATAGCTTTCAGTGCATGTGGAGCAGGATAGTTAGGTGCAAAGTTTGGTGGGAGGTACGACTGTTTCTTATTCTGTAGTCATAGGAGGGAAAAGAAAACATCTAAAGATCAATCTCTTCTTGTAAAACTGGGAGGAGACTTCCTTTCTTATTCCCCTTTCATTTGATTTAATATTATATGGAGATGTTGGAGGAGGCTTGCCTTGGAGTTAACATAATAGACCCCCATTTGTACTGGGTTTTAGTCTGTAGAGACTTGAAATTTCCTCCTGAGCTGCAAGGCTAAGTGATAAATGGTTATGCAGGGAAATACTGTCATAAGCCCTCAGGAAAGGCTGCCTGGCCCGCTCATCCTACCCAAAGATGGACAAGATTTGGCATCTGAAAATGGCCAGGTCTCTGTGAGCCTGAGTTCAGACCTGCCCAGAAAAAGGAGAGGCATTTTTGCTTTGCAGGAAAAGGAGCTCACGTAGCGGGAGCGTGTATGTGCAGATGGGCTGAGCTCACTCTCCTCAGCCAGTGGACTTTCTCTGGTCTGGAGGATGTGTCACTGGGATAGCAGTAGCCTATACATGTCCAAAAATGCCATGCTCAGAGGTGATGTGGGCATAGTGGGCAAAGGAGCTGCTTGGTTGCAGAACCAGCTTCCTGGTGCCTGGAGGAGGATCAGCTGTCTGGTGTTAGCTCTTAGAAGGTGCAGATGTTGCACAGCTGGTTTGGAGATCCTAATGTGAGCTCTCGGCCTGCTTAGTCAAATTTGTGTGCTTGAAGTTAGGCTCAAAATCCACTCTTGGGCACCCATTATGTTGTTTCAAAACTGTGCTAAGAAACAATGTTCACAGCTTCTCTGGTCAACATCTTCTAGTTCTCCACTGCTCTCAGAATAAAGAATTTCTTCCTGACACAACCCAAATCTCTCCTCTTTTAGTGTAAAACATTTCCCCCTTGTCTGATCACTATCCATGTAACAAGTTACTCTTGCTCTTATTTATAAGCCTCCTTTAGGTACTGGAAGTCTGCAAGGAGGTCTCGCCAGAGGCTTCTCTTTTTGTGGCTGAGCAATCCTAACTCTCTAAGCCTCTCGTCATAGCAGACGTGCTCCAAACCTCCGATCATTTTTGTGACCCTCCTGTGCACTCACTCCAACAGGTCCACATCCTTCTTCTGGTCAAATCTGAGAGCTGGATGAGGCACTTCAGGTGAGGTCTCATAAGGGCAGAGTAGAAGGAGAGAATTGTCTCTGTCAACCTGCTGGTCATGCTTCTTTGGATGCAAGCCAGGATACAGTTGGCTCTCTGGGCTGGTTGTGGCATTAATGTAATGGCAAAGTCACTTCCATGCCACACAGCAGGGAGGCAGCAATGGTCTCAGCACTGTAAAGGTCTTCAAAGGCAGAGGTGTGCAAGAAACTTCAGTGCAGTAACTTAGGGATAGTTTTCCAGGCAGTTCCTGAGAGGAAAGAGGGAGAAACAGCTTCTGGGAAGGTGTGTGTGTGTTGCTGGCATGTGCTCTGGAGAGCCATACTGCAGCCCCTTGCAGCATCTGGAGCCTGGCAGGGTGGAGTCTCCCCTGTAGAAGACGTGGATGCCAGGGCAGTAGCCACTGTGTCAGCGTTAGTCACACAGCGTGTGGCTGCCTGAGCTCCCGCCTGTCATCATTGTGAAGCTGAAATTCAGTGGCAGTTTCACAATGGCACAGTTCCCCGTGCGAGGGAGGGAAAGTAGGTCACAGACTGCCCTGCCGGCATTTGTTTGTATGGCTGTGGAGATGTGCTGAGAGCTGAGGGCACTGAGGATCCAGCAGCCAGAATGTGTTTCTCACCCCTTCCTATGTCTGTGACTCTGGCATGGCAGTTGACTGGGGAAGAGATGCTGGAAGATTTGGTTGACTTGCCTGCTATTGTTACTGCTGTTGCAGTTGGCCCCAAAGGTTTTTGGTATGACTGGGCACCAAGCATTGTGCAGGCTGGTCAGATTGCCCATGTGCCAGAGAGGAAATGCTTCAGGTGGATGAGCTACAGCACAGATAAAGCACAAGGGGCATTTAAAGTTTTGGCTGCTGAAATGTGTGCTTAGTATCTATGTGCCTGAATTGCAGAAAGTGCTTCAGGATGCCAGTATAAGGCCTTCCAGCCTGAGAGGCAGTGACAGCATAGCAGCACCTGCATTTCAGCAGTGATGCTGCATGGTGAGTGGACACTCCTTGCCCTTCCTTTTAAAGCTGCAGTAAGCCAGTGATCTGAGGGTTGGGAGAGAAGCAAGCAAAGTGGGGACCCAACCCTGTAACTCAGAGTTGTATGACTTGAAGCTTTAACATGACCAGAATGTTGCAAATACCAGGTTAATGCAGTTGTTGCACAGATAATCAGAGAACTGTCTGGCAAACCCTTGGATGCGCAGCTGGAACTGAGATCTGCATTCATGCATCAGCAGCTGGAACTCAGAAGAGTGGAGGATCTCCAGCCACACTGACCTGTTTTCCATGATGTGGAAGGGTTTGGGGCTGGTGCCCTTGGACACTCTTTCACCTTTGCAGTTGTGGAAGTGGACAGACTGTTTTTCCTTGCTCTAGCTGGAGCAGATGGGGGCTCCAAAGTGGCACAAAAGGGAGCACAGATCAGGTTCTCCTCTGAACGCTGGCCTCCTAGTATTTTCTTGGGAAGTTGGAATTTTTGGTGTAAAATAAAACAGGGCCAGGGAGCAATTCAAGTACCTCTCCTATGTTTATTCATTATTTTCCCATTTTTTTCATTTGGCTCAAATATGGAAGCTACTTAAGAAATAAAAAGTAATCCCCTTAACTGCTTCCTGTGGGGGCTTATCGCTGGATGTTCTGAGGACTGTCCATCACTTACTAAAAAGTTAACTTAAAGCATTGTGGCTCTTTTTGACCACCATAATTCAGCTGTTGCTTAGCTATCCCTTGGCAATGACCTTTACCAACAGAAATGATGTTGTGAGCCTCCAGACTGAAAAGGAAAGAGCACAGAACACTCAAAGTCTTTACCCTGAACTCAGTATTTTCTGCTCCCACCAGGAGCTCCTGCATTTTATCCACGATTTCATAGAGTCACAAAATCATAGAATCATTAAGATTGGTAAAGACCTCTAAGATCATTGGCTCCAGCCCATGTCAACCACTAAACCATGTCCCTTAGCGCCACAGTTACACATCTGTTAAATCCCTCCATGGATTGTGACTCCACCACGGCCCTGGACAGTCTGTTCCATCCTTTCAGTGGAGAAATATTTCCTGTCTAACCTGCCTGGAACTTGAGGTCTTTTTCTCTTCTCCGATCACTTGTTACATTGAAGAAAATATCGACGCTTACCTTTCTAGAATACCTGTTTGGGTAGTTGTACAGAGCATTTGACAAAACCATCAGAAATTTTGAGTGATAGTTAGTAGGATTTTATCTTATATGTAGGCTGGGAATTCTTTAGTTTCTGAGCTGTCGAAGCCTTCCAGTTGGTTCCTCTGTGGAATTTTGGTGCCATCAAGGTAGAAGTATTGCCTTTCTGCAGGGAGTCAAAGCTGAGTATACCAACCTTCCCTGGCATTTGAGTTGGAGCAGCAAACAAACTGCATGTGGTAAGCAGCATGGCACTCCCTCAGTCATGGCCCAGGCATTGCTTAGTTTGGTGGTTCTTGTGTCCAGAAAGAGTCTCGGAGGTTCTTCTCTGTGAGCCATGGGCAAGTGCTCCTCAGTGTTGGGGTCAGTGGCTTCACAAACTGCTATTTCCTTGGGGTGGAGGGTGCTCTGTGGGATTTTGCAACAAGAAAGGCAGTCTGTGATGTGTTTTTATTTATTTTTTCCATTTTCAACTTCTCATGTTCTGAAAGGTAGACCTGAATTATAAGTACTGTTTTTATCAGACTGGAAGGTCATTTTTAGAGAGAAGGAGGAAGTTAGTCCATCCTGCACTGCATGCATTTCATTGAAATTGTAAGTACTGATGCACTAAGAACTTGAAGTCTGACTTCTGTTGATTTGCTTAGCTTTCAGTAACACTTCTGAGGTAGATTCAACCCATAATATGCACTTGTGTCTCTTGTTCTGTTAGATCATGTTCTGAGCAGGGCAATCTATTTCTTTTTCTGGGAGAAAGGGGGTGGTTTTGTTTTCAGTAGAATTTAACTCTCATTCCCAGTCAAAGCCAGTTCAGCTGCACAGGTATGTTATGGACACAGAAGGACCAGTAGTTACAGACCCAGACAAACAGCCTGTGCAGCAGAGGAGGCAGGAGGTGATCCTAATGCTGCAGATTTGGCATCTGAAAATAGGCTCCCATTATCTAAATACAGAACAAGACAGCTTCATTTAGAAGCCCAATGTCAGAAATCTTCAGCTTGTGTCAAAACCAGTGAGGGGAAAAGACAGAGGCTTTATCCCAGCCTTCTGTAAGCTGTCAAAAGTAGTATTTCAATATGGATGCCATAGCCTGCACTACATTTTTTGGATAGGTTATGTAGAATCCGATGACCTTCTATTCTGAGATTATAAAGAAAAACAGATTGCAATGAAGTTATTGAGGAATTTATTTTCCATACCTTTGGAAATAGAGTTATGAGTTAATAAACTGTTAGTTGGTTAAACATCACCTGTAAGTAAACCCAAATAAAAATTGTCTTCCCCACTGTTTTTGGTGGTCCTTGCTTCACTTATTTGACAGATTTGCTGGGTCCAAGGAGTAGTAACCTTGGTGCTTTAAATTGACTGTAATGAGTGTCATAACTGGACCTGATCTAGCAAAAATAAAGAGAAAATTTATGTGATCATCAAAATTATTCTGATGGCAGCTTTACTGATGAAACCTAAGAAATGCACTGGAATTCAGTAAGTTTTGTGCCACTGTGAAAGATGCAAAAAAAGATCTCAGTAAAGAGTTACCTGGTTTCTGTTTTGTGGGTGGGTACAAAGTAATTTGGATAGTGAGAGGAAAGCAGTCTTACTATCTTAGGGGAGTCCAGTAGTAGTTTATTACAGAAAAGGAAGAGTTAGGGGAAGAGAAGCCGTATCATTTTTTTAAATCCTCAAACTGTGACCCTTTACTTTTTCATTACAGTATTATCCCAGAAAATCAAAAGGTGGCATCTCTCGAGGTTTTTGTGAAGGATCATATTTTTGAAGAAAGGTAGAGTTGGAAAAGATGCAGAAAATTAAATAAATTTAAAAGTTAGTTCTTACTTGTTAAGCTGCTTTGCGAATAGTTTTAGAAGAGAGCAGTGAGGCTCAAGTTCAGACTCTAGCCTCAAGCGGCTTAGGTGCTGCAGTGTTTGATTTCTCATCTGCTTCAGGGCAGGTGCCTGGGACACATAATGAGAGCTTTAGCTGAAATAGAAGATGTAAGATTTTGGTCCTGTGAGATTAAGAAAAAAGTTTAAAAATTTGTATGTTGAATAGTTGCCTGATCACTTTCATTTATGAGTGATGACAGTAACACCATTGCATTGGAGAAGAGCAGCATTTCAGACTGTTGAAGGCTTGCAAAGGCAGGCTGCTGAAGGCTCCCTTCTAGCTGTATGCCAAACCAGAGACTCTGATCAGAAGCATGGCTTAATTGTCCTGGCCAAAATGCCCTGTCCCTCCACAGAGCCTGACAGCCCCATCTCTGCTTGACACAGTGAAGAGCTTCCTCCTGACCTGCTGCCTGGAGGTGCAGTCTCATCGCTCCCTGCAGATCTGGTGTGGAGATGTCCTTTTGGGTTGCACTTAAATTTGTGTCTTGGGTGCTGTTACTTGGGGGTGTGAGTCACTCCATGCTCAGAGGAAGGGGATGTGCTCCCGGGCTGGAGGAGTTCCCAGTTAAAGAGGAGTACAAGTCTCTGCAAGTGAGCTCAGTGAATGATGAAGGAGAGTGCAGCAGAAGGGTATGCAGGGCTGGCAAGTGTGTGTGTTGCAGTTTCTGAGTGTCAGGTAAACTCTCAGGCTTTCAGAGGGTAGATCAAGGTGGTGACTGGTAGTGCGTTACTTTCCCAGCTGTAACTTGCTCTGTGTAGCTGCCTTAGTGAATACATATCCCTCTCTGAGAGCTGGCAGGGGACTGACCTGCCCTTTAATCTCAATGTAGCAAAATACACAAGAGCAGTTAGAAACACACTCTAATTTCCCACCTCGCATTCTTGCACAGATATGCTTTTAATTATGCCTGGCTTTTTTGGAAAACATTTAGCTGCCCCCGAGTGACCCAGGGATTAATTTTTCTAACCTGAATCAATACTAGCTATATGGAAAGTACTCCTGTCCTGCTGAGCTGTGTGGGCTGTCCAGCAGGCTGGGCTTCATCTGGCTGAACATCAGTATTCATGAGATGGCAGCGTAGCATGAGCCAGGCCCACCAGTCTCCCCTCTCTCCCTTGTGGAGAAAGAAAGCTGGTACCCAGTAGTGCTTTGTCCATTCTTTTAAAGCATCTTTTGTGAGGTGGGAGTGCACTGCCTTGCTGAGGTGCTGGTTGCTTTTCCCCGATGAGGGTGGTTGTGTTCCCCAGGACAAGCCTTAACATGGGTTGATTTTAAGTGAGAGTAGTTAATCTCTGGTTAAAAACTGTTCAGTTCCATTGTGTTGGTTTGAACCTACTTCATAGAATCAAAGAATTGTTTGGGTTTGAAGGGACCTGAAAGATCATCTAGTTCCCATCCCCCACTGTGGCAGGGACACCTTCCACTAGACCAGGTTGTTCAGGCCCTCATCCAACCTAGTCTCAAATATTCCAAGGATGGGGCATCCACATCTTCGCTGGGCAGCTTGTTCTGGTGTCTCACCACCCACACAGTAAAGCATTTCCTTGTAATGTCTAATCTGAATCTACTCTCTTTAGATGGTTTTGAATGGAGGATAGGTGGATAGTTTTTTATACAGTTCCGAGATGAGCACATGCCTGAAAGTTTTGTTTCTTTACTGTGTGATCTCATTGGTATGAGTACAGCACTCCACAAAATACTCTGCAGTGTAGAGACATCTCAGCTTGCTTTAAATGGCATGTTGAGAACTAGCTGGAATCAAGCAATGGGCAGCATGGAACTCAGCACAAGCTCATTTTCCCTGCTGCTTGTGTGCACCAAGCATCTTGGAAAATAGTATGGATATACTTGCAACACTTCTGGAAGAAGAGAGTTATACATAAAATTACTCTGATTAGCTGTCTTTGGCAGTGGTGGTGATTCTCCCCTGGAATTTTTACACCTGCTATGTACTTGGTCATGGAAGAGTTCATTTCAGAAATTAGGATTAATGGGTTGAATGTCTTGAGTTTATATAAACACTATATTCAGTGTATTCAACAATTTCAGCTGTTTTCTGTCCATTATTTCCTCTTTTTCGGTCCATTTATTTAGTTTCCTTAAGGGTTTAGTGTAATACCCATTTCTGAAATATAAATATTAGTTTCCCTTTTTCCTTTTAGGCTGTCCTAACTAAGAACCCTGATTTCATATGAAGGGTTTGCTTGTAAAGATGGGTAGGATGGAAAACCATTCTCTTCATGGTGTACACTGCGTTGCTTTAGGAACTTCTGCAGTTCAAGAAACAAGATTTTATTTATATTGATTTAAGGAAAAGCTTAAGGGGTTACATTTGCATATTTAATGTAGTTAGAATTTCAGTTATTTGCATTAGCAATTGCTTTACCTCCAGTATTAATAAGGCAGGTGCTTTTATATAAATAAAAAATGGAAAAAAAAAGAGGGGAAAAAAAGTAAAGAGATTAGTGCCACAGGTTAATTTTTGTATAAAGGTAATGACTTCCAGCTGCCACAGTAACACTCAATATTCCCCTAGTGATACCTCGAGTCAGGAAAGAAATTAACTTCTGTATATTAAGTTAGCAGTGGCAAACAAAATTGAAGATGAAAAGAAAATGAAGGGGCAAGGAAAAAGGCTCAGTTCCTCAACACTGCCACAATAACACTCAACTCTAATTTCAAGATTTGGTTATTTCCTTTATTGCCCGACAGAAGTGAAAAATGCTATGGCAGCACTGGGCCATATGCAAATCCCTTTTGAAACTTGTGGGACTTAAAGTAGACCTTTTTTTTTTTTTAAGGTTTTTTGGCTGTTTTATTTTTTCCGGAAGCAAAGAGACAGGGTAGGCTTGCTGAAGGGATGTGTTACAAAACATCAGGATCTTCTAGCATATGAAGATCTGCCTTACTTAATGAATCCTTTTGTTTTAATGGAGTTTCACTGGGTGATGTAGATTAAAGCTACTTCTGTGTAGAACTACCTGAAGTCTTTTGCATTAATGCAGTGTCAAGTGCCTGCTTAGGAGGAAAGCCTGCAGGTGTTTCATTTTGCGCCTCTATCCCTGTGGTGTGTTTGTGTAGCCAGAAGAAGCCAAAAGAAGATGAGAACTGGATATGGTCTCCCAGCAATGCCTTGGAGCTTTCCTCCCATGGAGCTGGAGTGGACTTGAGGAAGCTGTCTGATCTGCAGTAATGCAATGACTGTTTTCCCTTCTTTGGGAACAGAGCAACTCTGTTAGGGCGTAGGAAGGAAGCCAAAAAGTTAAATTGGCTGAGAACAAATAATGAAATTAGCTAGTGCTGCTTCTCTGACAGACCTAATAAATGGGGCAGAAAATCTAACAAAAACCACAAATGAAGATGGGGTTGTCTATACTTTTTTTAAGACTGTGTGTGTAATATATATATATCTATCTTTTTCTCTCTCTTTCTCTCTCTCTCTCTTTCTCTCTCTCTCTTTCTCTCTCTCTCTTTCTCTCTCTCTCTTTCTCTCTCTCTCTTTCTCTATCTCTTTCTCTCTCTCTTTCTCTCTCTCTTTCTCTCTCTCTTTCTCTCTCTCTTTCTCTCTCTCTTTCTCTCTCTCT